>SNQJ01S0000019.1:360165-385094 GCA_010110895.2 Picea sitchensis
TCTAGCACTGGTCCTTTACCTCTGGGGTCGACCTTTCTTGAGGTGCTCCTCTTAGTATGGCCACTGATACGACCATGTTTCCGCATCTCGGGTTCATGCTGCATTTGTTGATGTAGGTCGGATAAGCTCTGCTGTAAAACTGCATTAATTTCAGTTTGTATTTCTTGTTCTTTCATCATCCTTTCATTGTTGGCCTTGCAGCTTTGCAATTCAACCATGAGACTCCTCATAGTCTCGGCTAGATCTGGAGGGGTTCCTATTTCTCTTCTTTCGTCAGACTCTTCATCTCTATTGTGGGAGCCTTCTCCCATCTCTTGGTGAGTCACCATTCTCTGCATCTGTAAATTCCCGCGGCTGATCGTCCACTTGGTTGAAAAGACAAACGTTGGTTATTAGTCAAGAGTTAAATACATTTTATAACCTGTGCATAAATTAATAACTCTTTCACACGCATACACAGTCAGATTTTCGTTTCCAAGTTTTAATCCTGGACAAGAGAGTTAAGTTAGGGGGTTACTCCTCACACGAGTGCTTTAAAAGGAGCTTACGCACAACCCATTCATGAGCCCAATCAGGCTGAGTGTTGTAACCATGCTCTGATACCACTTTGTCACATACCCACTACCTCAATCACATTTTTTGTTGATTTCTGCAGAATCCAAGCCCCCGAATTACCTACGGAGGTCTAGCGCAAGCTATATCTTTCTCTCTCTCTCTGTCTCATGTGATCGCAGGCCATGACCACAGGTCAAATAATCATGGCGCCTCTTTGTATTTCACACCTCGGCGCTACAGGAATGTCGAATCGTTCGACATTGCAACCGCCGAACCCCGACAGGGCTACTAACTGGCCAATAGGGACGAATCCCTACAGGGTTAGTAACCAGCCAATGAGAACATCCCCGTCGCACGGTTAAGTGGAGTACAGGTGGAAGAGGGGGAAATATGACACGGTAGTCGACAGGACAGGAGGGGACCCCACTTCACACGCCACACTATTCCAGACCCCCCCCCCCCATTAAAGGCAGGATGGCAAGGGGGGTCCAGAATTCCCCTGAGCATTGTTGATCAAGGTGAATTAATCTTAATCATTCGAGCGTTTCACATCCTATTCCAGACCCCCCCCCCACCGTTAAATACAGAATGACAAGGGGGCTCTGGAATGAACCCTCAGCCGTAGATCTGAGCGGCTGGACTTTGGCCGTTCAGATCTGCTCACCACTTACCCTAAGGCGTATTCGTGCCCTGGCTTAAAGTTGACATCTCTTCCTCTCATCTGACGGTCGTTACAAATCCTAATATCCTTCGAAAGAATCTCATTTGTTCATCAAGATTTATCATCACGAGAGTCCGAACTCTCAATCACGGGACTCCCAAATTCTTGATCCCCGGTTTCCCGATGCGGTAAATATCTCTACATGTGACCTCCTTAAATCGGACGACCCAAATCTATTTTGGGGTTTTCACCATGGAAAATCCTGAAATCTCGTCACCAGGACTCCCAAGTTCAGGATTCTTGATTTCCTTAAATGGGTAATCTCATGACACGTGGCCTCCTTAAATCGAACGAACCAAATCTATTTCCGGGTTTTCACCATGGAAAGTATCGAACTCTCATCACCAGGACTCCCGAGTTCGTGATTCCCAATTTCCTGAAATGGGTAATCTCATGACACGTGGCCTCCTTAAATTGGATGGTCTAGATCTATTTCGGGGCTTTTGCCCCTATTCACTGGGGTTTTAACCCACTAGTAACTCCTGACAGATCCAACGGCTGTCAGGTTTTCCAGCCAAGATCTGACAGCTCAGATTGGTTCCTACTTGTGCATTCTTCCATGACTCCTTGGATGTAGAAAAATCGACGGTCCAGATACTCCCATGGACCTTGGGGATCTACGGTCCCGATTTTCTTTGCTACCCACTAAGACACAGAGAAACCAAGTGGTAAGGCATTTAAAACCCTACTTCCTCCTACCAATCCAATGGTCGTCTGTGACCACAGATTTCCTAATTAAATCTCGTCCATAGATCAACTCCTATTTAGGGTTAAGGTACTTAACCTTCCAGCTTCTTCTTCTGATCTGACGGTCGTGGGTGACCACAGATCTCCCGACAGGGTCTCGCCTGTCAATTCGACACTTCATCCTTATGCTGCCATCTCAGGTTTTCAAGAGGATCGTTCCTCCTCATGCAGGGTTACTAAGGCCTTGCGCCTTCACATTCTCTTTCCCGGTTCTTGATGGGATTTTCAAGGAGGGTATCTCTATGGGGAGGTTCTTACATAGGGTATTATCTGAGGCAGATAAGGGTACCTTTCTCCCATGAATCAGACATGCAGTCTGAATTAGATCAGTATGCATATAAATAGCAATTTAAGAAGAAATAAGCGATACGTAGTCTTTCCATTATAAACATGCATCTACCAATATCGATCAAAACACCATACAGACATTCTTACTCTGGAATCATTCACCATTTCATAGCTTATAAACATAAATGTCAGAATAAATATATATTTCAAGATTCTAGAGGAAAAACACTTATCATAAATAACACCAGGGATTATGAAACTGTTGAGAGGGGTGCTCGTTTCCACCCAACCGTAGGCTCATCTACTCCCAGTGGATTTACCACTAGCCACCCCCGAGATGAGACCACAGTGCTGTGAGACTGCGTCTCTATTTTCCAGTGACTAGAAGTGAGGGTTACTCTCCTTCCTCTCTGCTATCACTCACTCTGCATATCGCCAGAGTTCTCTTCCTCCCCTCGCGTCTACCCCCAATTGCTTCTACCCCACGCCTTATCCTCTTGCGAGGTTATGTGTGGTGTGATTTCCCTTTCACTAGTCAGTCATGATGGCTCTACGGATGGGAAGTTCACCTCCTCATCCCTCATTAATTCCTGAGGAGCCATCTACCTACCATCCTGCGAGACATTTAATTCGGGGACAGCAAGCCGCTTTTGGTTCTTTGGGCCAGTGAAGTCCAAATACGGTATTAATTCTCGGTGGAAGTTAACGCCACCTTTCCAGGTGCCTTCCACCGCCATCGTGGTCTCTTTTTCAACACATCCCCTCTCAGCAGTCCTGCAATATAAATTCATAATTTTATTCACGTTCATTGACCTTTTCCACAAGGTCCATTCACATCACATATTCACAGTCATGAGTTTTCCACAGTTCTAGCTAGTCCAGTTATTTTTACAAACTGGGGGAAACAGGGTGTTACACCTTGTGGGAGACTAAGGTCCTATAAGAAATAATTCCCTTTCCTTATTGCGTGAACCTTAGAATCATCGTGAGAGACTATTACAGTCTACCCTCACAACATTGTGGATCTCTCGAACTATGTAATCATTAACCTATAGTTCGAGACATGGTGGGAGTGCTAGTAGTCTATGGCAAGGTTGTTTCCACACCTCTCCCTCAATATCTCTAGTTGTCATGCATGACCCCTTTACTCCTAATGTGAGTCTGTTTAGTAGGCTATCATCATCATGCATCCATCGATGAAACGTGTCAATGATAACAATCAACATCATAATATCTAATCATATGTCATATATGTAAGATCAAAACATTCAAACCATAATTTTTCAGTCCCTGACTCGATCCAGAGTC
Organism: Picea sitchensis; assembly: GCA_010110895.2. Lineage (NCBI taxonomy): Eukaryota > Viridiplantae > Streptophyta > Pinopsida > Pinales > Pinaceae > Picea > Picea sitchensis. The sequence goes on from SNQJ01S0000019.1 coordinate 363,785, forward strand.
CAAGGAGATCCATCGATGCCATGAGCATCCTCAAACATCCAGAGTCCTTCACAATAAGGAAAACCAGTTGATATCACTTACTGATATAAATATCATAAAATAACATATCATCAAATCCACAAACATAATCATGCTCCATAATCGAATCCGTCAATCATATAGTGAACTGGATCACTTGCACACAAGTTTACACAATAATAAGTCACATTGGGTGCACGTAAGAGCGATATGTTACATACACCCCCTCTTGTTTTAAACTTCATCCCGAAGTTTCATAGTACAAATGAAAAAAATAGTATCTGACAATATCTAAATGTCTACCTATCAAAAAATGGAAATTGATGATGCATATCATATGCATCCTCCCAGGTAGGTGAGTGTGGACTGTAATTTTCCTATTGGACCTTAACCTGATTGACAATTCGACGTTGTAGCTATCGAATGCAATGGTCCAGAAAGAGGATCGGTTTCACCCTGAGTGCACCTTGCCCAATATACGCTAGGAACTCAGTCAATCTCAGGCATAGGGTCACTGAACTAAATTCACAGATGGACACAAGATAAACATCGTGCAATGCCTCAAAGAATGAGGCACAACTAGCCGTTAGGCCCTTCATAATTATGGTCGACACGATGTGCATTGGAAAACCCTTATGTCAATCTTGTGCTTCCTCCATCTCCTTTCGTATTGTTTGTAATTGTTCTTTCAATTCTTGGATCACTTTTGGTCCTACCAGGACCCCATCTTCAAGTCGATCCCAACTCAAAGGTGTCTGACATGGTCACCCATAAAGAAACTCAATGGAAGGCCTGATTTTAAGGATGGAAAATTATTTTAAAATGTAGAAACCCTGGCAAATCTTACGAATCTTTCATGTGCCAACTATAAAATGTTTGGCGATATTTTTGTAAAAGTAGTCAAATTTCTAAGGATTTTATTTAGTTTGTATAAATTTTTGGTGATTTTTAAGGGAAAATAATTTTATCCTATAGAATTCGGGTGAATCATTTTTAGAATAACAAATATTCTTTTGGGAAAAACCATTGAAAAGTAGGCCACAAGCGAAATTTAGCCCCTAAAATCTTCCCTGCTCAATGGTGCCATGCTAATGGTACCTTGATGGTTTTTGTTGCACGCAAACTCAACCAACGACAAGGACTATCCCCAACGTTTATGTTGGTCCAACATGCACATACACAACACAACCTTTCCAGTTTGGTTCATTCCTTCTGTCATCCTGTCTATGTCAGGGACATTTTTTACTAAAGTCCAGTGGTGTTCCCAAGGCCTCTTGGGAAACTCATCCAAAATCATCTTGCAAACATTGATTCCCTGATCGGATATGATTATTTTGCTATGTATGGAAGTCTCAATATCTTGTCATTATAAACTTTATCTACATATGGCACTTGATACGTCATACACATAAGGATCAAATGTTCACTCTTCGTCAGAGTGTTTATTACCCAAAAATCGAGAAGTGTCTCCTTGTCATCTGTGACAGTCACAACAATAAATTCCATGGAAATGACCTCCTATTTTGATTCCAGAATAATGTGTGGTCATAGAAATCCTGTCGAATGTTTATGTTCAGCCTTCACCTACTGACCTTCTAGACATCTCTCCACACAGTTGACGATGTCCGCCTTTATCCTTTCCAGAAGAATAAGGGGTTAAGGTCGGTCCTCATCTTCATGACTCCTAGATGAGCCATGTACACTAGTCTATGAGCTTCACATAAGATAAAAAAAATTCAATTCGTCGTTGGGATGTAAGTAGATCTAGTTATTGTCTCTCAAGATCTGTCATTGTCCATGGTATAATCCTCAATTTTGGTACCATCATGGTGTCTTTCCCCCCAAAAAAGATCCTTACCCTCTCTATACCAGTCAACATCGCGTTGTAGTTAGAATAGTTTTACATAGATTTGTTTGAAGAGGAATCACTGAAAATATGTGTGGTCTCCAAATCAACTCATCTATCACTCTGTTCATTGTTCCTTGTAAGTAGTAAATATCCAAATCATAATCCATAAGAAGTTCTGACCAATGCCTTTGCCATGCGCTCAAGTCATCTTACGTAAAAAGGTGTTGTAAAACACATTGGTTCATTTTTTGTTTGAATTTCCATCAAATCAGGTAGTGTCTGCACACTCTCAGGGAAAACACGATGGCCAAAAACTCTAAATCATGCATCATATAGTTCTCCTCATGCTTTCTCAACTTCCTCGAGATGTAAGAGATCACTCGATCGTCTTGCCTCGAGACTCTGTCTAAGCCTTCCGTCGATGCGTCAGTGCATACCAAGAAGCCCTCATCCCACCAAGGACTCTTAGTATTGGCGTTGTTGACAATAGATTCTTGAGATTTAGAAATTGTTCATCACATTTCGCGGTCCACACAAACTTTTTGTTATTCTTCTGCAATTCCATAATCAGATTTCCTAACTTCGAAGAACCCTCGATGAAACTTCAATAATATCCTTCTAAACCAATAAATTTATGCACTTCTCGGACATTCATAGGCACAGGCCACTCCATAATAGCCTCTACCTTTGGTGGATCCACAACAATTTCTTTGTCGGATATAAAATTCCCTAAGCAATGGATCTTTGATAGCTTTGCAACTACTTCCTGTAATTTGTTCTCTCACCACACTATAGTACCAAGCGTAAACGTTCATCTTGATATTTCGTCATCCTAGAAAATATCAAAATGTCATCAAGGAATACTCGATGGTGTTCAAGAAGAGTCTCCACAACCTATCCTTCTTCTGTATGAAATTAACAAGAGCACTCCAAGGCGATACACTTGGAGGTAAAGTCTTAGGTCTAATAAATCCTTTAGTTTCAATTTCAACTCCAGTAACTCAGGGGTCGATATTCGATAAGGTTTTCTTGCCATCAGTTTAGTTACAGGTTCTAGTTTGATGGTAAATTCCATCTTAGCATCCGACGATAGATGCGGTAATTCTCCTGGGAATCATGTTCGCAAGCTCTCGTACTACCGTACGGTCTTCTAATCTTGTTTCCACACCCTTGATGTTCAGTGCTAAGTATGCGTATAACTTGCATCCTTGCGCGTGCTCTCTTGTAATTGTAGGGAAGAAATGAGCGTCGATGATACTCCTCGTTATCTTGATACAATCACACTTCTCTTTCCTTCATCACTGGTCCAACTCAACCGCCTCATCTTACGATTGAGTATCGCATGTTGCAATTCCTACCAACCCATATTGATCATGTTGTCATAAGGTCTTAAGATCGTGACGTAGGTCAGACTTCATTAAACTATCCCCAGGTTAAAGCGGTCGTTCATACCCCCTCCTCCAACCATCTGGTTGGTACATGAAGCCACATCGATGAATCTAAACTCGTCCTATCAAATGACCTTACCCAAATCCCTTCAACGCAATACTAGAATTAGAGCTCTCCGTACCATCGAGGTCTAACAAATACTAAAAGTTTTTTTTACAATGACACATGATGCATCGATCACACTGGACTGGTGCTTAGCCTGGTGGTTATCTATTGCGGTCATAAATCCTATGGGCGTTTCCCATCTCCGCCGCGGTAGTGTGTCTTGTTGACTTGGCTACTTTGGTTCTTTCAGCCAGCTAGTCTTTTTGGTAATGTGAATCTCCACATGTCCATCTCCCACCTTTGGTTCAGTACTCGTAGCCCCATAATAGAAGTTGTTGGCCCAACAACCTAAGATTCGAGTCTATTCTACTAACAAGCCTAAATGACGGTTTCTAGAAGTGTTTTTGTGGATGCGGTGGTACCCTATAGGGATCCCTCTGGTGAGGACCCTATCATCAAGGTTTCATGAACGAGGGTCCTATAGACGTATCTCTATACCAAGATGTCTAGTCTAGCCAACGTCTAATGCTATTGCGCACCAGATGTTGCCAGTCTAGACGGTCTTATAGGAATACTGCCTAGACTCTTGCGGTCAAATCCTCCCTAACTAAGAGTCCTACTTGACTGCATCATGAAACATCTGAGACATTTAGGTCCTCACCTTCGCACGAAAGTTGGAGTTAAGGCCATTCACGAACTTGTTGATATCCATCTTCTTCATGTTCAGATGCGGGGCATACCGAAATAGCTCTATAAATATGGTCTCATAATCTAGCACCATACAACCACCCTACCGTAAGGCCTTGAACTCATCGAGTTGGTGCTCAGAGAATTCCTCGGAAGATTACTTCTCCCATAACCATTCATCGAACCATTCCCAAAACACGGCTTCGAAGACCATGTTTAGCTAAGGTAGGAACATATTCCACCTTATAAGAGTGCTCCCCTTTAGCTAAAGACTGTCATACGGACCTTCATGTTGGAGGTCATAACCATGAAGTGCGAAGAACATCTCCTTGTTCTCCAGCCATGCCTTCTCGGCTGAGCCATTCATGAAACTCGCGAACTCAAGAACTTAATCTTCTAGAGTTCACCGCAAATGCTACCAATACTTGTTGGGGCGCGCTATGGACCATCAGGGGTACAAGAACCTTGACCTTATCCCAATACAGATGGTTAGTCAAGGCCTCTAACATTTCCTTGGAAGCACCTTGTAAGACCCAACTCATCTCACGCAAAAATATTCTCATGCTCAAGACTTGTTCTTCTCCTCATGGTTGGACCCCTCTAACATCGATGCTACTGGAAGCATCACACCTCCTCCCCTGGAACCACGTTGTGAACCTTTGCGAAGTCCTCTAACCATGAGTAACTCATGGACAGGTTGAAGTTTTAATTAGTGTTAAGTGATTACTTTAAGTGTATAATTAAATGGAAGGTGTGGCTATCAACAGTCGCAGGGTTGAACCCACTCTGATAACATATGTAATGATCTCTTCATTACGACAACAAGTGATGTACAACATGTAATTTTTTGTTTCTTTTTAAATTTAGCGTTGTGTTAGGAAATCAAAACATCAAATAAGAGCGATGTCATCCACATAACAAGCACATAAATTAACAAAGAAAAATAATGTGTTAATAATTGAATACTACACGACATCACCATGTACAATGAAACGCATGTCGATGTATTAACACAATAAATAACAACAACTAAATCAACATAGTCTATGATCATCGACCCCTCAATCCATTGATCCTAAAAATTGATTAACAAGGCACACAAAGAATCATTCACAGATCTCATCAGACATCATATACTTTTCAATTTGCGCAAGCATTCTAGTCTACAACAATCATTCATTAATAATTTAAAGGCACAATAAAAGTTGTCAACTCATCATTCGATAGAACATTAATGATACAATCAAGTGTTGTTCTTCAACCATATGACCACATACGAGGAGGCACGAGCTATAAGAGTTTATACATAAGTCGCGTAAGTAAATCTAATCACAAGCCTAAAATTAAGGAGTTGAGGTGCAAGAGTATCATCAATAAATTGATTGCACAAGATCTAGGTCGAACATTCTTTCACCACAACATAGTTCCATTACACACAATAATCCAAAAACCTGAGTCCCAATAACAACCACGAGAGCATAGAAAAATTCCTTGCATTAGATAAGGATCTACTTCAAGTTATTACAAGTAAGTTCAAGGTCAAGTCATTAAGTCACGCATCAAACAAGGGTTTAGGTTTCGTGTCCCGTAACCTGTACAAAGTGAAATAAACAAACAAATAGATGGAAGGTCCTAAAAATCACAAAAAGGGTGACACAAAATTTACATAAGTTTTTCCTAAAATCCACAAGGAATTCAATCATCTCCAGCCCAGGGTAAGGACTCCAAGTTACCTTACTTATCTGGTGAAGAAACCTGAGAAGCTTAACCAGGAGTGGGCCATATGTAAGATTTTAGGAGTTAACTTATATAGTACAAAAGGAGATGGAACTCAAAACTTCATAAGTAAAATGGCAATGAATTCAACTTCTTACACGTCTAGGAAGAGATCAACTAATAAAAACAAAATCTAAGGAACTCTAGCAGTGAGCTTCTTGTCCCTATTCACCCAATCAATACCTCGACACCATATTAAATGGAAGCATCTACCTAGATTTGATAACAAGTACTGACCCATCCTATACTATAACATTCACGACGGTAACCTAGCCAAGACCATTCAATGAAAAATTTATGTAGGGAAGATGAAAATTACCTCATGTATTAACGCTATCACCTCTATCTATTTAAATACTAGTGGGTACGAGCTTAGAGTATTAGAGAAAATTTAATCCCAACACTAATTGTATCTTAAATACTTACCAGTGTTGATAAAATTCCTTCAATTTTACATCCCTCTTCATGCGCAACCCACTTTTACAATGCATTTGTTCTACCCAAGTCAACCTTTCTTTATTCAAAAATACAATAATCATTTTTAATTGTTTACACACTTAAGGAATGTGTTGATGCTGATTTTAGTCAAGAGGAATCTGTAAAAGAAGATCTGAGTTTCCTAACATGCCTGCGCATGAATACAATGAGTAAGGTAGTGGTATCCTTACCCTCCCAAATCTACTAACGGGGGGTAGATTTATTGTCCATCCTTTACGCCTACAAGGGGGATCGCGGTGAAAGGGTATTTTTTCTGGCAATAAAGGTAAGGACCATTAAGACATAAATCTGGCTAAACCAGACAAAAGGTTTGTTGATACCTTGTCCCAACGATGTAGGGCATCTCAGAACAGATATGGGATCCATGAGTGTTCTGGGCGATGTCTAGAAGTGAATGCTCACCCGTAATGGGACGTGTAGTGGACGAAATGGATATCCCAACACACAAAGAACACCAAAATTCGATCTAGTAAAGGGGGTGGTCGAAATCAGAGGTAGAGGATGCATGTGTATCCTGCACAAGAGGGACTACTACTGAATTAGTTTAGTTGCATAAAATGGAGTGGTTTCATCACAAAAAAACCTTTAATTAAAAGTGCGCTAGAAATTAAGGTATGTCCATCGAGAAGAAGGTGGATCACGGAACACGTAATATCATGAAGTGGAGCACGGAGAGGAACGCCTCAATGAGGTTATGAATCATGCTTCAGTGATTTAGTCCTTGGAAGTGACTATTCTTAGGTTTTGCAGATGCTTGAACCCTACAATGAGTCTCCATTCTAAATCAAACCAACCCATAAGAGAACGTTCAACCAACTGGATAACCAGTTCACTAACCAAAGGATCTAATTCCAATGTGCAGTAGGCCAAGGGGATTTCACCATGCGCAATTCACATCATGAACACATGGGGTGGTTTCCGTATGAAATTACCCAAGATTTTATGTGTGCATCAAGTATTATTTGGGGTCAAGAAATTAAGAACAAATGGAGAAAGGTAAGGTAAGTGATTCTAGTTCTCACTTGATGTTGTCCCCAACAGTTGAAGGGTCGAGCAAACTGGATCTGGAAGAACGAGAAAAACAAAATTGGTAGTTTGCAAGAGCAGGCACTAGACAAGATTTGAGCCTTACTTGAGAGCATGAAACAAGTAATTCTCATGAAATGAACCCAAGAGAGATGGTTAGACAAGCTGAAATCTCAACACCCAACTAAGGTAAAAACACACATCAATTACATTATGCCCAAACAGTCTCAGAAATGAAAAAGGAAGAATCTTCAATGCTAAAAATTTTACAATACGAAAAGGGATTTTTATTCTCTGGAGGAATTCAGGATTGGTGGATGAGAAGTAGTAAAAGACTCAGGAGCAAGATAACATGGGATCAACTTTGAAATCGGCACCCAATTTTTTTTAGAATTATCTCAGTTCTTCATTCTTTTTACACTGCCACGGACTCTACTAGAGATATAGGAGCACATACTACAAAATTTACATGTTCCAAACACCTCCCAAATTGCAATTAAAAGGGTTGATAAATCAATTAAATTCTGATATGCATAACCACTACAACAACCCAAAAAAACTTGAAATCATCATATATATATCCATGCAGCCATTAGTCCTAAAATTCATAGTCCGTCAAGGAACTTATCAATCGATTTTAACTTTCAAATACAAATTCAGTGAAATTCTAAGAGATATTACATAATAAAATCATCATAAAATGAATACAAATGAAATGAAAATACCGTAATCAATGATAGAGAATTTGAATATGTTCTTCAACGATGGTGCTCTCGAGACTTCCATCGACAATGTAACCAACGTTGTCTTGCTGATGTTCTTCGGCTGCTGGCAATCCTCCTCACTCCCGCTTGCTAATCTCTAATACCTCACCGGTACCTCCGTGCCAATGCTAGGGGTACTCTTCTTCCCCCTAAGGCTCCCAAGCCGCAAGTGGTCCATGAACACAAACTAGAGAAAGAAATCTCTCAACTCACCTCAAAAGGTCGAGCTACCGCTCTCTAATCGATTTGGGCATCCCAACTCCCACAAGAAAAATCAGTCAAATATCGACAACGTAACCTTACGCCTACTAGCCATGATACATACTCCTCATCTTCTATCGTTTTTATAGACTTTTCTTAGTGATTAGTTTCCTAACCCGCTTTAGATTATTTTTATTAAATTTAACTACGATAAACCTCCCCCATACACATGTCACTCGATGCCTTAGTTGCACCAGAAATTAATTAATTAATTAATTAATTTTTTCTTATTTCCCTCACACAACTAAAATCATTCCTAAAACTACTCCTCGGTGTGCCTTTATTCCCTTACATTTCTTAAATGACTGACAGATAACTTAAATCCTAATTGATCTCACAATTAGAAAGTTCCAAAGGTTAGATTCCCTACTAAGTTAGACATTCCCCTTTTTTCTTTAAGTTTCCCCTTTTCTTTAAGTTCCCCTTTTTATCTAAGTTCAAAATTAGCAAGTTTAGAGATAAACAACAATTTACCCCTTTAATAATTTAATCATTCATTAAAATTTCAATTTAATTATTAATGTTTGAATTTTCTTTACCCCCTTCTTGTTACATGTCCATTTAGTTTTTTTTTTTCAATGTTCTACTTAGACCTAGGTATTAAATTCACTAGGCTTGGTGACAATTTTTAAGGGAAACAATTAGTTATTATACTTTACTCATACCGTCATTCATTTTAAGGCCGACCAGGTCCTAAGGAGTAATAGTTTTCTAGGTACTACGTTTATTAACTTGCAAGACTTAAAATCACGATGTGCCCTTCAATACCCACTACGTGATCCATGTGTGCCACTCACCTTTTGACTGATTTTGGTAGACGTCGAACCCTTGGAGTCAATACTCTGTTAGGTCACCTTGTGGGAGACTAAGGGCCTCTAAGGAATAACGACCCTGCCTTATTGCACGCCTCTTAGAATCATCTTGAGTGACTGTCATAGTTGGCCCTCGCGACATTGTGGATCTCTCGAACTAGGTAATCGTTAACCTACAGTTTGAGGCATGAAAAGAGTGCTACTAGGTTGTGGTAGGGCTACTTCCATACCTCCCTCAATATTTCTTATTGTCATGTGTGACCCCTTTACTCTTAATGTGACTCTAGTTAGCAAGCTATCGCCAACCTGCATCCATCAACGAAACGTGTCAGCGATAACAATCAACATCATAATATATAGTCATATGTCACATATGTATTATCAAAACATTCAAACCATAAGCGTCCACCCCCTGAATCGATCCAGAGTCCAAGGAGCTCCATCGATACCATCGACATCCTCAAACATTCAGAGTCCTGCACACTCAAGAAAACCAGTCAATAGCACATGTCGATATAAATATCATCAAATAACATATCATCAAATCCACAAACATCATCATGCTCCATAATCGAATCAGTCAATCATATAGTGAACCAAATCACTTGCACACAATTGTCCACAATAATAAGTCACATCGTGTGCGTGCAAGAGTGGGATGTTACACAAACAAGGTTTATAAGAGGAGGATGGGATCTTTGGAGTTGGGATAAGAAGAAACTCATATTTGAGAGTCTTATTACACCTGTTATTCTTTATGGATGTGAATTTTGGGGTTGTAGTATCTCTCGTGAATCTTGGAGAAAGATACAGAAAATACAAAATAATTTTATAACCTATAATCTCAAAATTAAAGGAAATACATCATATCCCATCCTCCTCTTAGAAACAATCTTCTCCCCCATTTAGAACATCAATATGACTAGATACCTAATGTATAAGAACAATTTAAACAACATGGAAGACAAGAGGCTTCCTAAAATTGCTTCAAAATCGAGTCATAACCACCATCGACTCGAACGAGGATGGCATGAAGATGCACAGTCTTGGATAAACTATTGGGGAATCATGGAAGACACCATTTTGCAGAATAAATATATTATTAAATTTTTTTACGTCAAATCAAAATTTAAGGAGAAAATGTGTTGTGATAAAGAGTTAGAAGAAAAAAAATTTAAGGTATTATAAAGATGTAATCAACCCTAATCTAGAAGATCAAATATATCTATATATTTTCCCAAGTGTAAAGAAAAAAATAACATTTCTAAGATAAGAACAAATTCTCACGAGCTCCATAGTGATACTGGGCATTGGTCAATTCCTAAAATGCCATGGGATGAAAGAGTGTGTCACCTTTTTCAGACTAAGAAGGTTGAAGATGAAAAACAATTTCTCTTAGATTGTCCAGCCTATACCCATACTAGATCTCATTTTCAAAATATTTTTCATACTACACGCCTTCCTAACCTCTTAACTCAACAAAACTATGGTGATCTTGGAAAGCTTCTCTTAATATTTTTGAGCACAAAAACTAAATTCTAAAAAATCGCAAGTAATCACTTACCGTATTAAGATATGATAGACCAATTCAATCTTAATGGAGTTAATCATCATCATCATATGTATTATAGAAATTCCAAATTTTATATATTGAAAAAAATCAATTTTATATAGTATAATATAATACCAATAATAAGGTCCAATTCAATCTTAAGATATTAAACAAAGTGGAAATATTAAGGACATTTACAAGAGGTCAAATACAAGTTCCATATACTATAACATACTTATAAAATAACATATCTAGTATAAATATCATTTCTCGTCCTTTATTAATCACTTCTTTAATGGTTTTTCCTCCTTTTTTATCTCTCATTATCCTTTAACATACAATCATGCACTTAACTTTTTTTTTTATCTTTTTCATTTTTCATTTTAATTTTTACCATTTTTATTAAAAAGATCCACATTAATTCGTTGAAAATCCAAAAGTGGGATATCATTATTTATATGTATCTTTGTACCACCTAAAAAGGCCCGACGAAAAACTATTTCTTTCTAAAATGAAGGTTTTTAGAATCAATGAAAATATATATATATATATATATATATATAGAAATAACATAATAAACTATTATTATTATTTATATAAAAAAAATTATTATTATTATTTATAAATATTTTTTTCTTAATTTAAACACAATAAATTTTTTATTAATTTAATAATTTTTTTATTAATATGAACATGATAATTATTATTGATAATGATGTGATAAAATGTTATTAAAAAAATGTTATTAAAATTTAGAATAAAGAAACCGTTGGATGAACCCTTTAAAAGAATGTTACCCTAAATGTAGTGTACATATAAATATACTATACATATAGAGGAAATGATAGAACGAAAGCATGCAGGACTACATTAAAAATTTGAAAGGGTTTTCGTTCCAAAGTCAATATACTATACATATAGAGGAAATGATAGAACGAAAGCATGCAGGACTACATTACAAATTTCAAAGGGTTCTCGTTCCAAAGTCAATTCGATCAATTCTCTTTTCAAATCATAAAGGTATAAAACATTAAAAAAAATATGAACACAATATTTTGAAATTATGATCAATTTTTAATCTCATTTTATATGTATATATTTTTAATCCCATTTTATATGTATATGTATTTATATTTGTTAATTATAAATATGTTATATAATATTTAAAAATAAATTTAATTTTTATAAATATATATTTATTCATTATTTGAGTGATCTTCTCTAAATATATGAAATCTCCTCCAAATAATGAAAATCAAAATAATTTTTTGTTCATATACGATGAAACTAACTACACGCAGTGTTAACCAAAAAAACAACATGGTTATTAAATTAAATGGTTTTTAAAATAAAATCTTCAATCAAAATTAAGAAAAAAAAATGCAATTCAATCAAAATTAAGAATATGTAATTAAAATGGGTTTTGTAAGTCATATAGAGAGATAGTTTTACCGCACATATCTATTCATTAAGAAAAAAAAATAGACTTATTAAATTCAATTCCATGTTTTTTTTTTTTAATTTTAATCAAAATTAAGAAAAAGTAATTAAAATTGAGATTTTCAACCAATAACAATAAAGTAACAATAATATAGAAAAAAATATTTTCTACAATAAATTATATAATAAATTATATGTGAAATAATTAAAAAAAAATTTCAATAATATCCCCAATGAAGTTAGGTATGGATTTTTTGTATTTCTATTCAATTATGTTATTTTTCTACAAATATTTTGCATTCATTCTACTAAAAGCATTTAGTCAAACATATTGAGAGCATCCTAGATACACTTGGAATAGAAGAGAATCGTGGAAAAATATTTTTTACAATAAACAATATGTGAAATAATTAAAAAGAAATAAATTTGTTTTTTTTTTCAATAATATCCCCAATGAAGTTAGGCATGGATTTTATGAATTTCTATGCAATTATGTTATTTTTCCACAAATAGTTTGCATTGATTCTACTAAATACATTTAGTCAAACATATTGTGAGCATCCTAGATACACTTGGAATAGAAGAGAATCATGGAATATTTATTATGAATGGAGATCGAATGTAACAATCCAATGACTGCTATAGTAGTTGCAATACGTCAATGGAAAACACACAATACAAGCCAAAAACTTGGAATCATGCCATGTCATCCTCAATAGATGAGATCAAACCCTCAAGTGTCACAACCTCTCCAAGCAAATCACTACAATCCAAAACTGAAAGTAAGACCAAGATGAAGCTCCAATGAAGATCCTGGATGGATCCTCCTCCTTGTCTAGCTAGGTTGGATATTGCACCATTGAAACTAAACCTACAATAGAAGGGTTTTGCCCAAAACCCCAATGAAAAGGATCTATACAAGAGTACTCAATAATATATCAAATAATAATACCAAAGTGAGGCTCTAACCCTCCTTCTATCATTTTTCCATTCCTTCTAGAATTTCCCCCTTTTGACTAAATCAAATATAACCCTTATTTTCCCTCCAATTTTCACTTTAAGATTAAAATTCACTTTAAAAATGGTTAAGTAACTTATTAATATAAATTTGTTTTACTTCCCTAGTGTCACTTTAAAAACATAGCATATCCTAACTAACCGACATTAAATGACCCCCCTTTTCACACCTTTTTCTCCACTAAAAATCCACAAAAGTCCTTCTACCACAAAGCAGGGGAACCCAACAATGGGCACATGATAAACCCTCCCTCACCAAATATTGTTTTTCCTCAAGAAATGCCATCATGACCCAATGCTCCATCGAATGATCCATACTGAAACTGAAAATGATGTCAGGATATCAAACTATCATATATAATGTGGAGCATATAGCATTGGTATGTAAGGTGTTAATAGAAGAATCCACCTGCTTTTTGTTGATAAGCCCATAAATCATAAGTTGCATAAAATCTATCAACTCCTCGAAGGACCACTCCTCCAAGAAGCCACTCCTCCAAGAAACCACTCCTAAGCCTCCCAAAAGTAAACTCCAGAAAGTCAGAACTGTCAAACAATGTGATCTTAGGGTCCAAAACTAATCCTGGAAAGATACCACCATGCTAATGCTACACCACTCTAATCATCTTTGCCAAAACAATGTGCCCAGTCGACATCCTCGTCTCTTGGAACCCCAAGCTAATATCATTGAAGGGACTGAAGACATCATCCTGAATCCTCTCATGTGAAGGTGTCTCACTAAAGTATAAGCTTGCAAGTCCACAGTTTGCCTCAGGCCTATCCTGCCCTATAGAGTAAGTCTTGACCTCCCATTTTCTAACATCCAAAAAATAAAGCAGACCAATCACTGTCTAGACTCTATTGACAATCATCTGAATCAATCTATCACTCAGTTTAATTCACAGATGCCACCGCCAAATAGGAAGTCCACCACTAATAATACCTACTAAATGTTATTGTACCATATTGGTAACCATCATAGTCAAAATGAGCCAAGTCCCTCGTATTCCATCATCTGGTGGAATCCTAGTACTACGATTCAACTATGTGCATGTTGATCTATTCAGCTCCCTCCAAACTGCACCAGAAATTTTTCTATCTTGATCATCATCAATGTACCTAAGTAATATGTGGAATCTAAATAACTCCCTGGAAAGTAGGCCTGACACATTTGGTGCATCATTATCATATGAGTACCCAGAATACCCTGTCAAAGGTGAATCATGTGTATCCCTCATAATATCCTTCCTAAGTGTGGAATCAAGGAATATATGTGTGTAACCTCTGTAGTGTATAATTCCATCCACCACTCTGTCAGCTAAAATCTATGTGAAATGATCCAATACAATCTGGATCTCCTCTTGTGCTCCAACTACATAACCCAAATGAAAGAATTCTAACATGTTTATACTTTTGTCGACCACCCACAACTGACTCGTGTGAACCCTCCATGTCCAGTTGAATATATTTATGGCCTCAGAAGGTGGCAATATATGCCACTTCCTCCTTCCCAACTGGAAAGTGTTATGTGCATTGCTCAACCCCAACGATATGACCAAGGACTCAAGATAATGTCTAAGAGAAACCTTGCAGGTATCATGTTCTCTCTCCCTGCTTTGGTGATATCTCACTTGAAGATAAATCTCTGAGAGATATACCTCTCCATGAATCTCTTCCATCCACTCATCGATCCTGGGTGAAACAAACTCAATGATATGTCTGAAGTCTCTGTCTGGAGTTCTCCCCATGGAAACATCGCAAAAACCCATTGCATATGATCGTATACCACTATCCCATTGTATAATCATGTACCATAATGTATCCTATATGTGCCACTCTATCGATCAGTATACTAATATCAAGTGAACCTAGATCCTAGGGTGATGTATCCACATCTGTCCTATACTCAGTTCCCCAATCTTCGGGTGCATATACTTCATTGTTGGATGGTCCAAAAGGAATTTTCTCAACTACCATCCTTGTAGCTAATCCTTGAGCCAAAATAAACAACTCATAATCCCTGCAATGCACACGATCAAAACCCTATGTGTCTAAACTCTCTCGCAACCCTAAATACTCTTCCCATGGATTTGTCACAAGAGGCTCCTCCCTCATATCATGAGTGACACTCATTATATCATGTGTCATTTCCACAATAGATGATGAAGTCTCTACTGCTGTCAACGATGAGGAGTGTGCTAGACTAAGCTAGTAACAAAGCTCCTCATCTCTCTTTCTTTGTCTTCAACAAATTTAAGAGGAAGGTCCATATCCATGAACAATTGCATGTAATCAAATTTCATCCATTCTAGTTCTTCTTTGATGATGCATAATTGAGATCTAGTGATCCCATATGGAGCATGTTTTTTTTTCTCCTCTGTCTAATATTTCCACATAATCTCTTCAATAAATTTATGAGTATCATCTACCGTTTTCAACACCTGTACAATATTCTCCTCCTTGACCAATAATTGGTCCTCCAAACTCTATCAAGGTGAAATCACATCCTTCTCATCATTGGCATCATAAATGAGATATGTTTTGAATCCTCATCATGTGTAGGTGTTATTCTATGTGAACTACCTTCATCATAAGTATGATGCATAGTGAAAGATGTTGGATCCCCAACATCAGTTTATTGGAACATATGGTCATCATCAGGGGTTTCATCCTCATATTCTACTAATTTATAATAGATACACCCATCCAAAATTCTAGTGTCATTGGTCTCATTGGTTAATTTTGATCATGTTTCATAGGCTATTGTTTGGTCTTCCTCTATGCACAAATTCTCCTCAGGGGTAGATGCATGCTCCTCCACCTATTCTCCATGCTTATCTCCTTTTGATTTTTTCCATGTTCCTTTCAAAGAGGTATTGTTCCTATCTCTAATCTCCCCCCATCTCTTGATTTCGATATAATCCTATAATTATAGAGTAGCTTGGATCTCTTCATTGAACTTCTCATACTCATCATAGTAGTTTGCATGCTCTGCATATAATGACCACAATATTGGGTACCTTAAAAATGATGTTAGTTACTTATGATATTTTTCTATAGATTTCTTATTGGTATTCATATTTTCTTACACATGTATGTACATAGTTTTATTTCATTCCCACTATTTCCCCTTACTGTAAATCACGCGACTTTTTCTAGAAAAAACCCTGAAATTTTTCTAAAATTGAAATGTTGATAACTTTACTTCCCGAACTCTGTTTTGACTTATTTTTTTTTGAAATTGGGTGCTTTTCAAAGAGGAATTAAAATATCCAATTATTTTTGACAAATTATTCTTAGAAAGTTTCATATCTGAGTCTAAAGTGTGTCGTCCTTTCTTTTCCCTAAAAAAAACTAAAAACCCCATTTTTTTTTTTCCAAAAACAAATATGTAAAAGGACCGCAATTTTTTTTTCCTTATTTGAAAAAGGAAAGTGCTCTGATGATGTCAAAGGATGGTAATATCACCAGCTATGACACCACTATAATATCCCCAATAAAGCTAGGCAGGGATTTTATGAATTTCTATGCAATTATGTTATTTTTCCACATATATTTTTCATTCATTCTACTAAATACATTTCATCAAAAATATTGCAAGAGTCCTAGATACACACACTTGGAATACAATAGAATCATGAAATATTTTAATATGAATGGAGACTAAAAATACCAATCTAATGGTTGTTATGGAAGCTGCAATACATCAATGGAAAACACACAATACAAGCCAAACACCTAGAATCATGCCACGGTCTCCTCAAAATATGAGATCCAACCCTCCAAGTGCCACAACCTCTCCAAGAAATTCAACACAACCCAAAACTGAAAACAAACCCAAGATGTAGCTCCAATGAAGATCCTGAATGGATCCTCCTCCTTGTCTAGCTAGGTTGGATATTGCACCACTGAAACTAAACCTGTAGTGGAAGGGTTTTGTCCAAAACCACAACGAAAATGATGGATACAAGAACACACAATAAGATATCAAATCATAATATCAAAGTGAGGCTCTACCCCTTCTTTTATATTTTTTGATGCCTTCTAGTACTTTCCCTTTTTTGGTCAAATCAAATGTAACTTCTAGAATTTCCCCTTTTTTAATAAATCAAATATAACTCTTATTTTCTCTCGAATTTTCACTTTAATATTAAAAGTCACTTAAATAATGGTTAAGTACATTATTAATCTAAAGTTATTTTACTTCCGTAATTTCACTTAAAAAACAGAACATATCCTAACTAAGTGACATTATGTGACCCCCATTTTTACACTTTTTGTCTCCACTGACAAGCCAAGGAAGTCCCTTCTACTACAAAGTAGTGGAACCATTCTACAAAGATGTATATAACCTACTCCCTCTAGTTTTGAACACGTGACCTCCAAGAGGAGGAAACACAAAGAAGTAAACTTCACATTTTTAAAATTTTACTATAAATAATATGAAAACAATATTATTATTTTAATTAAGAGATTAAAAAAATGTGATTTATATAATTCTTACGAAAGTGTGTTTTCTAGGTCACAAGTCCAAATTCATAGGGGGTAGGGTATGTACGCTTTTATAGGGGGTCTCACACACCAAGGTGGTGTCCTTAAAATAAGATTACTATTATTATTATTTAAACAACCAAAATAATGTTATTATTTTAATTGATCTAGACACCAAATTGGAACCTATGGATTTGACTCTATGACTTCCAAGGATGAAACACATGTTTGTAACCTTTAGGCCCACTCAAGTTGTATAATCTTTCAACAATCAATACATATAGATGTTTGAGAGTAGATGTTACCATGTTTTAAGTTTTCTTATCTTCTTATAAATAAAATTTTAAGATACACTATAAGTAATTAAGATTTTTTTTAAGTTTTATTTTAATTTTTTATGAATTTAAAAATAATATTTAAAATAAAATATTTAGATTAATTTTTTTTATATAAATTAGTATAGATTTTTTTTTCGTTGAAGGTTAAATTCAATTTATATTATATTGATTTTTTATTTAAATTTTTACCAAATACAAAAAGTCAATATTTTACCTATGTTAATTATTAACAATGTAGCATTTTATTTTATTATAAATTAATATATTAATAAAGACAATATTTTGTGTTATTACCTATAACTATTTAATTTTATTTGTTTTTGCAGAAATTTAGTACAGATAATATTATGTGTTTTTTACCAACTTAAAATTAATGTAAATTCATTTTAAACTTGGATTTATTAAACATTCAGAAAGATTTGATTAAATGTAATTTTTTTTAATTAATTAAACTGTATTTTTAATTATTATTATTTTTTAATTAAATTAACATTAATTTTATTTTAATTTAAATTTATTTAAAAGATTTATCTAACATAATTCATTCTAAGTTGTAAAACACCTTAATACTCTCCATACAAAAATAGGAATGGAAGATGCAAAATAATAATGAAATTTATAAAAGAACATATTAAAATGATAGAATAGTTATATTTAAAGAGGAGAAACCTATATAAAAGAAATTGTAATTAGTTAAGAAAAAATCATGTTAAGAATAATATTTTATTTAAGTTTTTTGTAATTATTTTTAAAATTTGGAAAAACAATTAAAATAAGAAAAAACCCTGGATGGGGTGCCACACACTCAACCGAGGACACGCGGGAGGCTGCGGGGATGCCAATTAATGGCATCAACCAACGCAATCCCACCGCTGATCAATTGAATTATGGCTCGCACCAACCACCTTAAAGTGACGAGCCTTCTCGCGCGCGAGGGAGGTACCAGGCGACAGAGCACTATCGACCTAGTGTTAATGGCGATCGCGAGCGAAGTTTTATGGGATTTTATAGTGGCGATAGATAGGGGAGAGATGTATTGGCCCTACGTAGAGCTCATTCTGTTTGAGTGGTATCTCCGACCTCAAGCAAGAGTAGAAAAGGTAGAAGCCGACCTGCCACTCCGGCCTCCCCCCACACCCAAACCTCCAGGGATTTCCACCATGCCCAGGATCAGAGGAAAGTCGCGCCGAGGAGCAGCCTGGTACAGGTATGAATCTCGGCGAAAACGCATAAGGCAATTTGAAAAAGCGCTCACACTTGCATCCATTCGACGGAGGAGAAATCCTTGGTCACCTCCCATGGAAATTGTTGAAGAAATCAGCCCCGAGGAGGCACTACAAAGTCACCCTCCCACAGTACATTCCGAAGAGCGCAGGCCATAGACAGAAGCACACCAGGGGAAACACAGTGTCGCAGAGCAGGACCTCTATCCACCTTGCATCGTCGAAGAGGAAGAACCACCCGACGACACCAACGAGCAGGCGAAAGATAAGAGGACACTGCCTCGACCACCGGGAGACTCCAACGAAGGTACATCAAAGAACTCTGGCACGAGGACCTCGAGCGACAGGGGACGGATGGACCAAGCCACCTTCTCATAACTCTGGCACTTACCACTTGTCTTTGAGCTTCGCAGCATGCTAGACGACCTGGCCTTCTGTATAGCCAGGATGGATCAACGCATAGACATGCTCTTTGCAGCACTCTCGAAGAATGCTCCAAAGAAGCAATGCCCAACATGTGCACAGGAGTACTCGATTCCAGCAGGTTGGCGTCGGGCGGGTTACAAGCGAGCGAGATCGAGCCAACAGTTCTGCAGGGGCTCTGGTTAGAAACTTTCATGTTATTTCGGTTTAGTTAGTCTGTTGCAATTCCCTTTTGGTTAGACATGATCACGATTTTGAAACTTGATGGCACTGCCGCCCTGGTTTCCCTCGGGCAGGGCGTGCAAGTATATGTTATGATGAATAAATTGCACATGGCACAGGAAACCCAGTTGTCCTGGTTTCCTACCCAGGCAGGACAGCTGGTGTTACCACCCATCACTGTATACTCTTGCTTTTTGATAATATAACAGGTTCCACCGGTTTATTTAAAAAAAAAAACAATTAAAATAAGAAAAAATGGTTTAATAATAAAAATGATTAAATAAATACAAAAAGTTTTTAAATAAACATTTAATTTGTTATTTAGAAAGACAAAAATTTAGTTCTTAAAAATAAGAATAAAATGTTTTTAATTTAAATTTTAAAAAGAAAAAAATTTAATTCTCAAAAAATAAAAAATAAGAATAAAATATTTTTAATTTAAAATTTAGAGAGATAAAAATTTAATTCTCAAAAAATAAAATGCTTTTAAATAAAATAAATTCGATAGTCTACATATTTTACAATATTAACTTTTAAGGAAAAATTAAAATGAAAATATAATTATAGGAAATTTACAACACTAATATACATTGACGGATAGGTAAATCGTTAAGGCAATTTAACTCTTAAATAGGTTCAAGACTCCCCCACTAGTGGGTTGAAATGCCTAATACATTTGACAAACTGATTTTAAGCATTAAATTTGATTATATATTGAATTTAAAATTATAATTTTGTTATTATAATTTTAATAAAACTAGTAAAAATCTTATGTTAGTTTTTAGAATTCAATTATTTTTTATTATAATATAAAATAAGAATATTTATTATTAAAATCACATTTTTTAAATTTTGTTTTTATTTTTTATTCTTATATAAAATTAAAATGCTTATTATTAAAATCACGAAGTTGAATTTATATTTAAGATGTTATTAAAATCACATTTGTTAAAGTTGATTTTATGTTTAAGATGTTATTTCAGGTTTATAATCTATTTCCATCTAGATTTGAACCTATGATCTTATAAGAAGAAAAACATTTTCTTAATCATTATACCTGAAAAAAAGAGATTTGAACCTATCATCTTATAGGAAGAAAAACATATTCTTAACCATTATACTTGGAAAAAGAAATGTAAATCCAAAACCTTTTGGCAATGGAAAACTACATACTCATAATTAGCACAATGAAAAATCGAAAAGTAATAGGAAACAATGCCTTAAAACTCCTGAATTATATTCTTGGCATCTAATTTTGAAGAAAATTCTTTTTTCCCCATTAAACATGAACTCAATAGTATGGCAATTGTTCGCGTTCAAATGGTCACCAGGTGAGCAAAATGGAGAGCGCTCTGCATACCCTGTTGGGTTCATCAGGGTAGAACATCTGTGGCAGCATAGGGTTAACAGAAAACAAAA
>SNQJ01S0000019.1:396604-412612 GCA_010110895.2 Picea sitchensis
GAGTGAAACATGAGTTCCTTTTTGACATGCTAAAAAAATTTGGTTTCAACAACTCCTTTGTCTCCTGGATTAAGGCTTGCATTTCGTCCCCTTGGATAGCACCCCTAACAAATGAGCGACCAACTCCGTTATTTAAAGACACAAGAGGACTTCAGAAAGGACTCCCACTCTCTCCAATGTTGTATGGAAGAAACCCTGAATAGAAGGATGGAGCATGAAAGAGCCACTAGAAATATTCCAAGGCTGAAAACAGCTAGGGGTGTCAAAAGGATAAATAAATCGCAATTCATTGATGACACTCTTCTTCTTGGAGGAGCTTCACAAACAATGGCTAGAAGATTCAATCTAGTTCTGGATCAATATAAAATAGCCTATGGGGGAATTATCAATAAACATAAAATCCAAATCTATGATTGGAACATAAAAGCGGGTACAAAGGCTAGAATTGCCAACATCCTCCAATTCTCCTTCTCAATAGAATGAAAATATTTCAAGTACCTTGGCACACCCATCAGTATGAAATCCCTCCTCGAGGAGGCTTGGTAGGTGATTCTTTAAAAACTCAAAGCAATTTGAAATTTGGGGATAAACGTGGTTGAATATAGTAGGTAGGATTGTCTTAATAAATTTAGTCTTATCCTCCTTTCCAATCTTCCAATTTTCATCCCTCTATGCACCAGTGGGAATCAAAAAATAAATGGAAAGAATTATCAGGAAATTTCTTTGGCAAGGGGGTAAAGACAATGATAAAAAATTACATATGGTAAACTGGTGTATTATCTGTGACATTAAATAAAAAAGGGGACTGGATATTCAGGATCCAGAAATGATAAACTTAGCCCTGGGGGAAAAGATAATCTTGCATGTAATCACTAGAGGAAACAAATGGTGGAAAAAAAAATCTGCAATAAGTACCTATCCAAAGTCAGAAACAAATGTATGGATGTTGTATACCTTCATCAATCATGTTCCACCATCTGGAAGTTAATTCAGGAATCAATGTCACTCATCGAAAACCACCTCACATGGACCCCAGGAAATGGTAAAGAAATTAAAATATGGGAGGATCACTTCTCAGAGATGGGAGTACTCTCCAGTATTCTTTCTCTAGACTAATTCAGGTTCTCGCTAACCTGAATTGGAAAAACCACTCTCTTTGATATATTTAATTGGAATAAGAATGGTGCTTGGGATAACTAGAATCTGGGAGACGTCCCTCTATCCTATGAGATAAGGCTAAGTAGTTCCTCCTCATGGTCTCAGGGTCTGCCCCAATCTGCCTTAGTCAAAAGGGAAACAAAAGCTAGGGTGAACCAGGGTACATAGTGAGGATGGGTTATAAGCAAATCCTTCAAGATAACAATTTTCCAAACAAATATGGCATATGGAAAGGAATTTGGAGCCCAAATAGCATTCCAAAGATAAATATTTTTTGTTGGCACTTGCCACACAATAAGCTTCTAACAGGCAAAAAATTAAACAAAAGAGTATATATGGGGCCTTTCACATGTGCTCTGTGCAACCAAAACCTGGAAAGCATTGACCACCTCTTACTAAATTAAAATTTCACTAAACAAGTGATGCATAGCGTCTATTTAGAGCTAGTTCCCCGAATCTCCTAGCCAACAAGCAATAGAAGTTTGATTGGAAAATGAGGAAAAAACTACAAAGGGTCACTACGTGGGAATCCAAATCTAAGTAAAATTTGGAAGGCCTCGATTAAATTTTGTATGCTAGAAAATATGGCTGGAAAGAAACAAAAGAATTTTCAAAGAAAAGCTAGTTCCCCCCCTAGTAGTTGTAACAATCATGATCGACCAATTGGGGGAGTTAAAGTCATCCAGGAAAGTAACAACCTGGGAAGGTGGTCATTTGCAAGTAGAAGAAGAATTCTAGATAAATAAAATAAACCTCCATGCATTCCATCCCATCACCTTGCCAAGAAACTCATCATGTTGGCAGCTTCAATTTCCCCCCCAATATTTAAAAAATTGGCTAAACACCTAAAAGAGTCATGTTCTATGGTTTGATGGTGCCTCAAAAGGGAACCCAGGGGAGGCAGGTGTGGGAGGGGTTCTTCTAACTTACTCATGGAATCTAGGTATAACCACCAGTAATCTAGCGAGGCCTATGCACTACTCAAAGGAGCTCAACTAGCACAAGAACGATAACTCAACGAGTTGATCATTATTGGGGACTCCAAGAATATAATTTGGTACTTAATAAAAAAAAACAACCCTGAAGAATTCAAAACTGAAAAGGCTCATAGAAAGAACCATATATACATTATCTACCATGCTCCCTACCTTCTATCATATTCGGCGCATAAAAAATGGGATAGCAGACGAACATGCTAGTCTAGCTATAGGAAGAGGCCCAGGTCACCTAGAAGTCCTGGGAAGGTTCTTTTTCATATCTCCCCCCTAATTCCTTAACCCCCTCGTGTCTACGCTCCACCTTGTAGCCACCTCCACCCAGATTTCCAGCAAAAAGGTATCTCAAGACAGTTGAACACCAAGTGAGGGGGATCTATGTACTTGAACATCCTCTAGATCGTGGGAGATAGTATGTTGCAGTTCACATTTTTGGATCTCTTGGGCCACAAGGAGTTTATACTCCATGGGAACCTGTTGTTGATGTCATTCCAAGCCCGCCCAGTCTCCATCTCCCTCACCTCTTCATTAATTTTGCTCGATTTAATGGCTTGTGAAGGGATTGAGGCCATGCGGTGCAACATGTGGATGTTGGTAGAGCCTACCACTTCCTCTTTTGACCGCCATTCCTTCCCTAAACTTGCACAAACTAGGTTCTCATTCATAAGGGTAATTCAAGATGGGAAGAGCCTGATTCAATGTCTTTGCCATCTCAGGAAGAATTTGGGAATGCGTAATTTGTCTTCGAAAGGGATTTTTAAAAGAAAGGCAAGCCAGAACTCAGAGAACAAATCGGGCAGATGTGGTGAAGTAGGAAAGGAAGTGGAAAGAAAAGAGGAATTTGCGATCAATAATGGAACTGGCATGTCCAAAGGCTATAATAGAGGCCACTATAGAGGTTAAATTGCACATGGAAATAATGAAAGGATCCAAATTGTTTTTAGTTACCTCACTGTCAATTCAACTAGAGGAGAAGCAGCCAAAGGCAACACTAAAAAATGAAATTACTGAGGTCGTCAACAAATACAAGACATAAAACAAAGCATCATTAATGACAATGTAGACGTAGGCTCCAACAACAATCTTAGGAAGGTTTCAACAACAAGATTCTATTCTAAAGTGGCCCAATGTCTAGGCCATGATAGGTTTGAGAAAGAGTTAATGGAAGACAACTTCTACACCACCCAACAATTATCCCTATGGTTGAACTCTCACAACTACACTTTAAACTTCACGTTGGAAACCCTGGTGCAACACCGCTCCCTTATCAACTAGCTTCAAGATGAGGTTGATTTTCTTAGATGACAAGGGGAAAGAATTGAAGCAATGCATGAAATCAAAACACACAACTCTACAGAGCAAAGCCAGAATGAGGAGATTGGGAAAAGGGTCAACCCAGTACTACTAGACCTTAACATAGCCGTGGAACCACCACCAGTACTGCTAGACCTTAAAATTTCACTAAACAAGTGATGCATAGAGTCTATTTAGAGCTAGTTCCCCGAATCTCCTAGCCAACAAGAAATAGAAGTTTGATTGGAAAATGAGGAAAAAACTACAAAGGGTCACTACATAGGAATCCAAATCTAAGTAAAATTTGGAAGGCCTCGATTAAATTTGTATGCTAGAAAATATGGATGGAAAGAAACAAAAGAATTTTCAAAGAAAAGCTAGTCCCCCCCCTAGTAGTTGTAACAATCACGATCGGCCAATTGAGGGAGTTCAACTCATCCAGGAAAGTAACAACCTGGGAAGGTGGTCATTTGCAAGTAGAATAAGAAGTCTGGATAAATAAAATAAACCTCCATGCATTCCATCCCATCACCTTGCCAAGAAACTCATCATGTTGGCAGCTTCAATTTCCCCCCCAATATTTCAAAAATTGGCTAAACACTTAAAAGAGTCATGTTCTATGTTTTGATGGTGCCTCAAAAGGGAACCCAGGGGATGCAGGTGTGGGAGGGGTTCTTCTCAGTGCTAGAGGACACAAATTTATAACTTACTCATGGAATCTAGGTATAACCACCAGTAATCTAGCGGAGGCCTATGCACTACTCAAAGGAGCTCAACTAGCACAGGAATGATAACTCAACCAGTTGATCATTATAGGGGACTCCAAGAATATAATTTGGTACTTAATAAAAAAAACAACCCCGAAGAATTCAAAACTGAAAAGGCTCATAGAAAGAACCATATATACGTTATCTACCATGCTCCCTACCTTCTATCATATTCGGCGCATAAAAAATGGGATAGTAGGCGAACATGCTAGTCTAGCTATAGGAAGAGGTCCAGGTCACCTAGAAGTCCTGGGAAGGTTCTTTTTCATATCTCCCCCCTAATGCCTTAGCCCCCTTGTGTCTACGCTCCACCTTGTAGCCACCTCCACCCAGATTTCCAGCAAAAGGGTATCTCAATATAGTTGAACGCTAAGCAAGGGGGATCTATGTACTTTAACATCCTCTAGATCGTGGGAGATAGTACGTTGCAGTTCACATTTTTGGATCTCTTAGGCCACAAGGAGTTTATACTCCATGGGAACCTGTTGTTGATGTCATTCCAAGCTCACCCAGTCTCCAGCTCCCTCACCTCTTCATTAATTTCGCTTGATTTAATGGCTTGTGAAGGGATTGAGGCCATGCGGTGCAACATGCGGATGTTGGTAGATCCCGCCACTTCCTCTTTTGAGCGTCATTCCTTCCATAAACTTGCACAAACTAGGTTCTCAGTCATAAGGGTAATTCAAGATGGGAAGAGCCCGATTCAATGTCTTTTCCATCTCAGGAAGAATTTGGGAATGCGTAGTTTGTCTTGGGAAGGGATTTTTAAAAGAAAGGCAAGCCAAAACTCAGAGAACAAATCCAACAGATGTGGTGAAGTAGGAAAGGAAGTGGCAAGAAAAGAGGAATTTGCGATCAACAATGGAACTGGCATGTCCAAAGGCTATAATAGAGGCCACTATAGAGGTTAAATTGCACATGGAAATAATGAAAGGCTCCAAATTGTTTTTATTTACCTCACTGTCAATTCAGCTAGAGGAGAAGCAGCCAAAGGAAACACTAAAAAATGAAATTAGAGAGGTCGTCAACAAATACAAGACATAAAACAAAGCATAATTAATGACAACGTAGACGTAGGCTTCAACAACAATATTAGGAAGGTTTCAACAACAAGATTCTATGCTAAAATGGCCCAATGTCTAGGCCATGATAGGTTGGAGGAAGAGTTAATGGAAGACAACTTCTACACCACCCAACAATTGGCCCTGTGGTTGAACTCTCACAACTACACTTTAAACTTCACGTTGGAAACCCTGGTGCAACACCGCTCCCTTATCAACCAGCTTCAAGATGAGGTTGATTTTCTTAGACGACAAGGGGAAAGAATTGAAGCAATGCATGAAATCAAAACACACAACTCTACAGAGCAAAGCCAGAATGAGGAGATTGGGAAAAGGGTCAACCTAGTACTGCTAGACCTTAACGTAGCCATGGAACCACCACCAGAAGAAGAACGATACCCCAAGGAAGATCGTTAGTAAGCAAAGTAGTAAGGCTTTCCCAATTTTGCAAAAATGACGATGCATTATTATTTCTAGGTGATAGTTATGTCTAGATGAGCCTGATAAAATAGATTACAATAGTAGATTTTGTAGACAACTCCTTGTAGCAAGCTTTTGTTGAAATTATGTAGCTGGTCTCCCATACCAACACCCATTTTTGTACTCTGCGACTTTGGTTGTATCCTTTATATATATATAAAAAAATCATTTTGTAAAAATAAATAATGAATTATTTGAAATGTTTTAGGGTTTGTAAAAAGTTTCATAGAAATATATAATATCTATGTCTTTTAGCTTATAATAGAAAAGATATTTTGTAGGATATATTATTTTTTTGAAATATTTTATTATTTTTATTTAATTATAATAAGAAAATTATAATTAGTTTGGAAAATAAATTGGATATCAAATCTTTTAAAGAAGGAATGTATAGTTTAATTGATTTGGATCATGAGCATAATAAAAAAACATTGAACTTCAAAATTTGGGGTATTGGAGATCTATAAGACAAAGACACACTAACAACAATAAAATAAGAACTAAAAGCAAATCACTAAATGAAAAAAATTGCCTCATAGAAGCAAAATGGATAGGAAAAACAATTCACTATAAAAATAGGTTGATCCATGTCAAAGTTAGTAGTAATGAGAATAAATATGGCATACTCAATCATTATCCAAGGTTAAAAGGGTCAAGAATATTTATAAATTAAGACCTCATACCACAAGACCAAGTAAAGAGTGAAGTTCACAAGGTAAAAGAAGCCAAAAAAGAATCCAAAATGGATAATAATTACAAATCTAAAGAATATGTAATTCAATCTTAGCAACTTTCATGATCATCATATATTCATATTTCTAATTTTGTTATATTCTGTTCATTATCTATCCATAAATTTTGATTTTTAATTTTATTATATTTTCAAAAATTTTGATTTGTAATTTTATTATATTTTCACATCAATTAAAAATCACTTTATATTTATGTTTTACAATTTATCATAGTTTCACTGGAACCAACTCCCCACATTTCCAACATCTCTCAAACTCACTTTTGGGAACTTGGGAGCTTTTTGGGAGCTTCAACATCAAAGAAACATGAGCTTGGGAACATGTTTCCTAAACAAAGAGATTTAAATTAGAATTATATTAAATAAAATGTAAATATATTTATTTCATTATTACAAATACATAATTTCTTACAAATATTTTTATTATATTTATTCAAAATATCATTATAAAGCTAAAACTAAACTACAAGTAAATATTATTTCAAAAAATAGTTAAGTAAAAAAACTTAATAATATTCACTTTATAGTTGTGGATATGAAAAACTTTTAATACATGTATGTTTTTCTTCAAGCCCAAACTAAACATGAAGGTAGAATAAATCAATACCCTGTGGACGACAAGCATTTGTTTCACTTTGTAGCATTTGTTGGATATTAAAGTTTCAATATTGTGTTAAATATATTCATATAATTATTAGCACAATTTAAATTAGTAATTTTAATATTGTAATTGTTGAAATAAGAGAAACAATGTCCTCTATTGACCTTCAATTTTATTGAAATAAGATTTTAAATGTATCAATATCTCTATACATTGTAATCTAAAGTATAATTGTAATTTAAAATATTTTTTATATTTTTTAATATATATTATTGCTGCTCCCAATTTTAAGTTTCCAGTTCCTTGTCCCATAAACAAAGGGATCTCATACACCAATTTGATGTCTGACTTAGCCGTGACCTTAAAAATAGATTATTATTATTATTATTATTATTATAATATTTATTTGATTTGATCTAAATAAAAATTACATCATAATTAGATCATAATTATATATATTTTTTTAATAATAAAAAAATAAAAATATTAATATTACATCTTAGGATCAATAATGTTTTGATATTAATCATTATTATTAACATGGATGGAAATTTAACCGCTCAAAACTAAATATATTAATGGCCACATGACTTGGTAATAGTGTTGTGAGGAAGAKATCCTAAGGCCAGCATTAGGGATGATTAAGTTCAGAAATATTGTCTTTGAGGTTTAGATGTATTAAGTTTAACCCAAACAATTAGATCTCTTTTGGAAAATGTCTTTACAAGGAAATCTAGATGTATTAAGTTTAACCCTAACAATTAGATCTCTTTTGGAAAATGTCTTTACAAGGAAATCTAGATGTATTAAGTTTAACCCTAACAATTAGATCTCTTTTGGAAAATGTCTTTACAAGGAAATCTAATGCATTTTGAAAAAGATGATCGAAATTGCTCGAACAAAGTCCGAGGAACTCAAGTTGCTCTAATAACAAAATGCACGAGATGCTGGATCTCAAAAATTGAACATGGAGTGACTCTGAACCAAACAATTAAGTTTTATAATGTAGTTTTATAATATTGTACTGGTTGATAGATTTTGTCGATTTTGTCGGACTGTCCAAGGAAAGGTAAATTGTTAAATCTTATTGATATGGACAATAATTATGCTCTTTCTACTTTTAACCTTTGCTTGATCGAGACACAACGAGCTACGAAAGGAAAACTTTAAATATTGTTCATACGGAAAAGAATTATGTTCTTTCTACTTTGAACCTTAGCCTGATCGAGACACAACGGGTGGCCGGCCGGCCGGTGAATACTTGAAGAAGAGGTTTCCTCAACCTTTTCAGTATCGGTCAAACTGCCTTCTCTGCCTCTAGATCCAGAGGACAATAATTTGCTGTAAACTTGAATATAGAAAAATATCCTCTGAAATATATTAATCCGAAAAAAGATATCTACACTTGTCCTAAATTCTGTATAAATCAAGTACAGACGCAAGAGTTCGCATATATTCCACGTTATCCGTGTTACATGAACATGTCTTCCACACTCTCGTTCTCTTTGTCACTTTTATATACTTTTTGTTGTTGTTTTCCTTTGAGATCTTCGAGATATATTTTAGATATCTGAGAATTATATTTTGGTGTAGATTCTCCATAATCTACATCAAATTGGTGTATTATTAGATTTCTTGTTTGTGGAACAAGGAATCCTCTCATCCCTCTAGATTTGAACTTATAATTTTTTAAGAGAAAATACATGTTCTTAACTATAAAACCCACTTAGACTATATATATAGCTAAAGATCATGATAAGTAATTAAAAGAAATTTGTAATTAAACTTGGAATAACTTAAAGATACTTTTATTAGAAAATGCTTTTGTTGTTTTGGAGAGGGATTAAAGTGTGTCTTTCTAAGATATCTGAGAGTTAAGGACCATGATACATGAAATTGATCAATGGTGCTATTAATAATTATTAAAAGAAGTATATATATATATATATATAAAAGGGCGTGATACATGTAATTGATACATCATGAAATTGATTGATAGTTTGTAATTAAATTTACAATAACAAAAACAAAATACTTTTATTAGATAATGATTATCAATTTTGGTTGTTTTGGGGAGGGATTAGAGTGTGTCTCTGTAGGGTAAGTTTTTTTTAAACATCTCTTAATTCAATAGTGTAAGGTCCTCAACTAGAAGGGTGTGGGCGCCCTCACCCAAGTCTTCAAGGGGACAAAATTTGAGGTTGCTCTAGCACCCAAGAGTCGCACTAGTTGGGCAAGTGGGAACGTTGCGAATGGGAACACGCCAAGGGGATTTCCCAAGCATGAGGTGAAGCATGGGGCACACCAAGAGGTAGAGATGTGAAGGTTGACAAGTGCACTGGTTCATGGGCGTGTCGGTCCATTATGGGGTGTGTCGGTTTGTTTTGGTGCATTGGTCTACGAAAGGGCACAACACACCCAGAGGATGTGACAGTTTGTGAAGGTGACATTTGGAATCCATATAAGAACAAAAAGAACAAAACCAAGAAGGAATAGATAAAGAGGACAAGATCAAGACCAAGCCTCTAAGCTAGACTCAGACAAGGAGGGGTGTGCTCCCTCAAGGAGCCAAGTCACTCCACATGAGAGGACTTGTGATACCTTGAGGTGATTTTTTGGATAGAGTTACGATGACCTTCTTTGGATTGAGTATAGAAGTAGGGAAATTGACTTTGGATTTTGGGAAAGTCTTGTCACAGGTTTGGGTGAGGCATGCTATGAGATAAAACAAAAGGTCTCTATGAAGTCTTGTGACAGAGAAAAGACGATGATTTTGGGGTGGGCGTACATCTGTGGTGCACCGTAGAGAAATTTGTTGCAATGGAATAGTCTTGGTGTGACAAATATATACATACGAGTGTCTTGGTGAGGTGAGGTGACTTGTGTAACTTTGTTGAAGTTGTAAACTGACACAATAGTGCTCATATTGTCACTGTTTCACAATAGTAAGACTTAGCCAGGTGTTAGGAATGTGTTGTGCCACCCACACTATATATGTGTGTCTATTTTTTTTGCAAGTGTTCTTTTGTTTCACATGTTCATGGATGTATGCTTAAATGACTAGGTGTTAAGTTGTTAACAAATAATCTAAGTATACAATTGAGTTTCACTAGAGTAGGAGTGTGACTCGTTCATAGTCTAGAATGAAGTATGGGTATGCTCTAGGTGAAGATGAATAGTCTGAACAAAGTATCCATGGTGTTTCCAAGTAACCAAGTGAGAACTGTCACGTTGTTGTATGACCTCTAGAGGTGCACAATCATAATATCTAGGAAGGAATATTATAGGGACATGAGAGATGGTATCATAGATGATTTTGGTGAACATATTGACTATTTCTTCACCACTATATTAGTGATAGATGGTATCAGAGAATATTTATCTCTTCACCATTGTAGTTATCATAATAGTGGTGTTGAGGTGCAGAGATAGTTTAAGAATAGAGTTAGTGAAGGTTCATTAAAGTATCCTAACCTTTCGTAGAGATAGTTTAGGAGTAGACTTGGTTGGTTTGATTTGTAACGAAATTAAGTTCCAGACTTATGAGCACACCTTGAGAATATCATGCACAAATTTTTTGGTGAAAAGAAGCACTTGGGTAAGGCAGAAGAACACATGACTTGTCACATATCTGATACATGACTTGTCACATATCTGATCACATAAGTTATCACATTAGTGACTGCAGAAGTGATTGTAGAGGTTGATCACAATAATGATCACATAAGTGATTGCAAAGTGGAGTAGTTATGGATTGTGATGAAGCAGGCACACCTTTTTTCATACTTAGGACATGGTAGGTGGTCATGCAATGAGTTGAAGCACTTGGGTGAGTTGGGTAACTTAATGCAACCTAGAGTAGCTTCGCAACAAAGTAGTTGGTTGGGAACATTTTCATCATGAAATATTCATGTCATGCATCACCGAGAACAATAGTTCAGTGAAGATTGGTTGGTGGATGAGTGGGTCAACTGCAGTCTTTATATGAGGTACCTCTTTGAAAAGTTATGTTATTCAGTTAGTAGCAATATGGATTAGAAGTCGGGTGAGTGTGTACAAAGTTCCTTGAAGTGGAAGAAATCAAGGTGTGGAGATGGGAGGACATTGGAGATGAGTGTGGTTGGTTGCATGGAAAGTTTGTAAATTAGATGTGTTTCTAAAGTGGATGGATGAACTCATCAGTGTATCGTAGTGAAGGTTATCTATAGGTTTGTGGATCTGCAGATGGTGATTGAGGGGATTTCATAAAAAGAGTTGATGGCTTGGGAAAGTGAAGGCCTGGGACAATATATTTAACCATGGGTGCAGCCAAGAATTTCATTGGAAATGTATGGTTTGTTTTGAGTTCTTTCATTTCCTAAGTGTTTTGGTGAGATCTTTGAAGGGAAGTCGAATGACTTCATGTTTCAAGTCTAATCCATTTTCATGGTGAAAACTGACAGACTTGAGGGTGGATCAAGTGGTGTATATTTGAAGAATTCATGTAGCCGTTGGGATGCCTTGAATTAGGTGAATGTGTGGAGAGCTTAGGGTGACCTACTTGGATGAGTCCTATGGTGGAATTACGAAGATTTGGATGCATCTATGGAGGTGATTTGAGGAGTTTCCTAACTCTTAGATGAGGTAGCTTGGTGTGTTGGTTCCTTAGACATATTTGTTGATTCATGCGATGACTTGACAAGTTGCAACAATAGTTCCAAAGTATGTGACACTTTTGTAGGAGCGAGGCACTTTTGTTCTGGGAGATAGATGGAGCCAGCAAAGAAGTCGACCAAGAAATTATTGAAATAAAATATGAATGGGAATATTGCAAACCAAGTGAATTATATGTTGTTTTCCTACCCTTGGTATGGGACATTGGATGAGGAAAAGCGCACCTTGATGACTTTTAGATGATTGTGCGATGACTCAGAGATTTAGTAGGGTCATTTGTTGAGGTTTAAAAGAGTGTTGGTTCAAACGTGCCTAAGGCATGGAAGTTATTTGGGGGTGACTCTTTCTTCTTGGAACACTTTGGATAGTTCGTTGGGACATTTGAGTGTGGGCATGTTGGCCACACTCATCATAGATGTTGATTTTCGGAGAGGTGGCTAGATGGAAGGACGTGAGTTAAGGACTTGCCTTGGTTTGGAGGGTGTGTGGATTGTGACATCCCCCAAAAATAAATATTTTTATGCGTTGAAAATTTATTTCCGTTTTTGGCAAATTCGAATTTGGAATTTTTTTTTTCCATTTATGGCAATTATGAATTTCGAATTTAATAATTGTATTTAATTATTGTGATTGTTGGGAAGAGATATGTTTGGACCCAACTAACTATTTGACTATGACACTTGTATCACAACAGAATAATTATATTAACCGGAGGAGGACAAATGGAACAACCACATTAAAATCAGCTAACCATGATTCCATGAGTGGGGAACAAGTTGGAACTACCCTTGGGCTGATGATTACGGGTGGAAAATTAGATAGTTGGCCACTGGAAGCCCCTGAAAATTAGGGATTAAGAAAAGCTGTGAAAATCCCCAAAGGAGAGAAAAGACCTGGGAAAAAATGAATAAATAGCATATGCAAGGAGGCAGGACGCTACCAAGTATGCGGGGAAATGATTCATGAGCTCTCTTGATGTTATGAACACTGCGGATTGAGTGTGAGGAAAGAGCATCTTGCTGAAACAAAATTGTCTTGCTGTTATGAACACTGTTGAGTAAGTGTGAGGAAAGAGGAGCACTGCTGGAATTGAAAGACACTCCTGAGGAGGAGTTTAAAGTTCTCCCTCATGGATTCATGGTCAGGCTAGGGGGTGAATCGGGCAAGTATATTTGGCTGCCCTATTCTATAGTTGGGAGGAACGTGGTCGTTCCCTTTGTCTTCCTGCGGATTGGATTTAAATATGTTGATCTATCGCATTTTATTATGAATGGCTATATTTTCATACGATGTCATGTATCCTGTAAATCTGAACTAGAATAGTTTCCATTCTTTGTTGAATGATTTGATATCTGATGCATTGTATTTGATTAAAAAAATGGAACTGCAACGATTCCTCTTCTTTGTTTATGTTCATTATGAGAAATTTATGTGAAGGAAATCCGTATATATATATATATATATATATATATACATATAGTTTTAATTCATCTACTAGAATGTTCATATCTATCTACCGAAGTAGAGTTACTGGTAATGGAAGATGAAGTCCGTTTGTAGTTTTACTCTGTCTGTCGTCGTGAAGTTCGGAATAAACATCCAAACTTTGGAAAATTGTTCCTCCTGTGAGTAAAATGCTAGATGGATGCACCTGCAATTTATATTCGTATAATAAGTAAGGAAAGGAGGAGCTTAATGTCAATAGGGCAGGTCCTCTCGGTAGTTAAACCCCCAGAAAACCAAACTCAGATCCCTCGAAACATCAAATTATAATTACCAAACTCTGATGGAATGATTTCTTAAACTTTTCATAGACGCACAGAAATAGTACTGTTGATGTTTAATGCATTGATTTAAAAGAGGCTCTGAGTGGATATTATAGAATTTACCCTATAGAGAATTTTATCCTTTGTGTCCCTCTGTGCGTGTAAATTTCCTAAGTCCTTAGGCGTTCGGAATTCTGTGATGTAAAGGTATATCATATCCTTCTAGATCTTCATTCTCCCAGAAACAAAAGTAAGATTTCTCCCAGAAAACGAAGTTTGAGAATACCCACAAAGGTTAAAGACCAAGGAGTGATGAAACTAGTGTGAAGAGTTATAGTAGGAGCTCTCTCTTCCTTTGTGTTTGTTTTTATTTCCTTAACTTTTTGACAAGAATAGTTAGTCCAACTTCCCTTTCGCCTTTCAGAGGTTTGTGTATATTTATGTATGGATTCTGAACTCACAAAGTTCTGAATCCTGAAACCCTGAAGCTTCCACTTTTCGCTTTTTGGTTTTTCTTTTTCTTTTGTGTTTATGCACCATGTGTTCGTAAATCCTGAAATCTCAAAGTAGCAGGTCCCACTTTACCTTTTCGGAACCTCGAGAAATGTCTTGCATCATTGTTGACATTTGAAACCCTGAAACCCCGAGTTCCTAAATCCCAAAGTAGAGGGTCCCACTTTACCTTTTTGGAACCTCGGGAAATGTCTTGTGCGGTTGTTGACATTTGAAACCCTGAAACCCCAAGTTCCGAAATCCCAAAATTACGAGTCCCACCTTTCATCTTTTTCACTTTTCGTGATTTCGGAAGTTCTGGTGTGTAAAGGCTTGGCGTTTGAAGTCATGGGATTCTGAAAATCCTGAAAGGGGTCCCACCTTTCCTCTTTTTCACTTTTCGCGATTTCGAGAGTTCTGGGGTGTAGAGGTTAGGCTTTGAATTCACAAAACTCTGAACCCTGAAACCCTGAAAGGCAACTCCCACTCGTCCCTTTTCTCTTTTCGCAAGTTGTTGTGAGTTGATGTTCGAGTATTGAAACTCGCGAAGTTTGAAACCCTGAAAACCTCGAAATGCAGGTCCCACCTGTTCCTTTTTCATTTCGGAGGTTCCTTATCCAATGACTGTTACCTTCCTAAGCTTGGGAAGGATCATCCTTAACATCAGCGTAGAAGTTTATGATTTGACCGTTCACGGGATTTCGGTACTTTCCCGATGAATTTTTCCACCGTTCGTTCCTCTAAAGAGACCTGTTCATTACCCTCCTGAGTTTTGATAGATAATCCTTAACTTCCGCACAGATCTATGGGATCTAACAATCCACTAGATTTCGGTCCTTTTCCCGACAATTTTATCACCGTTCATTCTCCTAAAGATATTTGGTGAGGAAGATTTGGCATTTTTCCACTGGATCTCGACCCCTGCAAGATGATGTTATTCTCAACCTCGCTCTGAACACTTCAGGGTGATATCCTTTTCTCTCTCTGAACAACAGAGTCTCCTTCGAGCTAAGTTCGTATCGCCCTCTTACTTTGAGTATGCTAGAAGGGTGCAAGGAATAAGGGAAGGAACAAAATCATGGAGGGACTTTTTCTTTTTACCCACATAAGCTTTTGTTTGAAGCAGATTAGATGGGTGTAATAATACCCTTATGGTTAGAATTGAATCATTCCTGTTGTTTTTTGCATTATAAGCTTAAAACGAAATTGATTTATGCCATGGGAATATTTTTTTTTTATGGTGATTTTTGAGGTTCATTACATATGGTATCAGAGAAAAAGTTACAACACTGGTCATGAACAAGGCCACATTAATTTCTTAGTATATATATTCTGATCTATGAGAAAACTAACAAACCTTGTGAATTGCAGACATAAACTTTTCTATTTTGTGTTAAATAATGGAAGCTCAAGAAGGTGCAGAAATCAGAATGGAAGAGAATCCGCAACAAGGACCTCCTGGAGATCTGAGACAAAACAGTGATGGAAGCTCACCCATGGAGGTGTTGGAAATAATGAGAAACCTTATAGTTGAACTATAGGTTTTCAAGGCTGGCAATGAAAGATTAAAGAAGGCACAACAGGAACAGTAAGAGATAAATGAAGTTTTGTTGCATAGTATAGTAACCAAGAAAATCCCAAAAGATGATAACCATGAGGAAGAGGTCAGGAAAAGGGCCTCCAAGAATTCTGGTGTGAAAATAGAAAAAAGATATAGTTCGTCTGAAGGGACACCTTCAGATGAAGACAAAACCATACTAGACAAGAAAAGAAAACAAACAGGCCACCTTGAGGGAGAATTTAAAAAGATTAAACCAGCTACTTTTGATGGAGAGCCCAAGACAAGAGAAGAGGTCGAGTCATGGTTGTTGGACATCAAAAAATACTTCCAAATCTACAACTATTCTAGCAACATGAAGGTCAGAATGGCCATCTACAGTCTGAAGGGAAAGGCCAGCATTTGGTGGCAGGACCTGAAATTGGCCAAGGGC
>SNQJ01S0000020.1:9682-33746 GCA_010110895.2 Picea sitchensis
CCTTTGAGGTTTCACAATCGATAGAGCTCAGGAGGGACATCATCCTTAGAATACAGTTGGGAGCCCAGGATACAGGCTTCACAGCAAAAGAAAATGCTGAGGCCCTTGAAGTTTTGGAAATATTGCAAGGGGAAGGAAAAAGCGTAAGATTAGGAGGGAGCATAGCTACCGTTGGATCAGGTAGAGGACGATATCTGGACTGTTGAATCTGCATCCAGGCAGGAGAGGAGAGCATGCAGGAGAAAGAGATCTAGACCGACGAATCTAGGCACAAGGACCAATAGCCATCAGATCCAGGAGAGGGTGCACAAGGTTTAACCCTCGTATATGCAAAAGTGAGGATTCACGAAATATCGAAAGCATCGTGACTGTCCACAAGGAGGACATGTGGCAAGCAATCAAGGTTTCAGGAAAATTTCCAAAACGATGGAGCCGTCGATCCAGTTGGATCGTAGGCGTTGGTCCAAGAGGGACATGGACCATTGATCTCTCCGTGGAGACATTTTGGCATTTCGGCTACTGGGAGATACAAAGGTCAAGAGTCGGGACTCTTAACCCATGAAATCCCAAAAGAACATAAGCCATCGAATCAAGGGAGGCTCATAGTCGTTGATCTCCCTTTGGAGTGGAATTTCGAAATTTCAGGGTTCAGTATTTCGGCATTCCGGGACCCAGGAGTTCGAAGGGTCAAGAACTGTTGCAGCCAGAATCATGAAATCTCGGAATGCGAAAACCCGAAAGCATTCGGAGGAATAGCACTGGGTCACGGGACAAGGTCACGTGGACAGGATCCAAGCGGGGAGCTTGTCACTCGCTAGCCAATTCAGGGTTAGGCCTTTCAGAGTTTCAGGGTTAGGCATTTCAAAAATCTCGAAGACAAGGAGTCGATGTAATTTGAGTTGAAAACCCCCTAAGTCATGAAACACTATGTATCTTTGGAGTGGGGCTGCGGTCACACATTTCGACATTTCATGGTTCTTCTTTTCATCACTTCTGATGACAAGGAGCCAGTGATCTTGTTGTGGAAACCCTGGAAGTCGCGAAACATGACGTATCTTTAGAGTGGGGTTGCGGTCAGACATTTTGGCATTTTGGGGTTCATCTTTTCTGCACTTTTGATGAGAAGGAGTCAGGGATCTTGTTTTTGAAACCCCAAAAGTCATAAAATGCAATGTATCTTTGGAGTGGGGCTGCGGTCACACATTTCGGCATTTCGGGGTTCAGCTTTTCGTCACTTCTGATGACAAGGAGTCGAGGATCTTGTTATTGAAACCCCCGAAGTTGTGAAACCCAAAATCCCTTTTCGAAAAAGGGCATGGTCATATCTGGTGGTCGTGTGGGGCTGAAGACTCATGCTTGTTGCATTTCTTGTGACGGTGGAGTTTTCGTGAAGGACCTGTGGATCAAATTCTTGGGGTTCCTGTGAAGGCCCGAAAGAACTATTTCGGTTCTGCAGATTCGAAGGAGATCGATCCTGTATAGATCTCGACCTGAGGGTCGAGGGTCTGCGCATCACAGAAGCCGTTGTCTGTTGGGTTCCTTGATTCCAGGTCTAGTTGTTTGTGGCTTCATGAAAGAGGTTGCATGACAAAAGACTGTGGGTTCTGTAAGTCAGTGCATAGAGTGGACTTCTGAATTCTGTGAAATTTAGATAAAGACGTGTTAGGAGGGTGCACCAGAGGAAGTCATTGACTCAAGGAGGAAGCCTCAAGGTTACTAAACACCTTGGAGGTAAGACTATGCAAAGGAAGACACAGAGATAACAGAATCACTGAGGGTTCTATGGAAGCTCTCCCAAGAGGGCATTGAGCAAGTGCATAGAGTGCACGGAAGAACTCTATTCTGAGTTCAAAGGAAGGAGAAGTGTCAAGAACGAGGGCACTCATAGAGTTGTTAAATACTCTGTCGGTTCAGTAGGGAGTGCTTGAATGGGAGGCTGCCAAGAGGGCACCAAATCTCCATTTGAAGGAGAATACAAGGGTTGAATCCCTTAGAGGTTCGAGCAGGAAAAGCTTAGGATGGATAGCACAGTTGTGTGTAGGGACCTTGTAAGGAGTGCAGAGGTCAAGAAACCTTTTTAGGTTTCAAAGTGAATAAGGTTCAGGAGGGTAGAGTTTTCAGTAACGCAGGTTAGACTAAATATCATGGACTCACGGGATAAAGGACAAAGGTTTCAGCCTTTGAAGCGTTCAAAATCTTCCAAGGCTCGAAGAGAGCGCATGCTCTGGAAGGATAAACAGTAGTCATTGGATCGGTACTGAGAGGAAAAGATATGGACCGTCGAAGTCTATGTCCAGGAACATAGAAGATCGTGCAAGGATGATAGATTTGAACCTTCAGATCTAGCACCAAGGATCGATAGCCGTCGGATCTGGGAGAAGGTATGAGGGGTTTAATCCCTGGGAAGCCGTAAAGAAGGGTAGAACAAATGGTAGTAACTTCAGGAAGAAGTGTTGAGTTCGCGTGAGCCGTCGGATCTAGAAAAGGTGCATGAGGTTTAAACCTCGTAATAGCAGAAGGGACTCGTGAAGTCACGAAGGCATCAGGACCGTCCATTTTGGAGGATAAGAGGCAAACACCCTTATCATTTTTCCAATTTAGGGTTCGTGAGTTTGGAGGGCCAGACCAAATTCTTGGTTTCGTGAAGTCCCAAGCTGCGAGGAGAAGGGAAGGAGATCCATACCATTGGATCCAAGCCATGGGAGAACCGTTGGATCGGAACCTCCACATGGTATCACACATCGGGGGTTCGGGGGTTGAGAGAGTTTATTTTCAACTGCAAAAGTCTCGAAGTTCCGAGCACCGAGGGCTCGTGTGAACATGTTGCACATCCATTTGGTGGGGACCACATGGTTGACAAGTGGCGCAAACATAGAGCGCCCAGAGAAAGGTGAAAGCGGGTGACAGGTGGTGGACACATGTCGCCTGGGAAGGAGTCAACCCATTATTGACTTATCACGTCTCGAGGATTCGTGGAGGAGGAGCATGAGGGTTGAACACTCCAACCCACGAGGTCGCAAGTTGCGAATAGTGCTAGCACTTAGCCCTAAACGGTGGTTATGTGTGGAAGGCGCTAACAAGGAAGAGCCATACCCGTATCGCATTCTTGGGTATCAGCGTTTGGAGAAAGATGAGTCGAGGATATTCGACTCACGAACTCGCGAGTTGCGAGAGACACTTGCATTAAGGACCGATTGTGAGACGTAAGGCTCGCGCTTGGTGTTAAGCTGCACAGGGTAGGTTTTCACGGAGGACATGTGGATCAGATTCATGAGGTTTCATTCCATTAGGGATCCGAGGGAGTTGCTTCGGCTTGGAGAGAATTTATAATGATCCTGTGCGGATCTTAGCTCGAGGGTCCGGGGTCTACATCAAAGTGGTATCAGAGCTGATATTTTCATTTGTAGACTTTTGGCAAAGGAGACAATAGGTGAAGGAGGATACAAAGTAATGGATCTCTGTGGTGATTGTTCACAAATGCACAATAGTCAATAGACAGTCAGGAGGACTGTAGGAGATGATGGAAGCACTCATGGTTGCAGATTGACAACAACAAGTTTTCCAGGACAGAAGACAGGAACAAGAAGATGGCTACTGAAGGCCATGGACGCAGTGGAAAGAAGAACCACCAGCAACAGAGAAAAGATGAAATGGATAAAGAACTCGCTGAGGTGAGGGAGAGGATGGAAGATCTTGCATTGCGGGTGCAATAGAGTGAAAGAACATGATGGGTGTATGAATGGCCCATGAAAAAGAAGATGAAGTGGCCAGTCAAGGAATTGTTGGCCAGAAGAGAACAAAGTCTATTAAAAATGTGGTTGATATATGCTGAAAACCTCATAGATGAAGAAGAGATGGTTCATTTGTGTGAACCAGAAGCTAGGAGAAATATTAGTGATGATGAGGAGGAAAGATAGAGAAGAGATGTCATAGACTTCCAAGTGAGAAGAAATGGACTTTCAAATTGCCAGGTGGGCAATATAAAGAGATGAAGTGAAGATCTCGTATACTGCCAAGAGGGAGGTGCTGAAAGTTCAAATTGCCAGGAGGGCACTGAGATGGGATCAGCTGATCTCAAGGACTGCCAGGTGAGCAACACAGAAATCCCATATTGCCAGGTGGGCAAGGGAGAGAAAATGAGCTCAGAGGTGAGTTCATATCAGCATGGACAACTGATAGAAAAGGAAGATCATAAGAGCATTATGATGATTGGGGGAATTCGAGTATTCCTGCCATGTATCCCAGTTGAGGCCAGCGAAGGTGTTGCAGGTGTAGCAACAACATGAGGACAACCAGAAAAACTTGTCATGGAGGAAGAAGTGGAGTAGAAACTGATGTTTTCCCAAGGAGCCGAAGCAGATGAGAATTCAGAAGAATGGCTCAAATTTTTCAGCCAAGAAGCTGAAAAGGAGATGACTGCAGCATTGAAGCTGACAACAAAAGAAGAGCATGAAGATAAAATGCTCACTCCTTGGGAGAAGGAGCTAGAAATGTTAGAGGATTGGCTGAGCCATCCAGAATCGGTAGATGACTGCCATGAGCAGACAGTCATGCAGATGTTAGCAGAGGAGCATTCCGAGGAATCACTCAGAAATTTCAACCAGGGAGCTGAACAGATGATGACTACAGCGTTGAGGTCAACAACAGTAGGTGAATCTGAATTCCAGTCTGAAGAGCAGCTGGAGGAAGATGGAGATGCACCAGCAGGAGAATTGGTAGAAGCAAAACTGTCAGAAGGGGAATCTAAGAAGAGACTCAATGATCAGACTGCATAACTGAATTTTGCAGCAGAGTGGAAAGATGAGGCCTCAGAGGAAGAAAATAGCATGGGGGATCTAGTTGATCTACCGACTGATAAGGATGAAGAAGTGCACTCGAGGAGGCTGCATAAAGAGAGCCAGCCACTAGATCAGCTAGATGAGATAATTGAGGAGATCAGAAGGCTGATGATTAGATCAACACAAGCGTTCAACAAAGGGGAGTTGTATAGAGGAGAACCTACCATAGCAGCAGGGCAACAGATGTAGTAGCAACAACGAAGCGATGGAGTAGATGGATAGCTCCGGAGAACTGTTTGGGATCCAGGTGGATTTCAACAATGGTGATGGGAAGCTCATGAGAAGGAGCTCATGATTTTTGCAGCTGAGGAGTATGATGTAGGAGCATCACTCGACGTCATCAAGCACCAGCCAGCCAACATATCAAGCCCGCATTTAATGGAAGGAGAGAGGTGCAACCCTCTCGTTTTTAAAATTTTGAAAATGTAATTAAAGGATTGTAAGGATGAAGAGCCAAGCTGTGCCTTTGAGAAGGTTGTAGTTAGTGTCACCTTTAATGGATGATAGGTCGATGGGGATCTAGATCCAATTCTGATTAGATGGCCCATTCAATGTAATTCATTGTAATTAATGAGAGTTGGTGAGATGGAGGGAAGCGCTCGAGGAACCCCCTTTTGTAAAAAAGATATTTTTTTGTTTCTCAGTTAGAGTAGAGAGAAAAGAAGAGTAGAACTGAGAGAATAGGGAGAGAAGAGAAGGAGAGTGACTCTGTTGCAGTCCGAGCTCACATTGTAAAGAGACATTTCATTTTAATACAAACAGAGTAGTTTTTTCTGCATGTTATTCTATGTATGTTGATGAATGTCTTTATGCATTTATGATATGTTGTAGATGTGTGTTAGTTTGCATTTACAGGTCACAGACAGAATCCATTGTCTATTGGGTTCTTTGATTCCAGGTCTAGTTATTTGTGGCTTCATGCAAGAGGTTGCATGAAATAACACTACAGGTTCTGTAAGTCAGTGCATAGAGTGCACTTCTGAATTCTTTGGAATTTAGACAAAGACATGCCAGGAGGGTGCACTAGAGGAAGTCATTGACTCAAGGAGGAGGCCTCAAGTTTGTTGAACACCTTGTAGGTAATACTATGCAGAGGAAGACACAGAGATAACAAAATCACTGAGGGTTCTATGGAAGCTCTGCCAGGAGGGCATTGAGTAAGTGCATAGAGTGCATAGAAGAAATCTATTCTGAGTTCAGAGGAATGAGAACTGTCAAGGAGGAGGACACTCACAGAGTTGTTGAATACTCTGTTAGTTTAGTAAGGAGTGCTTGAACGGGAGGCTGCCAAGAGGGCACCAAATCTCCATTTGAAGCAGAAGACAAGGGTCGAATCCCTTAGAGGTTCGAGCAAGAAAACATCAGGACGGATAGCACAGTTGTGTGCAACGACCCTATAAGGAGTGCAGAGGTAGAGAAACCTTTTTAGGTTTCACAATGAATAAAGATTAGGAGGGCATAGTTTTCAGTAACACGGGAGAGACTAAAGATTGTGGACTCCCAGGATAAAAGACAAAGGTTTCATCCTTTGAAGCATTCGAAATCTTGTAAGGCTCAGAGAGAGCACGTGCTCAGGAATTAGCAATAGTAGCCTTTGGATCAGTACTGAGAGGACGAGATCTGAACCATCAGAGTCTATGCCCAGGAAAATAGAAGAGCACTCAAGGAGGATAGATCTGAACCATCAGATCTAGAACCAAGGACTAATAGCCATCGAATCCAGGAGAAGGTAAGA
Source organism: Picea sitchensis (assembly GCA_010110895.2). Classification (NCBI taxonomy): domain Eukaryota; kingdom Viridiplantae; phylum Streptophyta; class Pinopsida; order Pinales; family Pinaceae; genus Picea; species Picea sitchensis. The sequence continues at coordinate 16,256 of SNQJ01S0000020.1, forward strand.
GGGGTTTAATCCCTGGGAAGCCGCACAAAAGGGTAGAACAGATGACAGAAACTTTGGGAAGAAGTGTCAAGTTGCCGTGAGCCGTCGGATCCAAAAAAGGTGCGCGAGGTTTAAACCTCGTAACAACAGAAGGAAGATGAATCATCAAGTCCCGAAGGCATCAGGATCGTCCATTTTGGAGGACAGGTAGAGGAGATCCAGATCATTTTTCCAATTCAAGGTTCATGAGTTTGGAGGGCCAGACCAAATTCTTGGTTTCGCGAAGTCTCGAGTTGCGAGGAGCAAGGAAGAAGATCCAAACCATTGTATCCAAGCCATAGGAGAACCATTGGATCAGAACCTCCGTGTGGTATCACGTATCGGGGGTTCGGGGGTTGAGAGAGTTTCTTTTCAACTATAGAAGTCGTGAAGTTCTGAGCACCGAGGACTCGTTCAAACATGTGGCACATCCATTTGGTGGGGACCACGTGGTTGACAGGTGGCGCAAACATAGAGCACCCAGAGAAAGGTGAAAGCAGGTGACAAGTGGTGGACTCACGTCACCTGGGAAGGATTCAACCCATTGTTGACTTATCGCGTCTCGAGGATTGGTGGAGGAGGAGAACGAGGGTTCAACACTCCAACCCGTGAAGTCGGGAGTTGCGAGTAGTGTTAGCACTTAGCCCTAGCCGACAGTTATGTGTGGAAGGCACTAACAAGGAAAAAACATACCCATATCGCATTCTCAGGTATTGGCGTTTGCAGAAAGAGGAGTCGAGGATCTTCAACTCACGAACTCACGAGTTGCGAGAGACACTTATGCTAAGGCCCGATTGTGGTCGAATGGATACGTAATGCTCACACCTAGTGTTAAGTTGCGCAGGGTGAGTTTTTACGGAGGACCTGTGGATCGAATTCGTGAGGTTCCATTAGGGATCCGAGGGAGCCACTTTGGCTAGGGGAGAATTTAGAATGATCCTGTGCAGATCTCGGCCTGAGGGCCGGGGGTCTTCATCAAGGCACCAACAATGGACGGTCTAGATCTTCTCTCAAACCTTTTCAAGTAGGACCAATCAACGGTTTCAATCTTCTAACAGGTATCAAATCCTTCCATCCAGGTGTCAGTTCAGCCTGTCAGTGAAGCACTGTAAGAGCCAATCGACAACTGCCACATGGATAGGTGGAACCCATTGGATGCACAGGTAAATGTCTAGAATCTGGGTGACACATCTCTTATCTATCTTCCACATCATGCACCAACCCAAACCTACAAGGAGGAACCTTGTGTCTAGGGTTATTCCATCATCATAATATTCATTCCTTAGCCTATTTTTTATCTTGGGTTCCCGCGAGATCAATGACTCTTAGTCCATCTCAAGCACCTCAATCAACGACCCAAATCTCATTTTATTGCAACTCCGATCAATAGTCCAGATCCAATCTTTTATGTATCTCTAGAGCTATGGTCGTCAAAGTACTTTCGTTGACATTCCTCATGGGTCCTGGCTCTAGATAACTCCAATTGGGATACCTCTGAAGGACAATCGAGATTTGGTAAAGGAGAGCGAGATCAATAACCCAATATCCATTGTGGTTTCTCTCCTGCGTGAAGTAATGATAAATGGACACGTGTCCCTGGTGACAAATGCATGTAGTCGGTATCAACAAGGAACTTGTGGGATCAATACCAAGCTTCCACATCTTTCCTGGGACCCCTCTAATGTTATATTGGCACCATCAAAGCCTTAGGGAATGTTGGTTTTCAGTCAAGATCTATTAATGGATAACATTGGATCAAATTATAGATCAAATGTCCAGGTTTTATTTTATCCGTCATGAATCTCAAAGCTTATTTCATTGGAGCCTCCATTTAGACCCGACCCTTGAGACCTCTGATAGATGATCCTCCAATCAATGGTTGTGATCGACTACCAAAGATAGATCCAATGACTGTTGAGTTTCATGCCTGCGCAGATTTTGTTTTCTAATTTCCATCCAAATAAAATTGATTGTAGGAGCACTTCAAGAGTGAGGTTCAAAGGGTGTTTTAGAATGCGAATGTCTAGCTTCCCCACTATCTACTCAAAACAAAATTTCACCTAGATGAAGGTATATTGAATTTTCACCAGGAGGAAAACCACTAAAAAATCAGGAAGCTAGATGATCCAGGCGATCAAATTTTGCTCAAAATTCAAAGTGCTTAGAATCGCTTCAAATCAAATGGGAGCATAGGCCTCATCGTCACGAACCCAACGCAACTTGTTTGGGTTCAAACGAATGTCGAATGAGAGAGATATCGCGTTCTATTCAAAACGACAANACAGTCCGTACGGATGTTGATGTGGCAGGCCGTACGACACGCGACAGAGCCATATGACATGTGGAAGGGCCATACGAAACGTGGCAGGCAGTCGTGTGGACAGTTGGTGTATGACGTGGCTTGTTTGTGGCGAATGGGATGGCGACACATGGCCCAATCAATGGTTGCCATGTGTCACCTTGACATTGGTTTAAAATTTATGTTTTTGGCCTGATTCGACCCCGCGACCTCCGAACAGGGGGAACGTGTTGGGAAGGGCCACCCAACTGATGTGCCACCATATGGTTCTTATAATATGTATGAAAATCAAATTATTTGAATTTGTATAAGTTTTGAAATGGGCGCGGACCGAGTCAGGGCTTAGCCCCGACCCTGGTCATATACGTTGCAATGTAACCACCGGTGCGACGCGCCCTCTAACCATTTACCATATAGCCCCTTTTCGTATGAGCCGCAGTCTTATGTGTATACAATGTGACCACGGGCGTGCCTTTCCGACCGTTTAAAACCTTTGGCCCTTTTTAAATATACGCGTGGTCATATGGTGGCCCATGTGCCCTCGACCTTGGCGGTTAGGGGCTAAGGTGCGTAACCATCCTACAATTCACACCAGTTGTGTGGTTGCACCCGATGCTGGGTTTTTACACATATATGCGCGTGGGGGCTAGGTTGAGGAGGCAAGGGTGCATTTTGGCGATCCAGAGACAACAAGTTTGAAGGGGAACTTCCAGGAAGCCTATGTTCAATTTTTGGCCAAACGAGGTGCCAAAAAAGCCCAGCTAGAGGTTTTTGGACGTTCTGAAGCCATTGGAGCCATCTACTTGGCATTTTGAGCATTGTAAAGAACATATTTGAGCACTTTGAGCAAATAATACAAAAGATCCATTGGAAGTTGGACCAGGAGATGTAGCCCAAGAGAGGGGTGAACTCCTTTATCATTTGTTGTGTTATGTGTTTTCTGTTCATTGTTATTTGCTGTTGTTTATATGCATCTTGGATATGCCATTTCTTTAAAAGTTGTGTTTGCAAAATTGATCCATTTGCATTTGAACACATGAATTATAACTTGCAAATATTTTTCAAGAATACAAGTCTTCTTCATTTTTAGATCACTATAATCTTCATTTTTAGATCACTATAAATGATTTCCAGATGCAGAAAATGGTTTCACGAAGCAGTTTTAGGGCATGAGCGAGATGACTAAAAGACAATTAGAGAACTCATTGCTAGGGTAGAAATTTTAGGGAATTGAAGTGTTTCTTACAACTAGAGCTATTTGATGAGATATCTTGAGCACAATCTGTACATAAATGCAGCATGAAACAAAGATTCATCCCTTAAGTTTCAATCTGTAATTCCTTCCTGAGAGTGTTTGTTTTCTTGTAAAGCATCTCCTTCCACACTTTCTTTGTTTGTATCAAATCTAATCTATAAAAGTTCAAGCAACAAGCCATTGACCATGTTCAGTGTTATTGTATGTGTGTTTGAATGTGTGAAGTTGTTAACTATATGAAGTAGGTTTTTATTGATGAGTTGCTAAATTCTTAGTTGCTCAACAGGTTTAGGTTTTTCTTTTCTTCACACTACATGATTCATCCCTGTATGTTAGAATTCAACTGATTCATCTCTGTATGTTAAAGTTGTTGAATTCTTAATTGCCTTTCACACTATTCTTTTCCACAGGCTACATGATTTATTGTTAGCATGTCTTGTATGTTTATTTTGTTTTTCTTTTGATCCACCCTTCCATCATCCTCCTTTCATGCTTGATTGTCTGAAACACTCCTGGACAAATGCCTATAATAGTTGAGAGCATTTGTAACTAAGAACTCACGTATAATAGTTGAGAGCATTTGTGACTAAGAACTCGTGGACAAATGCCTATAATAGTTGAGAGCATTTGTGACAAAGAATTGTTTGAGGTCCTATATTTTCAAAAGAAGGAGAGAAAAAAATGTCAAATATTAACATCTAGAGGGATAACAGGTGAGATGTCGGCCTCAAACTGTTCTCGAGGGAGGTGCAAAGAAGATATCACGGGATCTGCAACAGTACTTCCTAGTGTTTCCACTGGCGTGAATATACTTGTCATTGACATGGCAAACCCCCTCCTATGCCGAGGCCGCACCAGGCAATATGAGATGGCCAGGTCGCCCGCTACCTGCCAAGATTTGGGATTCTCCGAGGTTAATCGATTACTATAAATTACTAGCTGTCATCCTATTCAGTTATCAAAAGGCCGAAAAATTCTTATTCGGTTATTGATGAGAAAATATCATGTTATTCAGGTATAGAAGGTCTGAAACTTTCTTTGTTTCTTGGCTTAGCATAAATTGCAGATTTTGAATCATGGGATTGAACATGTACTCCTTCGGCGGGTGAAGAAGCTTGCCCTGGAGTTTTTCAGGCTCCCATTAGAAGAGAAAGAGAAGTATTCAATGAATCCCGGCACGGGATAGCGCCATGGTTTTGTCTACTGGAGTGCTGTGATATGATTGCTTTGGAAACTATGCCCGAGACTATAACAATTGAAAATCTTTGGCCAACCAAATCTTTACTTCTCAGGTGCCGCGATACAACCACTTTAAATAATTTACTCTGATTCATTTGATCTTTTATGAGCCTAAATTCAGCATAACTAACTAGCAGATCCATAACGGCTGATTTATTCATTTTATCTTTTATAAGCCTACATTAAGCATAACTAACTAGCAAATCCATAACTCATTTTATCTTTTATGAGCCTACATTCAGCATAACTAACTAGCAAATCCATAACAGCTGATTTAGTAAAAGTGTAGAGATAAAAAAACCGAATGTTCTTTTTTATACTACGTTCTTTTTTTTGGAAGCCCTCTTCAATATTTTCGTCGTTTGTCCGCAAGAACTTAAAAAACTGCCACTTGTCTGTCTGGCCCTGGAGATTAGATGCAGTTCGTGTTGAGACGGTGAAAAACGCCACCGCCGCGTTTTCATGTTGTGCCGGGCATTCTTTATTTTTCTTTTTTTCCCTCCCAAGCTGTGCTGCTGCTATTTCTGTTTTTTCTCATTTTCCATTTCCTTTCCGTACATTCGAACCCGCGGCCCTTTGCGTCGTGGCCTCCTCGGATCCGGATGCCCAATTGAATAGCTAACACAGGGGTTGTTGTTTATATTCGCAGCTAACAACCGTGTGGAAAGAGGTATGAAAGGAATCTAAACGCGAGGGTAAAAAGGAGGCGGTCATGACTAGATCGGCACACAGCGCGTCAGACGTTTATGTAGGGAAAGCTCCGAATTCGGATAAGAAGATATATTGTGTTCACTTGTTTTTCTCGGTTTTTACTATTACAGACCCATTTGCTGCACGGCATGCTCGACTCCAATGGTTTCGAGCATTTCACAAGTTTAAACGGCAAAGAGAAAGGGTATTCCAATTCGTGGATGGGTGTTTTTATGTGCCCTGGTACACTCCCGACAGCCACCACAAGTTTAAACGGCAAAGAGAAAGGGTATTCCAATTCGTGGATGGGTGTTTTTATGTGCCCTGGTACACTCCCGACAGCCACCAATGCACTTTCCCAGTTAGTTGGCAGATCGACGTTGAAAGTGTTCAAGTGAAAAATTGATTCACGATTATGCCTCTAGCTCTAGAAGAGAAGGCGCGAGAGGGATGCAGTCAAAAAAGAGATTAGATAGGAGTAGCTGACGAAGATGTTGGATCTGGGTGGAGAATAAGGACAGATTATGGATCGGAGTATATGGAAAATAAGGATAGAACTGGATGGTCCCTCAAACTATCTCAAATAGCGTTGTCTTCAAATTGGTGCGCTAAGTTCTGGTAATTTGTTGGGTCACACTATTTGTCAATAGAGAGTTTTGGTTGACACTGCTAAGATCATTGTGGTTTCGAATATGTATTTATCCAATAATTGAAAATGCTTCCTGGCACTTGGTGTTGGATTGGGATCTGTGGCAATTGATTTTTCCTAGTGGGAATGGCCTTTGTGACAATTGATTGACTGGTTAACCAGTTGTGGTATTGTTCACCATTAGCACAGGAAGAGTATTTGTTAATTAAGGGAAGATTATTAATTAATTTTCACAAGATTCTTAATTAATTATACATTAAAGAAAAACATCGACTTGGACCCCTACCAACAAACAACAGTTAGTCAAGCTAAATAGCCACTCACTCTACCTCCCAATGTATCGGACTTCAATCACTGCGCAGGTTCAACTCCAAACTGTTATTACTCAATACGCGATGGCCTCCAGGTTTCTTATTCATGTTTATGCTATTGATTCAACTCCAAACTGTTATTACTCAATAGGGGATGGCTTCCAGATTTCTTATTCATGTTTATGCTATTGATTCAACTCCAAACTATTATTACTCAATAGGGGATGGCTTCCGGGTTTCTTATTCATGTTTATGCTATTAATTCAAACACGTGGGAGACCTTCCCAAAAACAAACATCAATGGGGTCTCCCCCGCCTATGTTGTACCTCCTCATCCTTCTTTTTTGAAGGTTCCCTCAGCAACAAAGAAAATGAAAAATTCTAAAGGTTGTGTCTGTTAGGTAGCAGAAGAAAAACATAGCATATATAAGAAAGCATAGGGATATCACTGATCATGAATAGCTATATCGTGCCCTTAATTAATTCATCACCTTTTCTGCAAGCCAAGAGAAGCCAAACACCACCATAGCTTCTCTAACAAAACTGGTTTTGTAAACATGTCTGCAGAATTCACTTTTGTATGGACCTTTTCAAGAGCAACTCCACCTTCATCAACAACATGTTTTACAAAATGGTACTTAACAGAAATATGYTTCGTCTTACTGTGATAAGYTGGATTGCTAGCGAGATGAATARCACTTTCACTACCGCAAAATACCTTCACCTTGTCCTAYATCCTTCCAAACTCACCCAACAGACCCCGTAACCAAATTCGCTCCTTGCATGCATGTGAAGAAGAAATATACTCTCCCTAGTAGTAGATAAAGTGACTACATTTTGAAGCTTTGACATCCAACTAATAGGTCCTCCTGCAAGAGTAAATACATATCCTGAAGTGGATCTCATTTTGTCAGTCACCTGCAAAATATGAATTTACATAACCGCAAACTAAATCTATGTAACCATCGTAGGTGATAGAATAACTGCTTGTTCCTCTAACATATCGAAGCACCCATTTCACTACTTCCTAATGCGCTTTTCCTCGATTTTCCAAGTATCTACTCACAACACCAACTACATGTGAAATATCTGGTCTAGTACTCACCATCGCATACATCAAACTTCCCACTGCATTAGCATATGGTACGCGAGACATATGATCATTTTCTTCGTCATCTTCTCCTAGATCCTCCATATCAAATGCCCTGGCCAACTAAGCCTTTAACCTATTGATATCAACCATGCTTTTGCTTGCCACAAGCATATCATCAACAGACAACACCAAAATAATGAACACGTCATTTACTAACTTTTTAAAGTAAACGCAATGATCATATTCACTCCTTGTCAAATTTAGGCTCACCATGAAGGAATCAAACTTCTTGTACCATTGCGTGGGAGACTGTCTCAAGCCATACAATGACTTCTTGATTTTGCAAACAAACCTCTTATTGTGATCTTGAACAAACCCTTCTTGTTGTTCCATATATATATCCTCATCTAAATCTCCATGTAGAAACTTAACATCTAACTGCTCTAACTCAAGATCAAGTAAAGCAACTAGTGCTAACAAAACACGAACTGAAACAAGCTTCACAACTAGTGAAAAGATCTCATGAAAATTAATACCTTCCTTTTGAGAATACTCTTTTGCTACCAGACTTGCTTTATACCTTTCAACTTTATCATCAACACCCCTTTTCAGTTTGTAGACCCACTTGCAGCCGACAACCTTACTGTCCTTTGGAAATTCTACCAGGTCCCATGTTCTATTCCTCTCTAAGGCATCCATTTCTTCTTTCATAGATTTTTTCCATTGAGAACTTTTAGATACCTTAATTGATTCCTGATAATAACTAGGTTCTCCATCAATAGAAACCAAAGCCACAGATGAAACATAATTGACATACCTTGCAAGAGGATTCCTGACCTGTGAAGATCTCCTCATAGATGGTTGCTCGACATATCTTTAGTTTCCTGGATATTTTCTGCATCTCCATCTTCTTCTTCCTCTTCTGGAACTTCTTCATTCTCCTGTCTCTCTGAAGATGGTTGAGTTTCCAAATGAATTTGTTGAATTTGCAGTACCTATTCTTATCTCACGTCAACATATACCAATTCTAATTTTAAGAGTGAGGATTCATCAAATACTACATATTTGCATATGATGAGTTTGCGGGCAGTAGGATCCCATAGTTTGTACCCCTTAACTCCATCACCATAACCAACAAATACATACTTATTTGATTTGGGATCTAACTTAAAACGTTGATCTTTATAAATAAGAGCATAAGCATCACAACAAAAAATTCTCAGATTTGAAAAATCACACGAACGACTTGTCCATATCTCTTCCAGAATCTTACAATTTATTATAGTTGATGGTGACCGATTTATCAGATAGCATGCTGTAAGAATTGGTTATGCCCAGAATTCCTGTTGCATCTTAGTATTACTGAGCATGCTCATTTCTCTCTCTAGAAGAGTCCTATTCATGCATTCAACAACACAATTCTACTGAGGAGTATAAACTGTGGTCTTATGTCTTTCGATCCCAGCTTCCTTGCAATAGTTCTCAAATTCCAATGATCTTAACTCACCTCCATTATCTTTCCTTAAACACTTGATTGACATGCCAATGCTTTTTTCAACCAAATCTCTGAATTGCTTAAAAGTATTAAATACTTCAACTTTTCTTTTAAGTAAATAGACCCAAACCTTTCTGGAGTAATCATCTATAAATCTCACATAATATGACGATCCTCCAAAAGAAACTGTAGGGGGTGGTCCCCAAACATCTGAATTATTGTAATCAAGGATACCTTTGCTTATATTACTTCTTGTTTTAAACTTTGGTCTACACTGTTTTCCAAAAACACAATACTTGCAGAAATTCAAATTCAAAAACTTCAAACTTGGAAGTGACTTACGATCAACCAATACCTTAAGCCCTTTCTCGCTCACATGACCCAAAAGTCGATGCCATAAACAAATAGAGTCACTTGCATCTTCAGAGGTTACCATTTCTTTATTTACTTCTATCCTTCCTTCAAACTGATAAAGGTTCCCTATCCTCTTTGCTTTCATGACTACTAAGATGCCTTTGGACACCTTCAATACTCCACCTTGAGCTATACACCTGTAACCAGCAAAATCTAGAACTCCCAATGATATCAAGTTATTTATTAGTTTCGGTACAAGGCTTACATATGTTAGTGTTCTTACAGAACCATCATGCATTCTAATATGGACACTACCAACTCCAACAATTTTACAAGAAAAAACATTTCCCATAAAAACAACACCATCATCAATAGATTGATAAGTTTTGAACCAATTTCTATGAAGACACATGTGGCTAGATGCACCAAAATATAACAACCAATGATGATGTTGATGTGAAACATCACAAGTAGACAATACCTCATCAACCATTCCTGAACCTAAACCTGAACTTGTTTCAGCTACATTAGCTTCCTTTGCTTCTTTTGTGGAGTCCTCCTTGGATGCATTCTGTCTTTTCCAACAATCCTTCTTGAGATGCMTAGATTTGCCACAGAACCAACATTTCTAATTACTCTTMTTTCCCTTTGACTTAGAGCTTGATGTACCCCTCTRACTTTTCCCTCTTTTTGTAGATCRTCCTCTGACCACCGTTGCTTCTGCTGTAGAGTTTTCCTTATTGGATTTCTTCCTCATTTCCTCACATAAAGAGCTCCCACAACAATTGCATAATCAATGGCATTTGTTGCGTTAAACCACATAGTTGTGACCATATGATCCCAAGACTTAGAAAATGAACGCAATAGCGTAATAGCCTTGTCCTCATCATCGAACTTTACTTCCATAGAAGTTAATTGATAAATCAAAGTATTGAAGACATTCAAGTGATCAACAATTTTCGTACCTTCTTTCATCCGCAAGATATACAACTTCCTCTTTAAGAAGATTATGTTTGACAAGTTCTTTATCATATATAGACTCTCTAGTTTGGTCCAAAAACCTATTGTTGTCATCTCCTCAACGATGTTAAACAATACCTCATCTTCTAGACACAGGAGAACAGTAATGAGGGCTCTTGCATCCAGATTTTCTCAGTCCTTGTCTATCATGCTTATCGTTTTCTTTGACCTTCCAACCAAGGCCTTTTGCAATCCTTGTTGCACAAGTAGATCTCATAGCTTGGGCTTCCATAGCGCAAAGATATTCTTACCACTAAACTTTTCAATCTCAAACTTGGAACTTTTCACTTTCTCCATTAGCATAAACAACTCCAAACCAATCTTATAATACTAAGCTTTTATAATGAAGCAACAACGGTAGCTGGAAAAAGGTTTAATCCAAAAAAATATATATATAATATTTAAAAGACCTTTTAAAAAACATCCACCCTTTTTTTCACCATTCAATAAAAGGTCCTTTAAGAGAAATATTTAATAAGTATTTTATACCTCATAAAAGGGTCGACCTTCCCTTTTAATAAAACACCATTTCAACTTGATTAAAACCTCCAACTCACTCACTTTTGAATAAGACAAAGAACCCTTCAAAATTTAGTTTATAATATGCATGTGAATTATCACTTTAATTTTTCCTTTAATGGATCATCACACCTTGAATGAGGACCACTTGCGATGATTCCTAATTGTCACACCTTGTCAATGGATAGCCTACGACAATTTGCACCTAAATTGTCACACCTTGTATTATTAGGCACCTGTGACAATGTCTCACTATATACATTGTACGATCTGTGACAACGTCGCACTGTATGTTGTTTATGGCCCATGACTATTCCACACTATTTCAAATTTTCATAAGTTTGCGTGCTATCGTCGCACTATCCCACATGGATGACACGTGACGATCTAATAAAACCCGTYCTTGGCTCTCCACTTCCACTTCATTCGGCTTGACTCGACTCTTCGATCTAGCAACCAAATTCTTTTCAACTTTGCTCTCTTCTCCTTAAACTCTAATCTCTTATACCACTTGTTAGGAAGTGGTAGMAAAACATAGGATATATAACATAGAATAAGCAAGAAAKATTAAACATGCATTAAACCAAGCTCAACAATCACACAATTTCCACATTGATTTATGTGGAAAACCAAATSAGGAAAAAACCACATGCAATGATTATCGATCTTCTTCTTATTCAAGGGAGAATTACAATAGCCAATCTTAGGAATACAACCATCCTCTCCTCACACAATGTACTCTCTTGCACTCACATTGTCCTCTRCCTCTATGGGTATGCTCGTATATATAACATCTATCACTCAGTTACATAGACTGATCATGAATATATCACATAGTTACAGAAACAATTCATAAATAAATTGCATGCATGCATATGTGCATGTGCATCTGCATGTGACCACATGAGGAAATTCGTTGGTATGTTTCCAACAGTGCCAAGTCTATATAAAATTTTGTAAACATTAATAAAACATATACGAAATTGGGAAAATAAAAGTTAAAATTCTTCTATGTGATTGGCTTTGCGTTAATCCAACCATTCAATTTGTTCCAGACCCATGAGAATGTTCTTGTCATGTCCATTTTTTTTCCCATGGATGTGAACAAAACCATACTAGTAGTTCTCCACACCATTGACACCACGAAGGTTCGACAAAAACATGATTAAAAAAAGGTAAGATGTGCTTACAATTAATGGATCACGGTTTTGACTATGAACTATAAATCAAAATAGTTTAGCATGTATTGTAGTTTATCATTTATTGATAGAGTTCACAACTCCGTGTGTGAAAATGATATCCCTCATGCCTCCCTTATCCAATCAGTGGCATAGAGTGGCCATCACTAACACATTCGAACACATTAATGGTAGCAATTTCTTTAAAAAGCATATGTATCTAAAATCCAGACCCTTTTGTTGCACCTTACATATATAGTTCATGGCTGTGCGTCTTTATAGATTGGACAATTTGCTCTTGTTTGAAGTTGAACACCATCCATAATTGTGATAAGAAATCTTTTTAAGAGATGATAAAAGTTCACTCAATCTATCAATGACAAGTATTGATAAATTCTAATAAGAATTGAGAAATGCTAATAAGAAAACACACTATCAATTTTTAGGGAGATGTTGGAAATTATATGTAACACGTTTATTTTCGAGACAAGTTCTAGGGGCAATTATGTGTTGTTCTCTTTTTTTCATTTAGGCGTTATTAATTGTTGTTAACAATGAAATTTTTATTGAGAGGCAAAGTGATTCATTTTTTGTGCAGTGGATTTCATATTGAGAGCAAGTGATTCCTTTTATGTGTTGTGAATTTCATATTGAGAGAAAGTGATTCCTTTCATGTTTTGTGAATTTCATATTTCATATTTCATATTGTATCCTAATGTATTTAGATGTTTTTTTTCCTTTAGTTAGAAGAATTGTTTTCTATCATTCATCATATTTTTCCATGGTTAAAGTAGGATATAGGTTGGGCATATTTCGATGCAAAAAAGTTCCACAAAAATATTGGAAAATATGATCAAAGAACTTATATTTATGAACTTATATTTATTGTTATGACATTATGATGAGTCTATGGTCAATACCTTGTGATTCTTTTCTAGTTTAGTTGGTGGTTAAATATTGATTTCTTCACAGTCATGTTATTTGAAAAACTTTAGCATAACTTTAAGGCCTTCTAATTTTAATACTAACTATTTCTAATAGAACTTCACTAAATGACTACAACCAAAAATAATAAAAAAAAAATCTCAAAGAACAAAATGCAAGATCAAAATATAGTCTATTAAAACAAAGAAAACAACAAAGGCTAAATATTTTTCCTATTAGATAACCCAGCTCACGAGTTAGTTGACATAGGATAAATATTTTTCCTATTAGATAACCTAACTAACCGGTTAGTTGACATATTTAACAACTAAAAAACTATGTCTTTGAATGCATGACAATATAGTGAATTTGAGCCTATGATGGAACATGCAATAAAACAAAAAAAACTCTAAAGGTCAATATTACTAAATTGTTTACTCTTCCCATAATAGAAACATTACTAAGTAGGTTCTTGGAATTTCGATAACATTGTTCCAAGCCTCCACAAACATTCTCTCAAGTCGTGAGAGGATTTCATTATGCAAATCCCCCATAAGCTTTCTCTCAAGTCCTCATTGAGAAGGAAAATGAGAATTTCCATATTGTTCGATAACGACCACACGGGGTTGGAGTGGGGCTATTAGAGATGGCCTTACCTTTGGTGTGTTTTGTTTAGTAGTTTCAATACCACAATTTTAATTTTAAATAGGAAGGAGGTAAGGATTTAAATTTTACCTTTAATTTGGAGGGAGGCAAGACCTTAAAACAAAAGCAATGTTGTTTTTCTCGAAGTGGTGTCCTTTGTAGTGCTATGTTGATATTTATGATGTTATGCATTTTCTTATGTCTCTTAGTAAAGAGAGTTGTTTTATATGTTATTTATTAATGAATATAATTGAAAATTTTCATTTGCAATAGATTTTCATGTGTCCCTTAGGAAAGAGATTTGTATTATCTGTTGTTTAGTAATGAATATATTTGAAAACTTTCCGTTGCAACAATTTTGGAGTTGTATCCTAGAACTTTATGGTGACCTTTCTTCATTTTGTATGACATTTTTATAGTCACTATATTATTTGCAACTAATTATTAGTAAAGGAAGTAACTTCACATTCATTGGCATCATTTTTATTTTATTTTGTACTTGTAGCAAATAATCCTAGACTACCATCATTGTTGATTGATGTTTTCTATCTTGATTGGAACTTTTGCAGTGCTTTCATTGAGTGAATTTCGTTTAAGGGTTTCCTAGAATGTAGTACATAGGAATAATCCTAAGAAATGTTATGAAATTTATTCCACTTGAGGGAAGGCTAGAGCTTCCAGTAAAGTGTGAAGAGGTTGTGGAGACTTCATCACTAGATCTATGTCAACAATCATGTGTTCAATTAGAAATTTCAATGTAGAAGTTGCAACACATGGCCAAATAATAGTATTGGCATGTGATCTATAAACTATTGGGGATATTCCACTAGAATAGTTTGTCACAACATATCTAATAAATAACTAAAATATTTACTATTAAGCTTGTTGTTTTTAGACCTCATACTGATTTTCTTCTTAAAATAAACCTATGAAATAGTTCAAATGAAAAAAATAGATAACTGAAATAAATACACATACCATCCACAAAAAAACACAATAGATGATCTGGGAAACCTAATAAGGGAGAAAACCTAGCTAGAAGGTGAGGTTGTTCTACTATCTTTTATCTAGTATAGAAATGATGAAAGTAAAAAGAAAGAGGCATTTTCTCTAGATTTTCCTTTGAAATTGGCTTGTAGGGCTACTACAAAATATCTCGGCCTCTTTTATGCTCACAGAATACCACTCGGGCTTTCTCATCTATGGAACAAGATACAATGCCAAAATAATGGAACCCCTTCTCCTCCTAGTGTCCTGGTGTTTAACATAGATCGATATCCATCTAGGGGTAGGTTTTTTACTTCATCAACCCTCAATTATGGTAGGTCTTTGAAACTTCTAGAATCTTCTTGAAATTAATCACATGGCTAATCCCATATAGGTCAACTTCTATGAGGCATAAATTTTGCATACAAACTCTAATTGACACATCTGAACCATTGGAAAGGTATAAGAGTGTAGAACACTATAAAGGGGGTATACAAAAGTTATGGAGACCAAAACTCCCAAAAGCGTTGTTTAATGCCTCAAAATTGATCTTGAAGGTTCTGGACCCCAATTTTCCAAGCTAGGAACTGCCACTAAATGACCTTGCAAGTTGATTCCTCCAAAAGTTTCCCGCTTGGAAATCATTAAGAGACATGAAAAATAATATAATGACCCTATACATATAAAATGAAACACAAAATTGATTATGAAGGACTTTTCCATAATTAAGCTATAAGAAATGGAATATGTGGAAGATTCTTGACACAATTTATTTGCTAATGTAATAAACCTCATTATATTTTAGTATTGGATGTGAAAAATTTATAATTCAACTTAATATTTCTCTTTAATGTGATTCATAAGTCCTCTTTCATGTGGTTTGCAGTTTAAGGGATACATTACCAAGTTTTAATAAAATGTTACAAGTTCAAGAATATATTTTGGATATTATTCAAAGTGTTTTGATTTGTACTCATTAGAAACAAGGTAGAATAAAAACTATCGCCATTATGCTTTGGAATTAAACATGGAAAAACATCTTGATGAACAACTTTTTATTGGAGTAAAGTGTATAAATGTGAAGCATAGAACTTTTTGTTTGTTGGTTCCCTATTCTTTGGCACCACTTCATAGTTGCATAGGTCCAAATGCTGGCAGATATGACAAATTGAAACAATTGATTGTAGATAAAAATGAAATATGCAAGAAGAACTCTAACACAACATCTTACAGTGAGTACAACATCCATTATATTTGAAATATCAAGGCAGGGAGTTCTTTCATGTCATAGATCCCTTGTTGAGATACTTTATCTTTCCAAATAAATAAAAAATGAAGAAATGTGACCTATCTTGTAATGAAAGAGATTTATTTTTTATTTTTATTTTTGTATGAAACAATCATTATGATTTTTTATTCTAATGATGCATTTTGTCTTTAGAAGAATTGGATTTAGCCTTAAACATTTCAATGACCAAGCTAGTACCTTCCCAATTGATTTTTTCAAATGTTAGATCTTAAGGTTAAATTCAAAACAATGAAATTTTCAATAGCTTAGGGTTGAAGTGTTGGAAATACATCCATTGTATGGATTTTGAAATTTTAGTATGTTTTTGTTAAATAAAAATATTTTGGGTTGGATTTTTGTCATGTAAAATATCTATGGCTAACTATTTATAATATTGTTGGAACAAGAATTAAATGATTTAGTATACAAAAAAAATAATCAATTTAACATATAATAAAAGTAGAAGACACTTTTTTTAATAGAAAAATTGTTTTACAAGTAATAATGCAAGTTCTAGGATTAAATAAAAAAAGAATCAGAATTTTATTTTTAACCACAACGTTTTATCTTAAGAAATTGGTAGTCTTCTTTTAGTTACATAGAAGATATTTTCCACACACTAACCTACTAACGCACTAAGATAGAAGCCAATTTACTTTATTTTTATGGTAAGAATAAAAGAGAGTAGGTGTGGAATAAACTTCCAACACTAATCCATGAGAGAAGAATGTGATGAAAAATAGAAGAAAAGTTGCAAACAAATGAAATAGACAACAAACCATTGACAACCTGAATTATTGGGGAAAGCCATTACGAGAGAAAAACCCCAGACTTTAAAGAACACTCATTCTATTATTTAACAACTAAATGGTAATAATACATTCTTCATTCTCTCAATAATAGTTTTCAATAGTATCATAAAGTTTCTAGAGAAATTTTGGTATCATCACAGTAAGTAAAAAATTACACTATTTTCCTCCAACCCTAGCACTGAATAAATATGCATAACAAAACCATAAACCATGTATGGTTCTTCAATTGTAAGGGTTGGAAACCACCAACAACTGATTGCATAACTTATGTTGCAACACTAACTTCTTAATTGGGGATCACCCTCTTATTAAGGTTCATAATGACATTGACCATGTAGAGGATCATAAACTACTTGTATCTATTTCATTTGAATAGATGTTCTTGGACATAGTTGATCCAGGTGGATATTGGCGGCCACCCACCTATTCCAACTGGCTCCTCTTGACAATTTTTAGGTCAACACGTTCTTCTGTAATTCTTTGTAATTGTGGGTTCTACACTTTTGGGGTGGTCTAAAGTCCTACACAACTTCCAGTTGGAGATTGGTGGCTTTCCACCTAATCCAACTGGATTATTATGGAATTTTTCATGTCAATACATATTCTTGTACTTCTAGGGCCATTTTGGGGCCCTAAAAAATGTTTTTTTGGCTTGCTATAGTCAAACTATAGATATAGTCACTTTTTTATGACACATTGTGTAGTTATCAAAAAG
>SNQJ01S0000020.1:47569-63587 GCA_010110895.2 Picea sitchensis
TCCTCAATAATGAATACACGATCTCTATCTACACTATTGACAGATTGCACATGCATCTCCTTTATGATTAGGTCAACCATTTTACATATACATTTACACATTACATGTAAATTTAAACCCATATATACCCCTTTTTGGAGTCATATCATATACATTTAACCCTATATATTCCCCCCATTTGGTTTCATACTATACTATACCCTCCTTCAAAATCTTTGTCCTCAAAGATTTAAAGTATTTACATGTGATGAAACCAAATAATATGATTTTCTTATTTTCCCACATTCATTTTTCTATTGATGATGATCCATTTATCCAAACTCAATTATTTATGTCTTAATCCTTGATGGTTGGTTGTTGCATAATTTTATTTCACTTCATTCCATGTATTATTTTTAATATTCTCCAATTTGTAGTAGTTGTTGGTCTCCAATAATGCATTGTTGAAGAGTGGTTGTGTGAGTCCTTATTCCATGAATATTTTTGAATATTCCATATTCTTCCTTCATACTCTTGATACCGATATTCTTACTATTAATATTTTTGTGGTGATGCTCTCTTGATTTTTTGGAGATTCCATAATACCGTGGAATCTTCGAACACTAAAGAAAATCAATCTTCTCGTATTCCTTGAAATATTCCTTGGTAATGAGGGTGTCAATATGGTGTCACATTCTGGTTTTTCATTATAGTAGCCTTGGAGATAATACCATCATATTTAACATGTACATTCTCTAGATGAAGCTCAACTTCATCAAGTATTTTCTGGTGACCTTATTGAATCTTGTATTTGTTCTCTTTTAGAAGCTACAATGTGACCCCATATATCAAATGTTGACATCATTTTTCAATTATAGATCCCAAATGATATAAACCAAATTCTTAAAATGTCAGAACAAAACAAAAGTACACACCATGTACACCAATGTGAATGTGGAGCACATCTCCAATAAATATAATAGATATAAGTTACATGATAAATCGTTAAATAATAATAGAACCTTGTCCAAATACTCAAATACATTGATACATCCAAATCACATATCCTAAACAATGAATATGGTATGACCCTCGGCGGGGCATATATGGAATTACATGTATATGTTATGACCCCAAAGGGGGGAATATATGGGGTTAAATGTACATGTAATGTGTAAACATAAATATAATAGGGTCATTCTAAAAACAAAGGGGAGACATGTGAAATTTGTAAATAGGTATCTATAGAGATCATGTATTCTCTTATGGTCCAAATGCTTAAAATATCATAAAAAACCAGAAGTACACACCATGTACACAATTGTGAATGCGGAGAAGATCTTTAATAAATATAAGATATATAAGTTGCAAAATAACTCCTTAGAGAGTAGGCGAATATCCTCCAAATACCCAAATACATTCATACATCCAAGTGACATATCCTTAATAATGAATACACGATCTGTATATATACTTATTCACACATTACACATATGACCCCTTTATTATTAGGATGACCCTATTACATATAAATTTACAAGTTACATCTACATTTAAATGTTGGAAGATTGTATGTTGTCATTAATGTCAACCCTAGTCATTGGTTTTGGACCAAAATATTGATGAAGATATTTGGACATGAAGGACAATGCCCATTTAGATACAACACCCATGGATGTATAATATACATCATGTTGTTTCCGTTGGTAGGTGGCATGTCATGTGTATCCTTATGGTTGAGGAGAAATTAATTTTTGAACATGACAAAGTGAATTGAAGAAGGAAGTACAGGTCGGCCCTAGAGATAATTAAAGAAAAGAATTACAAAATAAGAAAGTGTAAAGTCAGACCTAATGTTAAAAGGAAGTGACATAAAGGGTATAAATACATCTCATTAAACATTCATTTTTCAACACACACAAGTTTGTTAATGAACAAGGAGATATATGTCAAATTTCAGAGGAAATTTGAAGTAAAGAAGGCCGGATTTCAAGGGAGGATGAAGTCTTTTGGTGATGTGTTCTAAGATATGTTATTTACAGGTCATCTTACCATTTTTTATATAACTTTTTTAATAGAAAAATTCATATGGTGAAATTGTTATGGTATTGAGAAGACATATTTAGGTACATGTGGTAAAAATTCCAGCTCTTTATTCACTAAAATTTTGGATATACACTCTGTGGAAGATAATTTTTTTGACTAGTCCTGAAGCTAGTCATAAACAAGTGTTCTCGGTAAATAAGTCATAACGTATTCATAGAGAATCCAAATTAAGTGAGACCAATTGCATTGGAAAGAGTATCGACTTTAGTTTCCTATGTAAAAATTTTAGAATATGATGTTAAAAATTGAGTGTGGGGCATGTTGTATAGGTTCACTCTCCTGAATAAACCATAATTGAATAAGGTCTACAATTTTCTCTATAAATCCTTTTCAGGGAGGATTCAAAGAGTGAAACTTGGAGGATTTTCAGAGAATAAATTGAGTAATATTATATAAAGGATCAGAGTATTCCAAGAAGTGAATAATTGTAGAAGTTGAAGAAGTATCAAGAAGCATTATCAGGTTCTATGTGATGGTTGGTTGATGGTGATGATTTAATGTAAAGTTTTATTAAATCTCATATAATATTGGGTGGAAGGAAGTAGTAAGGATGGATAGGTAACCCTCTCTTGATATTGGAGTATTGTATCTTCCTTTTGGATGTTTATCCCTCCCTTTATATTTGGAAGTTCTAGCTACCTTTGGAAGTCATTACTTCCATTGAACAATAACTATTGATTATTTATCATATATTGTGCATGGTGTATTGTGGTGTATCGGTGTAAATATTATACTATTTTTCATTGCTCATAGGATATAATTGAGTGGTTTAAGTATAAGTGGATTTGTTTTTAAAATTGTACTTCATACTGATTCACCCCCCTCTCAGTATCAACATTTGGTATCAGAGAAGGTTGCATTCATAATAGTTTAACCACTGGAAGGAAATTCCTGAGTAGAGATGGATGAACATGAGCACATTTCAAATGGGATTCAACGATTTGATGGAAAAAATTATGCATACTAGAGTGATAGAGTCAAAAATTACCTAACAAATTTGGGAGTATACATTTGGTACTCAATTGTAAATGGCTATGTAATCCCAAATAATGCTCCAACCGATCCAAATGAGAAGAATATTATGAGTTGTAATTCAAACTCAAGACATGTTATTCTAGGAGCATTGGCACCAACCATTTCTAGAAAAGTGATGGGCTCCAGCACTGCTAAAGAGGTATGGGACAAACTCAAGAGTATCTATGAAGGTGATTCAAAAGTTAATAAGGTCAAGATTCAACGACATAGAGCAGAATTTGAAAATTTTAAGATGGATGAAAAGGAATATATTGCAACCTATTTTATTAGAGTTGATGATGCTTTTAATGCTATCAGAGGATTAGGTGAATATATCAATCAAATGATTTTAATGCTATCAGAGGATTAGATGAATATATCAATCAATCCTTGGTTGTACAAAAAGTGTTAGATCACTTCTCTTGAAGTATGATTCTAACGTCTTCGCCATTGAATAAACTAGGGACATGACCAAAATGACAATGGATGAATTACATGGGTCTCTTATAGCATATGAAATGAGAATAGGTACAGAAAGTGACCAGCTAAACAATGAAGCAACCTTTAAATCCATAAAGAAGACAAAATACAAGGATAACAACCTTGATGAAGAAATAACCAATTTCGTAAGAAGGTTCCAGAAGGGAACTGGAAGATACAAAGGCAAGTCTCCTCTCAAATGCTTTAACTGTGGTAGAATAAGACCTATTGTTGAAAAATTCTACTTTAAAAAGAGAAGTCTCAACAATAAAAAGAGATTCTACTCCAAGGATGATGACATCTCCTCAGATGAGAGTGATGAAGAAGATAATAATGGAGGAGAAGTCCTCTTCATAACCAAAGAAACCCAAGATGATGATCACAAGAGTTATAAAGAAGAAGAAATCATTTATGAAGATGATTCAGATGAAGAAAACAACCTTGATTCCTTTTGGGGATACAAAGAAAACATAGAGAGTAAACAAGAAGATGAGAATCTTGAAAAGTTGAAGCATGTTGAAACTGAAAATAACAAGCTTAGAAACACAAACATAATACTAAAAGGTGAATTGAGTAGTTGTGAAGAAGAATGATGACATCTCCTCGATGAGAGGATGAAGAAGATAATAATGGAGAAGTCCCCATCACCAAAAGAAACCTGTGGATGATTTATCGCCAAGAGTTCTGAAGAAGAAGAATCATTTATGAAGATGATTCAGATGAAGAAAACAACCTTGATTCTCCCTTTGGGGATACAAAGAAAACATAGAGAGTAAACAAGAAGATGAGAATCTTGAAAGTTAGCTATACGTTGAAACTCCAAAATGTTTAGAAACACAAACATAATAATTTAAAGGTGAATTGAGAAGTTGTGAAGAAGAGAATTAAACTGGAAGAATCTCATCGCGATTGAAGGAACAATTAGAGTATTATGAGAAATTGAAAGAAGAATTAGACTACGTAAAAGGAGCTACTCATTGCAATACAAAAGGCTGAAGAAATTAAAAGCACTCCAAAAATTAGATGAGATCTTTAGCAGTCAAAGATCTCCAAACCACAAGATAGGGATATGATACAATGACATTTTTAAGTCAACAAAAAAAGAGAAGGAAGATGAGAAGGATGAAACCAACACTCCAAAGAAGGTTGAACAACAAGATATAATACTATAATTTAGAAGAAATGAGACATCAAAAGGATCCTCTCCCATTAGGTATGAAAGAAATCATATGAAGGAAACAAATACAAGAATAAATCATGAACCCAGATAGACTACACCACAAAGAAGATCACTTGTGCCTAGGTATCAAAATTTCTTCTTGGACATTGTTATACTTTGTGGAAATTGGACACAAGTGGGGGAAATCAATTGTAGAATCAATGAAACGAATGACTACGCAAGCTACATGAATGGTGAAAATAATAGATATGAAAATGTTTGTAGACCTGTGAACATAAATTATAATCCATTTGACCCATTAATGGATCAAAATATTTTATGTTACAAGTGCAATAATCTTGGTCACAAAGCATGAGATAGTAGAGAGATGAAGGAATATAATCGTATGCCGAATGTCCATATTCCAACTACAACATGGAAAAGGAAAGAAATTCCACAGAATGAAAATTGGCGAATAACATTGGTTACTAAATAATGCAAAGAAGAATATGAATGGTCCGTATACAGTGGGTGCTCATCTCATATGACTAGAGATCAAAGTAAATTTTTCAGTTTGAAGAAAAAAGGTGGAAATGTTGCATTTGGAGATGACTCATCTACCAAAATACTTGGAAAATGAACTATAAATATTGGAAGTGAAAACATAAAAGAAGGAAAAATCCTATTGGTTGAAGATCCGAAGCATAATCTCCTCAGTGTCAACAAAATATGTGGTCAAGGATACACTCTTATGTTTGACTCCCGAAAATGTAAAATCAGATAAAATAACTCAGGAATATTGGTTTTAATTGCAACAAGAAGAACAAACAACATATACATCCTAGACATGAAGAAGAGAGAGAATATAGAAGCCACACAAAAGGATTCAAAGGAAGAAAAATTTCCAAAGACAAAAAATAACGATGAAGTATTAATGAGTGCCACATGTTAAGGGGGAGTAGCCCCAAAGAAGAAGGTCACATTATTCCATTGAAGTCAAGGGGAGCAACCCCACCCTTTGCCATTGATGTCAAAGGGGGAGAGAAATTGGGATCATGATGAAAGGGAGAGCATGAGTGTTTCCATCAATGATAAAGGGGGGGATTGTTGGAAGATTGGTTGTTGTCATTGATGTCAACCCTAGTCAATGGTTTTGGACCGCAATATTGATGAAGATATTTGGACATGAAGGACAGTGCACATGAAGATAAAACACCCATGGATGGATAATATACATCATGTTGTTTCCGATGGTAGGTGGAATGTCGTGTGGATCCTTATGGTTGAGGAGAAATGAATTTTTGAAGATGACAAAGTGAATGGAAGAAGGAAGTACAGGTCGACCCTAAAGAT
Organism: Picea sitchensis; assembly: GCA_010110895.2. Taxonomy (NCBI): domain Eukaryota; kingdom Viridiplantae; phylum Streptophyta; class Pinopsida; order Pinales; family Pinaceae; genus Picea; species Picea sitchensis. The sequence continues at coordinate 53,661 of SNQJ01S0000020.1, forward strand.
AATTAAAGAAAATAATTACAAAATAAGAAAGTGTCAGGTTGGCCCTAATGTTAACATGAAGTGACATAAAGGGTATAAATATATCTCATTAAACATTCATTTTTCAACACACACAAGTTTGTTAATGAACAAGGAGAGATAAGTCAAATGTTAGAGGAAATATGAAGTAGAGAAGGATGGATTTCAAGGGAGGATGAAGTGTGTGCTAAGGTATGTTATTTACGGGTCATGTTACCATTTTCGATATATATTTGTTTCTAGAACGATTCATATGGTGAAATTGGTATGGTATTGAGAAGACATATCTAGGTACCCATGGTAAAAATTTCAGCGCTTTACTCGCTATAATTTTGGGGATACAGTCTATGGAAGATAGGGTTTTTGACTATTCCTGAAGCTAGTCATAAACAAGTGTTCCGAGAAAAATAGTGATAATGTCTTCATAGAGAATCCAAATTACATGAGACTAATTTGATTGGAAAGAGTACGGGCTATAGTTTCCTCTATAAAAATTTCATAATATGATATTAAAAATTGAGCGCGGGGCATGATGTACAAGTTCACTCTCCTGAATAAACCAGAATTGAATAAGGTATACCATTTGCTCTATAACTCCTTTTCTGCGAGGATTCAAGGAGTGAAACTTGGAGGAGTTTCAAAGAATAAATTGAGTAATATTATATACAGGATCAGAGTATTCCAAGAAGTGAATAATTGCAGAGGTTGAAGAAGTCTCAGGATGCATTATCAGGTTCTATGTGATGGTTGGTTGTTGGTGATGATTTAATGTAAAGTTTTATTATCTCGCATATAATATTGTGTGGAAAGAAGGGGCAAGGATGGAGAGGTCAAACCTCTCTTGATATTGGAGGATTGTATCTTCCTTTTGGAGGTTTATCCCTCCCTTTATATTTGGAAGATGTAGCTACCTTTGGAAGTCATTACTTCCCTTGAACAATAAATATCGATTATTTATCATATATTGCGCATGGTGTATTGTGGTGTATTGGTGTAACTCTTATACTATTTTTCATTTCTCATTGGATATAATTGAATGGTTTAAGTATAAGTTGATTTTTTTTTTAAATGTACTTGATATTGATTGACCCTCCTCTCAGTATCAACATTAAACCCATATATACCCCCCATTGGGGTCATATCATATACACTTAAATCCATATATTCCCCCCTTGGGGTCATACCACCAAATCCCCTACTCGTGTCAATATCCCATTAAAGAGTTAAAGGATACAATGGGGAGGTCATGTGTGTTGGTTCGAGGTGTTGTTCATTGGCCTAGCCTTTGGTTGGGGATGTCAGTACCATGATTTGGTGTTGAGCAGTAGGCATATGTCCTACGGTATTGGAAATTATATGCAGATGTTTTTCATTGCACTAGGGGAGTCATAATGGAGGTTAGTGAGGCTTCCCTTTTCTAGGGTTTTCTCAGGCAAGAGTTGTCGACCAAATTTTTTGAGATATTCCTTAAAATCCTTAAAACTTACAAGGATGTAACAAGTGATCCTTTATCACTATTTTGGTGGTATATTTGTCTACCCTTAGTGGGGCTTATATAGACTCTAGGGTCTCCCACATAGTCATTTATTGAAAGCAGATGTGCATATGAATAAGCTTCAACGTTGCATTTGAATTGAAGATAGAGGAAAACTGATTGAAGGATCTAGAAATAGGAATCCACATGTTCTACTTATGAATGTACACAAACTTATAATTAGGAATGAATGCACATTCCTAAGAATGTGCATGATTAAAAAAGGAACATGTAAATTTTCCTGAGCACTTGCAAGCTTAGTATAGGGATGTGCACTTGTTTCTAAAAAGTCCTAGTTGGAGAGTGTGTGTGGCAATTTAGTGGGAATTGAAGCTGTAGGATTACGGACATGTGTACATTTCTAAGAACAAAAATTAATTCCTATGTGTGCATAGTACTTCACACTTCATTTCCACTTTTTTGACCATCATCTTTGTGTAAGCTCCCTTATGTTCTGTTTCATTGAAATTAATATGTTAATGGATGAAATGATGAACTTGGTACCATCTCATGAATTTTGAAATAATTTTAGGAGAGGTTGGAATGTTGCAATGAAAGAATTTCATGTTAATGTATTCATACTTGGATATAGTACATGAAATATTTATCAGGGGGCAGAGTTATGGAAAATAATGATTGATAAAATATAAAAATAATATAAAAATAGTAAGGATAAGGCCTCCTTGATAAAACCGAGACCCTGTGGTGGCCACAAGTTATGGATTAGATATTGTGAGTGGATCTCTGGTAGTGATTTAGCATTGTTCTTTTATGTTAAAACCTTGGCAAGATGAATCACATGAGGGATTTTGAGTAGATAAGGGGATGCATGAACATGGAGGGGTGATTATGGCAAGGAAGAAGTAATGTAAATGAATGAATTTGATATGGAAAAATTCATTTGGTTTGATGGTTGAAATCAATAAGGGTGTGTCAGGTAGAATGGTTGGCTAAAATATTACCCATGCCAACCATGTGAACTCTAAGAGTGTTGTTTGGGAAATACATTTATTGCTTACGTAAAACGAGACGAATAAATACTATGGTTTCTTGTTTCTCCGTGTTTAATATTTTTTTCTTTTTTAAGCTGCAAATCAGTTTCAAACTATCGTAAATGGTTAAATTAGAACTTGTAAAATATTCATTTACTGTTTTTTTTGTAATTGGTGTGTTTGAATCCTCTCTTCGTTGTTATTTTCTCTCATTTTCTTCATATTTAGAGATCTCATTCCATGGCCAATTGGACGTGCATAAATTTGTTAGAAATGAGAGTATCGTGCTACTATGCAAGAAGCAACAGTGAGTTATGATCGTAGTTTTCAGATTTAATGATCAAATGATTCATTTGTATGATTCATGTTGGATGTTTTTTTTCCTTACAATTTTTTTTGGTTGTGTTTAGATGATGCATTGATTGTTTCATTTTAAACCTTGCTTTATCATATACTAAAAGGGATTAAATTTGAGGATATATAAGGTGTAAATATTTTATGTATTAATTTTTTTATAAAAAAATTATATATTGAAAAACTTGATTTCTTTCTATTTTTAATAAATTAGGATCTAAAATAAATTCACATTGTTTTAATTTTTTAAATGTTATCATATAATCACCTACCTATTAAATAATTATTTATATTTTATTTAACTTTTTGGTCATTATAATGTAACAAGAGGGGTTATAAAAAATCTATAAATCTTGGCTAATATTAATAGTCTTTAATATGAAAATTATAGTTTTTATAAAATTTTGACCATTTTTAAACTAAAATAATTTTATTCTATTGAATTTGGGGGAATCGTTTTTAGAGAAAATGGAAATTGACCAATTCTTTTTTAGAAAAATAACCATGAATAAAATTTAACCCTTAAAATTTCCCTTATCATTTGTTTTCCTTATAAAATTATACAAATACAAACATAGAATGCTTTTAACATGTTCCTATATTAAACAAAAGTATGAAATTATTTTTCCATATTCCTATTTTTTTTTTAAATTGGATGCTTCCTTCTACAAGGCCTTTATACCATTCTGGTTAAGAAATGGGATGCACCCCTTACAACTGACACGAGGGTTACTGTTTCTGCTCTTTTGTATATGTTTCTGTTCACTTTCGGTATGACAAGTTTGGACTGTCCATATTGAAAAGACACTCATGTGAAAGTCTATTATGCAACTCATGCAAGGATTTTAATATACTTTTCTCATTTTTATGGTCAGGTGAAATCACCTTTCATTTTGAATGGTTTTTTTCAATCTAGATGACATCTACCTCATTTTTTATTTTTTTTTAAGATAATCCCTCATCATTTTTGAAGATAATCATGTATTTGATATAGCATTGACATATGAAAATATGTCTTTTAGTCTCTTTTGTCGTCTCAGATTTGGATGGTCTTACTTATAAGTGCAATCACTAGAAAGACTTAATAGATCACTTATTTTTGTTACCTTTATTAGTATTTTGTTTCACTAATGAATTACACATTACAATTGAGAGCCATTTGTTATTTCAACCTTTATGTAAATGCGGACTTGATTTCTCATTCAATTTTTTAAAACAAAAATTAAAAAAGAGATTGAACATTCAAAATGATTCCCATCTTACTTTGTTGAATAAAAAAAAGTTGTTTGAAATTTAAAATATTGATTTTTTAATGCATTTGTTTCTAAAACAACCGAAAGCTTTGGAATATTGTTTTTCTTTTTGGACTTTGTATTTCCTTATCCTGGAATGTAGATAACCTAGAAATTGATCAAAATATTTTATAAATCTATTTTTTCGTAGAAGGATTCAGTTGTATATTTCCATTCATCTTCATATAATGTTTTTTTCCAAATATATTTCTAGTTATACATCTTTCACCGTATTCATTGATCACCTTAGGGTACATGTTCTCTTTCATTTTGTAAAAATAGTTAGTTTCTATTTATTTTTCCTATATTATTTTTTGGGGAAGTAATTAGTTGCTCACTTATGGTGGTTAAACGAACTTTTTTAAACATGAGTTTTTAAAGAAGATAGAAATTGTGATTATGGTTTTGTGTTTTTAGATCTTAGTTTTAATAATTTGTTAGAATTAATAGTTACATTATAGATTGGTTTGGATTTGTTAGATCTAGTTAGTTGTGAGAGATCTTCTCCAAGTATCAGATCTTATTTATGTTTTCCTCATGAGTTTGTTATGTTGTTGACAAAAACTTTTATATAAATGTCTACTTGATTGAATACTAATAGATAATTTTTTGTGTGCAATATATTTTAATAATTTTGTCTGACTCTCTCAAGAGATGGGCTCTAATCATGACAATTCCACAAGAGTGAATTGTTTTTTTTTGGTAAGAGTAGATAGTTTGTTGTCTTTCTGTGTGTGTAAACAGTTGCAGATTGATTTAGTGTGTGTGCAAAAATTTAAATAAGGGTATCTTCTATTAGTGAGAATAGGATATACTCATCGCTCATGTGAGAGGAAAATGAGCTTGTTTGATATGGTAGAGGATGAGGAAAAGAAGTGGAGCATTATTGCCTACCATGAAAACACATCGCTATCTCTACCCATTGATCTGAACAATGATTTATATTCCATAGTTGTCACCATGACTAAGATGAATGTTGGGTAGAGGAAGCATACACATAAAATGTTTTTAATGGCAAAGAAAATAAAACCAAGAAAAAAATAGACACAACAGTAATCACAGTGATTTCGTGGAAACCCAATATGGGAAAAAACAAGGGGAAAAGATAATTGATATTCTTGTTTTTCAAGGGAGAATTACAATAGCCAATCACAAACATACAACCATCCTCTCCTCTCTTCCTACACAATGTGCTACACTACATTTCTCATTTCTCACTTCACCTCTATGGGTATGCTCGTATATATAGTATCTATCAAAAAATTAGACAAACTTATTAAAATACAATCCACCCATTACACAAATTGTTCATCGTGGTGTGCATACATGCACATTCTATTTTTAGAGAATGTTGTGTGCATGCATCTGCATCAGAAATTAGTTGGCACGTTTTCAACAATCTCCACCTTGACAACAATTTACCTTATATATCATGCCCAAATTTATTCATCAAATTTTCCGCAAGATAAGAGAATCCAAAAACTATCACAACTCTCCAACTTCTCTAACAATATTGTTACGTAAACATGTCTGCACGATTCGCTCTAGTATGGACCATTCTTCCTCCATCAATAACTTATCTGATAAATCGACACACTTGTCCCATTTTGATACATTGGACTATTGGTCAAATGCATAATACTTTCACCACCACATAACACCTCATCCTGTATATGTCCAAACTTACCCAATATATCCTTACATTCTTGAAAGACGTAACCTGAGTTAGGTCTCCTCTTGTCCAAATCTCATGAATCATAACCACAAACTAAATCAATGAAACCTATGTAGGTGATACTTGTGTTTTTTTCATTTTAAGAGATTGAAGCACCCATTTCCACGCTCTTTACCTGGTTTTTTCATGTGTCTACTGACAACACTAATTGCATGTGAAATACTGACCATTTACCATCACAATCATCAAACTTCCTACTAGCATATGATACTCAAGACATATAACACTTTTCTTCTTCATTAGTTATGACATAAACTTGAAGAAAAACTTACAATGGAAAACAAAATGGATTTTACTGGTTTCACATTATTCATACCAAATGTCCTAAGTATATTCACCACATACTTTTTTTGTGATAACCAAGCTTACCATCATTCCTATCTCTGTGTATTTCCACACCCATGATTTGTTTGTTTCTCTTAGATCCTTCATATCAAAGGTCATAACCAACTGAGCCAACATGTTGATATCCAACATGGTTGTGCTTGCTACAAGCATAAAATTTAATTCCATGATAATAAATATACCATAAACAAAATGGTTATACTCACTTGTAAAATTTGGCTCACCATGAAGGAAAAAAAACATCTTGTACCATTTGTCTAGCATGCTTAAGGACATACAATGATTCCTGAGTTTGAAAATAAATATTTTGTTGCGATTCTGAACTAAACTTTATGGCTGTTCCATATACATCCCCTTTTCCAAAAAAACTCCATCTAAAACTATTTTAATATCTAGTTGTACTAATTCAAGATCATGTAACATAACTAGTGCTAACACATCGCGAATAGAAACAAGATTTTAACAACTGGTGATAATCCTTCATGGAAATCAATACCTTCCAAATAGTCTTCTGCTACAAGTCATGCTTTGAACCTTTCATCTTTTTAATATGTTTTATTTTATAAAAGGATATTCATCAAACACTGATGATTATATTGGTAGTAGTATCCCACATTCTGCATCCCTTAACATCATCACCATATCAAAGATCTACCTGTTTGATTTGGGTCTTACTTAGAATGCTGATAAAAAACGTAAGCATCGCAACCAAATAATTTCATATTTTTGAGTAATCACTATATGACTTGTTCATACATCTTCTAGAATATTCTAATATTTTGCAACTGACAGTGACCTATTTACTAGATAGCGGAACTTCTTCTTCCCACAACTATTGTTGCAACTTGGCATTACTGAAAATCCTGTTTCAATCCCAACTTTGTTGCAATAATTTCCAAGTTCCATGGATATGAACCTACCTTCATCATATATTCTCAAACACATGATTGGCTTTCTAATGGTCATTGCATTAAAAATATCTATACACATCATCCTTTCTACAAACCCACCTTTCTATCCTGGACACACTACTCCACCTTGAAGTTTTCATTTGAACAACTTTGACCAAATCTGGCCAAGCCAACAAAAGTGAACCTTTTTCACTCACCTCTAGGGACTTCATACTAGATTCTCAGTGCTCCACCTTAACATGAACATTCCCTTGACCAAATCCGGCCAAGCTGACCAGGTAAGCCTTCAACGCTTACCTCCAAGCTCATTTGCAATGGATTTGACCAATACTTTTATAGGCTTCATTACATGCAATCCATGGACACAGTACCACAGGCTACCCAAAAAACATAGACCTGAAAAACCACGTTATTTGACCTTAAAAACGAGATTTAACTCATTAACTAGACTTTTTATAGGTGACTCAATAAACCAGGGGTACACATGCCTATCCAGGTCTTACACACGTATTCTCATTTATAAGCAATCAATATTTTTTACAAATCCAAGGTAAACATATTTTTTTCTTTCACGGTGACTCAACCATCATTGCTCTTGTTGTTTAATTATTGTACAAGTAGATCCCACATGTTGAGATTCCATAACTCTTATTCTTGTCATTGTATTTCTCCATCTCAAATTTTTCACTCTGCACTTTTGGAAAAAAACTCCCAAATCACTGCTTATAAACCTGACCCCTTTTTCCTAAATATGGAATAACAACAATTCAAGGTTGAACGCCAAAACTTTTATTAAAGGGTTTAAGATAAAACATAATTTTAATATATAATTTAAACCTTTTACAAAACTTAAAAGTGTCCACCTAAACAAATAAGTTAATAACACATCCTCCACCCATTTTAGTTTACCAAAGGCGATTTCCATACCTTATGTGCATAACAAACAAAAAAAACATACTTTTTCATACATTTATTCGCTCTATGCATAAAAAAAATTCCATTCATTACCACGACTTTCCATGAGTGAAAAATAAATACTTTTCAATGTGAATACTCCACGACTGTATCGCTCCTCCCGTAAGGTGAAGGGCACAATGTTCTTGGAAATTCAATTCCACCGTGATTTTATGAGTGAATTATCGCCCCCTTGTTAGGGCTGGGCCATGGTAAACAAGAAACTATCGCCTTCGAGACAGATCTCCTCTCACCAGTTTCCGTAGAAACTCTCCCTCACAACATGAAATTGGGTGCTCTTTATTTTGAACAAAAGATGTCGTTCATGTTAGAAATTAATTAAACAACCAGTCCATTAGTAGATAGAGATAATCTTGCAATAAATGCATCGACTTCGGTAAACTCTTGAAAGAACTAGAAACGTCTAGAAGAAACAATTCCATCCATTGATCTTGAAACTAGTGAACGGTGGAGCTCATCTCACCACTGTATAAATACTCATGCCTCTAATGCAATAGACAAGCTGTTTTGTATGTTCTTCATGTCTCTTTGTGTGTGAGTTCTCTGATTTGGTATCAGAGCCAAGAGAGTCGCGAGGGCCGTGTGAGGCGGAGAGGCCTAAGAATTGTGAGCACTTTGAGGTGTGCTGACGTGTGTTAAAGAGCAGTGAGGTCTGAGAGTTGTGAGGGTCGTAAGAGCCAAAAGAGTGTTGAGAGTCGTCACTATTGTTTGTCGTGAGACAGAGTTTGCGAAGGAGGTTCTTGACTACTCTAAACGTGAAGGAGGTTCAGTCAATCAGATTATTTTCTTCTCTGTGTCCGAGGGCCAGTCATGGCCTCTTGGGGCTATTGGAGTCTAGGCATTCAATTTTTTAAGAGGCCGTGAAGGTGAAGGTATAAGCTCAGTAAAAATAATTTTTTTTTACAAATTTTTTGAATGGCTGGAAGATATTTTTGAATGGCTGGAAAATTTGAGTAAAAATGAAGTTTTTATCCTTTTATGGGTGAATATTGGAAGCTTTGGTGAAAGAAGTTCTTTGTATTGTGTAAAGGATGAGAGAAGTTTTTTATTAATGGTTGAATTTTGGAAGACGTAAGAAAATAAAAGTGGTTGTGGTAATTTTGGAAGTAGAAAGTAATTTTTTTTTATAGTGGTGGTAATTTTGGTGTTGGATTTAAGTGAATGGAAAGTTAATTTTAACATATTATTTATTGAAGAACATAATGGTGGTAGTGTGTTAATCTAAAAAGTGTGTTTATTTGTGAGGGTTCAATATGTTTATCTTGTGAAGATGATATGATATTTCCATTGGGGTCACAATTTTAATTATTGATTGGTATACAGTTTCTACATTGGGTTCTAAAAGGCCTAGATCATTTTAAACTGATTTTAGTGTTTTTTTTTTAATGATGAAAAATATCATGGCAGATTCATATATCAATGAATCAAATAAGTTAGATGGGGAAAATTATGTCAATTGGGAGTTTAAGTTGCGGACATTGATGGAAGGATACAATGTTTGGTCGATTGCATGTGGAGACGAAGCAAAACCAATAGCCCCAACAACCTTAGTTAAAGATTGGGAGCGACGAGAGGCTAAAGTGAAGGTGCTATTGAGGATGTCTGTCAAGGAAAATATCATCCCACAAATTAGGGAATGAAAAACATCCCATGAAACTTGGGAGACACTTAAAGGTTTGTATGAGACGACGAACACAAACCGTGTATTATTTTTGAAGAGTAAGCTTCTTTCAATTAAGATGGAGGAGAATGAAAATATCAGTAACTTTCT
>SNQJ01S0000020.1:67396-112857 GCA_010110895.2 Picea sitchensis
GGTTATCCTGCTATAATATCCACCAACTAAATTTTCTCTTTTTATTTTCTCTCTCATATCCTTCAAATTTGTTCTTAGATACCAAGTGTTGGGAATCAAAATCATAAACATAACAATTTTTTAATGGAAAATAAAATAAAACCAATAATAAACTAGACACAACAACAATCACACAATTGACATAGTTATGGAAACTTTATATGAAAAAAACCACAGGGAAATGATAATCAGAAAGTTGATTATCCAAGGGAAAATTACAATATCCAATCACAACCATACAACCATCCCATCCTCTCTTTCCACACAATTTTCTACAATACATTTCTCATTCCTCACTTCACCTCTATGGGTATGGGTATGCTAAACTCAATACAAGAAAAACCACGGGAAAATGATAATCAATAAGCTTATTATTCAAGGGAAAATTACAATATCTAATCACAAGATTACAACTATCCTCTCCTCTCTTTCCACACAATGTGCTACACTACATTTCTCATTTCTCACTTCACCTCTATAGGTATAGGTATACTAGTATATATGACATCTATCAAACAGTTAGACAAACTGATTACAATATGAATTAACAATTACACAAACTATTCATTGTAGTGTGCATGCATGCACAATATATTTTTAACTAATAATGTGTGCATGCATTTGCATCAAAAATTACTTGTCACGTTTTCAGCAATGAAGAGGTCATGGTGAGTTGATTCGTTGATGAACATGGGAGTCAAAATGTATGTCTATGCTCCCACCACCCACGCTGGTTTATCCATATGTTTTCTTCATCACTTGTTTGTGCTTCATCATATCCATGCCAATGATGAGCCTCTCTGTTGGCCACTTGTGGATTCACCTCTCCAAGGAGCATTGACGTGCTCTTGATATTGAAGGATCAAACCTGGGACATGGTTTAAATTGTTGGAAAATGCATTTAAGGGAATAAGGTGTTTTTGTATAAAATGATTTCATCATGAGAGTTGGTTAGTATAAATATTTTTTTGATTAGTGAAAGTATAGTAACCATAGTTTATGTGATTTTGTGGAATATTTTACTACAATCTAGTCTTAAAAGTTGCATCCAATTTGTTTTTTTTTAAATATGTATTAGCATTAGTTTGTTTGTAAAATTATATGATGAAAAAACCTCTTATTGAACTAAGTAACAAAACTTAAGTTGGTGGTTCTTGATGTATGTCATGTCACAAGAACATATCAGTGGTTTGGTTATGTTTAGATTATGTTTCAACTTGTGGTTCTTGGAGGATGCAATGATCCGAGAACAATGGCTATTGGTTATGTGAAGAGTTTGTGACAATTGTGTGTGTGAAATAGGTCACTTTGTAAGATTGATTTCTCAATATATTCCATATGTATACTATTTTCCTAGAAAATTGGAAAATACAATGAGAGACCATGTACTTCGATAGATGGATGTAATATAGAATAGTCTTCTTTCCTAGATAACCCATGAATACAACGACAAAGCATGTATTTCAACATATGGAAGTATGTCAATATAATGGCTAGTAGTATAGTCATTACAAATAAGTCATTGATGGTCAAAAGAAATTGCATTTTCAATGGATGAATTGCTAGCTTGAATGAATGGGAGAGAAAGAGTGTACTCTAAGAAAGTTGAGAAGTGGATAGAGGCGCTAATGAAGATCTCACAAGACAAAGATATTTTTTGTAAAATGTGTTTATTTGATTTTATTATTGTTCGTACTGATGTAAGAATTAAGAGAGGGTGTTAGAATTAATTTTTACATCAAAAATTAGTTTGAATTTGTTAGATCTAATTGGTTGTGAGAGATCTCCTCCAACTATCATATCCTATTTATGTGTGTTTGAGAGATTTCATTATGAATTTTTTATGCAATTGAGGAAAAACTTCTTTATAAATATCTACTTGATTGAATAATAATATATAAAATTATGTGTGCAATATAGTTTACTAATTTTATTTTGGCATACAAATTAGCTTATTTTATAATTTATTGACATATGCTACAACTTATTTAATTGAAAGAGAAATTAAGTTATATGATTTTTTTCATCTAGCGACAATGTCTTTTTTTCAACTTTTCATATGGAAAAAATTTCTTTGATTACTATTTATTTTTGATAGTTCATTAAATAATTAAGTACTATGCTTTACTTGAGTTACAATTTTTTAAGGTGATGATATGTTTGGTTTTGTTCATATGTGGATTTCAACAATGAACGCACAAAATATAAAATATGTGATTCTCATTTCACTTATCAGCTGTATTTTTAACATATTATTTGATAGCTTCTTTTCTTTTGGATATCTCTATTACCTATTCTAATTTGAATTGTGATGATTATCTATTTTAATTTAAATTGTGATAATTTCGCCTTCTAGGGAATTGATTTTTTTGGAGAACTAGAGAATTAAGTAAATAAAAGATTTACGTATTCCTAGAAGCATTGGTTTCTAAATACACTATTACAATTTTTAATTACAAGTTATCATAATTCAATATAAATATAATTGTAATAAACCACAATACTTGCATGCACAATACATATGTTATATAGTGTTAGATTGACCCCTAAGCTAGTATTTTTGTATAGCACCAAGATGTAACAAGCCCCATTGAAGTGAGGAAGATGAGTTCCACTTATATTGATAATATACGATCATCAAATTCTTAAAATTTTCCTTGTTTATGTATAATAGACTATTTGTCTAACCAAATGATCAATTTAGTACCTAGTGGACTAGTGAGTTAAATCTTGTAATCAATAAATATCTCCCTAAAATCCATATGTGTGATGACGTGGTTATAACCTTCTTGTTCGAACACTAATGTATTGGTTGAAAATTTTTCTATAGTCCTTATGCATGATTCCTAAAATAATATTTTTTTTTTTTAGTTTTTTTCCCTTAAATATTCTACACATCCAATTTCCATTACTTATACTAAAAATAATATTTCATGAAATCCAATTTCCATTACCCATACTTAAAAAAAAAAAAGTTTCATGTTCCTTTTGTCTTATAAATGAGATATACATAACATTATTGTGTACTATAAGCATATAATACAATAAATGTAACATCCCCTTCGAATGGTTACACAACACACAACCCACAAAGTAGGAATGACACTCATATTAGTACTCTATACAAATTTGAATCCGTTAAGATTTAATGCCACTGAAATCACAAATGAATACAATTAAATAATCAATGGAAATAAGTATGCATCAGTAAATTTAAAATGGGGATTCCATTTTGAATTTCATTCATAAAATACATATACATAAAATACATATACATAATTAGTGAGTTGAGTTATAAATAGAAAATCAACAACATGGAGGGAATACTTGTTTTTTTCACAGAGATGGTGAAAGAAACTAGTTGTGTACCAATAAGTTTTGACCCAACCCAAGTTGATATGTAAAGCCACTGGGAAATGGAATATAGGTAAAGAATCTTAGGTCACTCATACATCCCAATAGCTCTAAGTCTTAGTGAAACTATTAACAACTAAGATTTCTAAGTGATCGTCCCAGCCTCAAACAATCATGCAATTCTCATCCAAATCCCATGGAGCATAAGGGAGATATATAATTTCTCTTTTCAATAGTCCCTTGCACTATTTTCTATTTTATTTCTCTCAATTCTCCTTTTTAGTTCTCTTAGTGTAGGTACGTTTACCCATTGCAATAACCTCACAAAATATATCGGTGTTTTAAGGCAGCTACTGAGTAGCACTAAATAGGGTAAATCTAAGTTTCCTATACAACCCTTTATATACGATTTTCTACAATCATCCATATATCTTCTTAGGTCCACATATAATGCATCGATCATTTGATTTGGTCATTTACAATGAGGATGAAATATTTAACAACTTCAATGATGGTTGAGCATGAAAATGATAAACATGATTAAGTAAATTGGAACGAAAATGGAAAGAGTATGCATTGGAGTAGAGAAGGTTTGGATATCCATGAGGATGGGTTCTATTACACTTCTCCATCCTTCATAAATATGTGAGGTAGACTTCCTCACCAACCACATGATGAATTTAATGATTTGATTCTAATTCAAAAATAATTGTTTTGACTTAAATTAATCAGATGATAATGGGGTATGAGGGTATGAGTTTTTAGACAACATTGAATTATCCCTCCATTCACCCACATCCCCAACCCCCTTTGGTCCCCTTTCCTAATCCTCTGTAATGGACTTATATACTATCTCACACTCTTCACAAACAATTTTGACCTTTATATTAATTTTTGAATTTTTTTTTACATATGTTAATCAAGTCATAAAAATTCCACCACATGGTATATATAAATCATAATGACCACACTCATATGCTGATCCAACCTTGGATTTGAGCACCACATTAAAAATCCATACAAAACATTTACATCACTTACACACGGGTTCATTTATCAAAATTCATATTCTCCATTTCCATCTTTATAAACACTTATTTACAATTGATACATAATTTATTTTTTATTATATTATATGTTTTGTGAAATTTTATTGTATCTTACCTTATTTTTTTATATATAATAATTATTAATTATATTTTATATTATTTAAAATAAATTAAAAAAATAAATTTTAAAGTAATGATATAAAATGAAGAGTTTTTCAAAGTTTAAACCATACAATTAACTTAAAAAATTATTAAATAAACAACCATTCGGATTTACACTACAAAATAATACACCACATAATTAAATTGATTTATATTTAACTCTATTTCCACTTTACCAATACAATAACCAACTTGTGAGCCAAAAGTTAGTGTTCTTTCTTGTAGATGTCCAAGTTATAAAATTGCTAAATGATATCAAGCATTTCAAACTATTGGAATTAATTTCTTGGGTACTAGGTTCGTTTGTGAGCCAAAATTTAGAGTGTTCTTTATTGTAGATGTCTAAGTTATAAAATTGGTAAATGGTATAAGCATTTCAACCTATTGGAATTAATTTCTTGGGTATTAGGTTCGTTGGTTTATGAGGAGATTTATCTTTTATTGGACATGAAAAGGATAGGTATCATCTTGCAACTTTATCATTGTAGTCACATGGTAATGAAGGGTTTGTCTTTTAAAGTTTTATTTTCATATTTTGATGAAAAGTTAGTATTGATATATTGTTAATGGGTTTGTCCGCACATGATGTCATTGTCTTCACATGGTATTGAAAAGTTTATCTTCACATGTTATTAAAGTTTTATCTTCATATTTTGATGAAGAGTTAGCATTCATATATTGTTAACAGGTTTGTGTGCATATGATGTTGAGGAATTATGGAAAGAATTCATTCTAAATATGGACTAGAAAATTGTTACTTATATAAAAACAATGTGGAAATCTCCACAATGTTATAGAATCAATGAAAACAATTACAATTATCGAGAAGAAGATATTTCTTGTACATGACTATAATTGTTTATACTCTTGTAAAAAGAAGTGGTAAGATATTCACTATCTATGTTAAGTTCTATATTTTCCATCCATCACAAAAGTTTTACATACAAGTTTTATTGTTTTCTTCATTATGAAAATAATGTTGATGCATGAAAATGTCACATTGTTAATATGCACAACTAAATGTTTATTTTTTCATCTCTTTGAAAAATAACATAATGTTAGTTATTAGACTAAAGAATTGCAACACGATATATTGAACTCAACTTCATAATAAATTCTCAACGTAAGGATCATGCAAACTTATGTGATACAATATACTATGTATTGTATATGCAAGCACAGTATATTAACATGATCAAAAGTATGATATTGCTATGAATCATATGAAATTAACTAAATATAATATACATTAACAAGGAAAATTAAAAATTCTCGCAATTCATTCTAATCCACCTTTCATGGTTTAACTAGAAATGAACTTGAATTTTATCTATTTTGACAATATGTCAAAATAAAAGGTAAGATATATGACCACTACCTTACATGGGTTAAAAATTAATCAAATGATAAGGTTTCCTACAATGAATTATCTTTATGATACTACTAAATTAATCAATCCTTATAACTTTAATTTATTCTATAATATATTCACAAAATCCATTTTAGATAACTCTTCATTATAATTTAATAAGAATAACATTAAAAAAAAATACATCAAATTAAAATAAAAATAAATCATAGGAAAATATAAAAATAAATAAAAATTTCATGAGGAAATATACAACCATGAAAGGAAATAGAAACAACCGAATGAATGTAAATGAAAAAGGAAATCTACAATCATTAACTCAAAATCTAATAACAACAGTTTAGTCCATGGTATAAGTTCATTTAACCTTTATTTTACTATAAAAAAATTCTAACTCACTCCATGCATGATCCCACACTCTCCTTAAATAAATAAATGACATTATATTCAGCCAATGAAAATTATAGAGAACCCACTAGTTATTCAAATATTTTCTTATAATACCGTGATACTCTAACTAGTAAGATCAACATTAATAAGAACTGAGCATGTACAAAAAAATAATAGTCTCTATTGTTTCATTTATTACTTCATAATCAACATGAACTAAGGAGTTATGATTTTCATAATTGGGAGTTTCAAAGTAATGTAATTTATAATTTGGGTGAACATAGAATCGTTGAGTTTGAGCTATCATCTCTATTTAAGATGCAATTAGTAACAACAATCATATTTGGGAGATGATTCTCCTCCCAACCAAAATATCAATTATTTCAATTGAGAATCCATTGAATGCTCAATTAACTACTTATGCTAACTTGTATTACTTTCATAATATTTCCAAAAAAATATCTCTGACTACCTTCTCCACATTCATTAAACAATTATTCTTAATATCCATTCATGAAAAAGACCCACTTGTAATTAAACCATTAAATTTAAATTATACTATTTTTAACCTTTTCTTTGTTTTATCTTTTCCTTAAATTCTATTTTTACCACTTATTTTTTCACTTATTTTTTTCCCTATGCCTGAAACATCGTGCATTACTAATACTAGAAGTTGCCTTATGCATTTAGAGCACTCCGAAATCATGGCTAACTTGTGGAGCCTTAAAATGAGATGGAAAATCATGACCACCCCACCTCATGTTGGATTAAATGTTGGTTGTTTTGAATTGTTGCCATTCTCGCTCAATTATGTATTCCAACTAAGATATTGCCCAACTAATAATTCTGCCTCTTTACACTAAATAATTATGCCTCTTTGCAAGGTTCTCATCTTGCTTGGTCATTTGTATAAGATAGCTAAGTACTTTATTGTTGAGACTTTACGATAATCATATTTTATATCAAGATTAGAGATTGCATCTCATAAACAACATATTCAAATTTGGAATAACCTAAATATTAATATCGTTTTTCAAAATCAATTCAAAACATATTAAACTCAAAAGAAAATATCAAATATTCTTAAACTAAACTCAAAAGAAAATATTAAATAATCTTAAATTAAATTCAAAAGAAAATATTAAATAATCTAGTACTTTATTGTTGAGACTTTACGATAATCATATTTTATATCAAGATTAGAGATTGCATCTCATAAACAACATATTCAAATTTAGAATAACCTAAATATTAATATCTTTTTTCAAAATCAATTCAAAACATATCAAATTCAAAAGAAAATATCAAATAATCTTAAACTAAACTCAAAAGAAAATATTAAATAATCTTAAATTAAATTCAAAAGAAAATATTAAATACTCTTAAACTAATTTTATTAATGATTAAGAAAGTTTTAAGTATGGAAAGGGGAATTGTTATGCAAAATGGTAATTTTTGAACTCATCATACCCTCCAACTAAAAGGTCACATGTCCCTATGCAGCGATTCCAAAAATGAATAAAACAATGAACGATTCAGGGTCATCTTCATTTTTAGATATATGATCTATAAAAGAAGTTCCATTAACACCMCCATCTTAAATGAGGTTCATCGCAAATGCAACCTCACCTGAGTCTGAATAATAGCACACCCCCATCTTAAATGAGGTTCATCGCAAATGCAACCTCACTTGAGTATGAATAATAGCAGAATTTGGCACTTGCAACTGCTTTCTTAGGGCAAATGAGGGTAGGCAAAATTATTGAGGGTAGGCAATGAATGAATGACTGTGTTGGCAAGCATCCTACGTCGGCAAGCCTTCTCACTCCCACAACTAAATATGCATGGCTGTAGATATTATGTTGTGTGGAATTCGTCGAACTCCTCAAAAAGCTGTTGTGACTAAGGCAAAATGTGAAATAAGGACCCGGAGGGGGTGAGGTACGAACCCGCTCGACCGAGGTACGAGGGCCGCCATCGCGCGAAATCCGAGGAACGAAGGGGAGGACAGATATCTAAGGAAGCCAAGGAGAGAAGGACCAAGTCTCTTAATCTACGAAGTATCTATTTGTAAGGCACTCGCATGTTTTCTTTGCTACCAACATTCCTATGCTATTCTTATTTCTATTCACTATACATATCAAATGTGTATACCTTTCTTCAATATTCATGTAAAACATATTAATTTATGAGTTCAATATCAATTTATCCTATAGTTCGATAAGTATGTTCTTACCATATATTTTAAAAAAAAACTTTTTTCCGCTCTAATAATGTTCTCAATATACAAAGTATTCCATCCTTATGAATATCTCTATATGGAATCCTCAATGAATTATTGGTTGTAGTCTCAATGCAATAATGAGCACACTCTACAATTCGTTAAATCTCCAAATGCACATGGTCTTTATGGTGTTAAAGGTTAAAACCCCTATAGTGTGTCTTGTAGTCTTTGAAAATGTATCACATGATGGACGGATTTGTTAGGATTCATATGTACAGAAAATTGCAGCCATGCCTTTCTAGTTCAATTATGGGAATATATATGAATATCATCTCAACTTTTATGTATGTGCGATTTTATTTTATTTTTTATTTTTTTAAGATAAAATGTAAATGGAGTTAGAATAATGGTTGTAGTCTCCATTATGTATGTGAGATTTTTTTTTTTTGCTAAAATGTAAATGGAGTTAGAATAATGGTTGTAGTTTCTATTTGATAATGTATAATTGAGGATAAATTGTGTCTACCATTTCTTATATATCCAAACTATAATTTCAAAATCTTATACTAAAAGCAAAATTAAGATGGATACAATAAGTTTATGCTTCTTTTAAAACTTTATAGAGTTGTTATATGAAGCCTCTTACTCTTTTCTTGTTGCTTCAACTTTAATGATTTGGAATATATTATTAACCACTTACAATTTCCATTCTTTTGTGTCATAACATTGAAAAGACAAATTTATAATGTGATGATCAATACTTATACTAAAAAATAATGCAAGCTTAATTGCATGGAATATATTATTAACCACTTACAATTTCCACCTTTTTATGTCATGACATTAAAAAACAAATTTATAATGTGACTATCAATACTTATACTAAAAATTAATATAAGATTTATTGCACCACCTTACAATTTTCACCATTTTGTATCATGACATTAAAAAATAAATTTATAATGTATCCATCAATGCTTATACTAAAAAATAATACAATATTAGTTACATCACCTCATAGATTCCACATGTCATTTATAGCTTTTTAGGGTAGGTTTTCAAATAATACTTACCACATTCTCATTCATTATAATGTGACCATCAATACTTATACTAACAAAATAATGCCATATTCGTTGCATCACCTTAAAATTCCACCCTTTTTATCATTACATTAAAAAATACATGTCATTTATAGATTTTTATGGTAGGTTTTCAAATAATACTTACTACATTCTTATTCATTATAATGTGAACATCAATACTTATACTAAAAAATAATGCAAGATTCATTGCATTACCTTAAAATTTCCACCCTTTTGTATCAATACATTAAAAACAAATTTATAATGTAATGATCAATAATTATACTAAAAACTAATGAATTAAATTTATAATGTAATAATCAATACTTATACTAAAAACTACTTATACTTAAAACTAATGAATTTATAATGTGACGATCAATACTTTTACTAAAAACTAATAAATTTATAATGCGACGATCAATATTTATACTAAAAACTAATGTAAAAATTATTGAAAGATTCTTACATCACCTCATAAATTCCACATACCATTTATAACTTAACTAATGAATTTATAATGTGACGATCAATACTTATACTAAAAACTCATGCAATATTCGTTTCATCACCTCATAGATTCCACATACCATTTATAACTTAACTTTTCATGGTAGGGTTTCAAATAATACTTACCACATTCCGACTCATGATTTAATTAAAATTTATTTGAGTTTTGAAACATAGTGAGAGAGCTAAGAAAAAAGAAACCTAGCAATATCCATTCAATTGAATAATTCGGCTACCCTCCGTCAACATATAAGGTAAAGTAGGTATCCGTTGGATGTTTGGGGAGGGAGGGAGGGAATGATGATAGAATGAAAAGAAATTGACGGTTTGGAAATAATAAGAGCCATATAAATCTAATCCAATGTTGCTTGAGAATAAATGATTTTAACTAAATTTTGGAAAAAGAGATAGATATACGTTTCCTTTTTAAAGAACCTGCCTCTATCATTTTTTTTAATATGATATATCAAAATCTTGCAATGAATCCCATACATGTAGTGAATCTTTCATAACTGGAAATGGAGACGTCTATAGTTCTAAAAATGTAGACTTATGTAGTGCGAGAAATACACATTTATTTAATAATCTATAGTGCTGGAAATGCATACTTCTATAGAAATGTGTAGTGTTGGAAATGCACACTTCTATAAAAATCTATAGTGTTAGAAATGAACACCTTTAGAAAATTGCACTGCTGAAAACGTACTCTTCTATAGAATTCTACATAATGTCTTTTGGTTGTGGGTTGATACTTGTGTAGATTGATGGCTTTAGGTTTACATTTCTATAGAATTATGGCTATAGGTATACAATATTGTATAGTTGTGCGTTGGTTGTAGGTTAATGTTTATGCAGATTGATGGTTTCAGGTCTATATTTCTATAGAATTATGGCTATAGGTAAACAATATTGTATAGTAGGTTAATGTTTATGCAGATTGATGGTTTCAGGTCTATATCTCTATAGAATTATGGCTATAGGTAAACAATATTGTATAGTAATGGCTGTAGGTTTACTTTTACAAATTGATGGCTATAGGTTGTAACTTATGTAGATTGATAGTTATCACGATACACTTATGTAGAATGATGATTATATATGTACACATCCATAGACTTATGTAGAATTTTTAAAATGGGATGAGATGTATTTTGATAATTGGGGGAAGGTATATATAATGGAAATTATGGATTAGTCGGGTGTGCATGAGTGTAGATAGGATTGGTAATAGTTAAAATAGATATGATGCATTGTGTAACATCCCTCTCTTGCAGGTATATGTTATTGAATTATTCTTCGAAGACCCTTGCATGTAAATGATCCGGTTATAGTACATGATTGTATATTTCGCTTGTGGATCTTTATGATGATGTTGATGATTATGATTTGATGTTATTGATATATGCGTATTGACGGATGCTATTGATGTGTTTTCCCTGAGTGTGTAGGATACTTGACATATTGTGGATGTCGATGGCATCAATGGACCTCCTTGGAGTGGATTGTATTGGTTTGAGTATTTCATTTATGCATATGTGGCATATGCTTGATTATATATTATGATGTTGTATATGGATCATTAACAATGTTTCATTGATGAATGCAGGTTAACAATTAATTGCTAAGATGACTCACATAAGGAGTAAAGGGGCCATGCACATAGACTAGATATTGAGACAGAAGTGTGTCAGAGTCCCTGTCACAACCTACTAGCACTCTCGGCATGGCTTGAATTGTAGGTTAACAATTACCTAGTTTGAGGGGTCTAGGATGTCATGACGGAAGACTTAGACGGTTTCTCATGAAGATTTATAAGGGGCGTGCAATAAGGTTGAGTACTTATTCCTTAGAAGCCCTTAGTCTCTCACAAGGTCACCTGTATGGAGTGTTGACTACAAGGGTTGGACAACTACCAAAACCAGTAAAAAGACGAGCGACACCCTCAGAGCAAGAGAGTGTGTCTTGAAGGGCATGTCACGTAATTTGAAAAGAAGGTGGGAACTTGAGTCAACGAATCTAGGTGGCCTACAAAACAATAATTTAAATTGATATTATAGGATTCAAAACAATTTGATGAATAAATTATTAATTATAAATCCCCGTAAAAAAATATAAGCCTATTCTAGATTTTAAGCCTAAGTCTAAGTTTTTGTAAAGAGACTAAACTATAATTATTATCTCAATTAATATAGGAAGGAGGTAAATCAATTTAAGAAATTAAGAAAATTGAAATAAGTCTAAAGAATTAAGATTATACTCATGTGTGCAAGAAAATACCAAAAGAAAATTTAATATCATAAAGGAATAAAGCATGAAAGTATTGTGCAAGCATAGAAAGGAATCTAGAGTCTAGTTAAATCTAGTTTAGCTAGGAGAGGATACCTATTTTAACTCAACTCATATTTAGTAAGGTGTCAATCATAAATGGGAACATCGGGAATAAAGAGACAACTAGGAGTGATTTAAGGAAAGCATTTGGGAAATGTGAGGGAATTTAACTTTTAATTAAAATAAAATATGTATTTTTCTTGTGAAACTTATGGAGAGGATGAAAAGTGTAAGGAGGGAACAATTCTAATTTATTTAACTAAAAGAAAATTTGTAACATCCCGCTCTTGCGCACCGAGCGAACTTATTCTTTGAGGACACTTGCTCGCAAGTGATCCAGATTTTATGTTATTAAAACCTTTATTTTGATTATGAGGCGTTATGGGTTGATGACATGTTGTTTTACTGCATTGACATAGACAGGTGCTATTGACTCAGTTTTACGGAGTGTGCAGGATTTTGGACCTCGACGATGCAGAGGCATCAATGGAACCCGTTGGACTCTGGATCGAGTCGGGGAGTGTACCATTGGGGTTTGATTGTTTTACAGTGATATTAGTGTAGCTGATTAGATGATAAGATATGGATATATTCTGACATGATTCGTTGATGATGCAGGCTGATGATATCTTGTCGACTAGACTCACATGTGGAGTAAAGGGGTCACGCGCAACTATCAGAGATGTTGAGGGAGAGGTGTGGACAACAACCTTGCCATAGCCTAATAACACTCCCGTCATGGCTCGAACTAGAGGTTAACGTTCACCTAGTTCGAGAGGACCCACGATGCCGTGAGGGAAGAATGTGACATTCACTCACGATGATTCTAAGGGGCATGCAATAAGGTGGGGGCATTATTCCTTAGAGGCCCTTAGTCTCCCACAAGTTCACCTAGTGGAGTATTGACTCCAGGGGTTTTTTATGTCTACCAAGTCAGTCAAGAGGCGAGTGGGACCCTTGGAGCATGTAGTGCGTCCTACAGGGCACGTCGCGCAAGAAAAATTGAAAGAGGTGAGTGGCACCCTTGGGGCACGTAGTTCATCTTGAAGGGCATGTCGCATAAGGGAAATAGATTAAGGCGAGTGGCACCCTTGGAGCACCTAGTGCGTCCTGAAGGGCACGTCATGTTTTTTATGATAAATGAATGAACCTAGATGGCCTTAGGATGAAGAACATGTTAAGAATTTTTCAAAACAAATTCCCTAATAAAATGTCGCACAGCACGAAAATTTAAGGTCTAAGTCTAAATTATGCTAGTGGTAAAATTTTATCTATCTATTTTAAAAATAATAATAATAAAAATAAAAACAACATAAATAATAATTATACTCTTCATTAAATCATGTAAAAATAATGGGGTAAGCAATTTAAATGTTTCATAAAAATCTGTTAGGGTAAAATTTAAAAAAAAAATGGGAAATAATTGTTTTATTATTTATGATAATTTAAAATTATTAACTAAAAAGGGAAAAAGGAAAAGGGGGTTAATTTCTACACCTGCCAATTTGAGTCCTAAATGAAAAGGGAAAAGAGGGAAATCTACAATATTTAGGAAACTAGGAAAAGAGGGAAACATAATAAGAAAAGGGAAACCCAAGTTAAAAAGCAAAAAGTCAAACTTAGTAAGGTATCTACCATTAAGAACTTTCTAATTTAAAACTGAACTAGCAAACTGATAATGGGGAAAGTCATTAAAACCTGTAAGAGAATTTGGGGACACCTAAGAGCGATTCTAGGAAAGACTCTAGGTAGGTGAGGGAAATAAAGATAATTAATTAATTAAAGAAATTAATTTATGGAGGAATTAACAAGATGGGTGACACTTGTACGGGGAGGAATTTTTAGAAATTAAATTTTAAAAACTTTAATTAAATGAGATTTTAGGAAAGTAAGAGACTACAAAACTCTATATAATGAAGGGAGGAGATGGAGGAAAGATGTCTTCTGTTTGCGTAACGTTACGCAACAAAAATATCTACTTGATTGTCTTAGCTTGTGGGAGTTGGGATACCCATCTTGGTGAGGAGTGGTAGCTCGGCCTTGTGAGTCGAGTTGGGAGCTAGCTGAAATCTCTGGATAGTGTGTGTGTGGCCCCTTTGCGGCTCAAGGCGCTAAGGGGGAAGAAGAGTACCCCTAGCATTGGCTGGGAGGTACTGGTCAAGTCTCGTCGGTCGACAAGCGGGAGTTGAACGGAGCGCGTGGGGCATCCACTTAGAGCAGGAGATCGGGGAACAATACGCTCTCTTCATTATTGTATGGTAGATTGTTGTAGAATTTATGCTTGGATCTGCATTTTGTTTAATTGGATAAGTGAACTGATTGTCTAGATTGTTGATTGGAATTTTTCTTAATCTAGCTCAATGATTGATTGACTCCCATGGATTTTGTTTCCCCGCATGTCTTGACCACCTTGTGGTGTTTTGATTGTTACCTTTGTGGTTGTTTTTCCTTCATCCCTAGCTCACTAGTCCTCACTTGAGCAGTTGGCCAGGAGCCTGATCTACAGTCATCGCTTATGCGTTAATAGACCTATGGATCTCAATGAAATGCTTTTATGTGCGAGGATGATGAGAGAAGGATGAACCTGTTAGTCGTATACCCTTGATGTTTGTCCTTGGCCCAAGGTTCGTCTTTCTCCTTGATGCATTTAAATAACCTTGAAATTTTTATTGATGGTGAAGTTTCTTAACTCTGCATTTCATAATCGCTGGATAAAATTATCTCTGTGTTTTTATATATTGCTGGATGAATTGGCACTTCGTTGCATTACCTCCTTCGCAACTTAGATCTGTGTTTGTTTTAATGTTGGACTTTTTCTCTACAAATTTATCTCTGCACATTAATATTTGATGAATTTTAGCTTTAGCTTTTGCCCATTCGATTGACTGTCTGGAAATTATTCTAGACTACGTTTTTCTGGCGTTTTGGGATGGAGATATTAGCTTGGACTCTCTGCAAATTTATTTGATTGGTAACTTACCCTATGGAATGCATTTCCGAGGCGTTTGTTCCCACTGTTGGGAATGAGTTGTTGGTAAAAACTCAACGTCAGAAAAGTGATTTCACTTTGCATAATCATCCCTTTTAATGGCAATCTCTCTCAGCTTATTCATCACTTTTAAAAACGAATGCACTCTGCGTATTAACCCTTTTTGGGTGATTTCTCACTACATGTTCATCACTTTATTATGCTGATTTATCTATGCGTCTTCATCCCTTTTTACCGATGATTTATCTCTGCGTGTTCATCATTTTATAATGGCAAATTTTCTCTGCGTTTCTATCATGTTTAATGGCAAATTTTACTCTACACTTGTCATGGCATTTTCACTGTAGATGGTAGCGTTCTCCTTCCTTCCTGCATATTGGTGGATGTTCATATTATAGACTGTGTCTTCCTGTTGAATGCCCACGTTTGACAATAAATAGTGAATGATGTTTATTGTAGTATTATCACAGATTTTTCTCTTACCAATTAATGTGACGACATTGCTGTAATTTACCACTAAATTCTTTTTTACCAAATAATGTGACCGTAATTGCGGTAATTACAAAAATTTATTTGTTTACCAAATAACGTGAATGTATAGCTATAGTTTACCATGAAATATTTATCAAATAATGTGACTATATTGTTGTACTTTACCCCGAAATTGTTTCCAGATAAATGTGACCCTATTGCTATAGTTTACCGTGAAATTTTCACGAAATCATGTGACTGTATGTATGTAGTTTATCATGAATTGTATTTTACCAATTAATGTTATTGTATTGTTGTACTTAACCATGAAATTTTTACCAAATAAATGTGACCGTAATTGCTGTAGTTTACCACGAAATTTCTACAAAATAATCTGACTGTATGGCTATAGGTTCCCATGATTTTTTTTTATCAAATAATGTGACTGTATTACTATTTAAAAATGCTCACAATTTTTCCTTTAAATTGAGACCAAGATTGCACAGATTGCCCAATCTCTTGCTCAACCATTTATGTATTGATGCATATCCCCAATTCGTATCTCCAATCTTGGGCTCATCTGTTAGTTATTGATGAGGAATCCTTGTAGGTACTGCTCTGCATTGGGTTGAATGCATTGTAGATATCTTATTTCCTTTGTAAACCCAATCATTTATTCCCCAGTTGAATGCCTCTTATATATGATGGAAATTGTTTTTTACTACAGTCATGTATTCCAGCCTGGAAGGAGGCAAGTCTATGCATTCGTTAAGGCTAAGTAGCTTGCATTTTATTTATCTATTTCTACATAAATTCCATGTACTTATTATTGAAAATTAATTGTTATTCAAGATGTATTGTTGAGTTGAAGGCCTAACATTTATGTATTCCTTATAGCTAGTTATGGTTTAGAATGTATTGGATTGTACTTAAGGTTAATCAGACTCACAAGGTTAACTAGTAGTCATTTAGGCTTGCTGATTTATTTATGTGTTAAAAGTTAATTGACTCAGTTGTTGTCTAACCTGGTAAATCAGACTCGAAGATTAAGATGGCACCTTTCGAGTTTTTTTATGGGCGACCATGTTGGACGCCTTTGAGTTGGGATCATCTTGAGGATAGGGTCCTGGTGGGACCATAAGAGATCCAAGAAATGGAAGAGAAAATGAAAACAATAAGACAAAGGATTAAAGAAGCGCAAGATCGACATAAGAGTTATGCCGATGCACACTGTGTCGACCGTAGTTACGTGGTCGACGATCGAGTTTTCTTCCGGGATAAACTGCATAAGAGTTCGATCAAGTTTGGAAAGGAAGCTAAACTCTCTCCTAGGTTTGTGGGACCTTTCGAGATTGTGGAGAGAAAGGGGCCCATGGCCTATCAACTAGCCTTGCCTGATTCTTTGAGGCATATGCACAATGTTTTTCATGTATCTGTTTTGAGACATTATATTAATGATCCTACACATGTTATTGACATGAGTTCCTTGTAGGTATTGGATGAGAGGGCGCTCATGACTGAGCCGATTCGCATCTCGGATCATCGCATTCGACAGCTACGACGTCGAATGGTAGAGCAGATCAAGGTCCAGTGGGACAACTATAGCCCTAACTCGGTGACCTGGGAGGACTCATATGATATGCACTAGAAGTTTCCATTTTTGTTTGATAGATAGACTTACGATACTGTGATACACTTTATTTCGACATTTATACTGTGAAACTTCGGGATGACGTTTAGACCAAGAGGGGGTGTATGTAACATCCCTCTCTTGTGCACTGATTGAACTTATTCGTTGAATACACTTGCTCGCAAGTGATCTTGATTTTATGTTATTAAAACCTTTATTTTGATTATGAGGCATTATGGTTTGATGACATGTTGTTTTACTGCATTGACATAGACATGTTCTATTGACTCGGTTTTACTGAGTGTGCAGGATTTTGGACCTCGAGGATGCAGAGGCATCAATGGAACCTATTGGAATGCAGATCAATTTGGGGAGTGTACCATTGGGGTTTGATTCTTTTACTATGATATTAGTGCATATGATTAGATGATATGATATGGATATATTCTGACATGATTCATTGATGATGCAGGCTAATGAGAGCTTGCCGACCAGACTCACATGTGGAGTAAAGGGGTCATGCACGACTACCAGAGATGTTGAGGGAGAGGTGTGGAGAGGTGTGGACAACAACCCTACCATAGCCTACTAGCACTCTCGTCGTGGCTCGAACTGTAGGTTAATGTTTAAATAGTTCGAGAGGACCCATGATGCCATGAGGGAAGATTGTGATAGTCACTCACGATGATTCTAAGGGGTGCGCAATAAGGCGGGGGCTTTATTCCTTAGAGGCCCTTAGTCTCCCACAAGTTCACCTGGCGGAGTATTGACGCTAGGGGTTTTTGATGTCTAGCAAGTCAGTTAAAAGGCGAGTGGCACCCTTGGAGCATGTGGTGTGTCCTGAAGGGCACGTCGCGCAAGAAAAATGGAAAGAGGCAAGTGGCACCCTTGGAGCACGTAGTGTGTCCTGAAGGGCACGTCATGCAAGGGAAACATATTTAGGCGAGTGGCACCCTTGGAGCACCTTGTGTGTCCTGAAGGGCACGTCGCATTGTTGATGATAAATGAATGAACCTAGATGGCCTTAGGGTGAAGAACTTGTTCAGAATTTTTTAAAGAAAATTCCCTAATAAAATGTCGCCCAACACGAAAATTTAAGGTCTAAGTCTAAATTATGCGAGTGATAAAATTTTATCTATCTATTTAAAAAATAAAAATAATAAAAATAAAAACAACATAAATAATAATTATAGTCTTCGTTAAATCCTGTAACAATAAGGGGGTAAGCAATTTACATGATTCATAAAATCCTGTTAGGGTAAAAATTTTTAAAAAAAATTGGGAGATAATTGATTTATTATTTATGATAATTTAAAATTATTAACTAAAATGGGAAAAGGGAAAAAGGGGGTTAATTTCTACACCTGCCAATTTGAGTCCTAAATGAAAAGGGGAAAGAGGGAAATCTAAAACATTTAGGAAACTAGGAAAAGAGGGAAACATAAGAAGAAAAGGGAAATCCAAGGAAAAAAGAAGAAAGTAAAACTTAGTAAGGTATCTACCATTAAGAACCTTCTAATTTAAAACTGAACTAGCAAATTGATAACAGGGAAAGTCATTAAAACCTGTAAGAGAATTTGGGGACACCTAGGAGTGACTCTAGGTGGGTAAGGGAAATAAAGATAATTAATCAATTAAAGAAATTAATTTATGGAGGAATGAAGGGGATGGGTGACACTTGTACGGGGAGGAATTTTTAGAAATTAAATTTCAAAAACTTTAATTAAATGAGATTTTAGGAAATTAAGAGACTATGAAAATCTATATAATGAAGGGAGGAGATGGAGGAAAGATGTCTTGTATTTCCGTAATGTTACGCTGCAGAAATCTCTACTTGATTGTCTTAGCTTGTGGGAGTTGGGATACCCATCTCGGTGAGGCGTGGTAGCTCGGCCTTGCGAGGCGAGCAGGGAGCTAGATGAAATCTATGGATAGTGTGTGTGTGGCTCCTTTGCAGCTCTGCGGGCTAAGGGGGAAGAAGAGTACCCCTAGCATTGGCTCAAAGGTACTGGTGAAGTCTCGTCGGTCGGCAAGCGGGAGATGCACGGAGAGCACGGGACGTTCACTCACAATGGGAAATCAAGCAACGGTACGCTCTCTTCATTATTGTATGGTAGATTGTTGTAGAATTTATGCTTGGATCTGCATTTTTTTTAATTGGCTAAGTGAACTGATTGTCTAGATTGTTGACTGGAATTTTTCTTAGCCTAGCTTGATGATTGATTGACTCCCATGGATTTTGTTTCCCCGCATGTCTTGACCACCTTGTGGTGTTCTTATTGTGACCTTTGTTGTTGTTTTTCCTTTGTCCCTAGCACACCAGTCCTCGCCTGAGAAGTCGACCAGGAGCCCGATCTACAGTTGTTGCCTTAACGTTAATAGACCTATGGATCTCAACGCCCTGCTTTTTTGTGCAATGATGATAAGCGAAGGAAGAACCTGTTAGTCATTTACCCTTGATGTTTGTTCTTGGCTGAAGTTTCGTCTTTCTACTTGATGCGTTTAAATAACCTTGAAATCTTGATTGATGGTGAAGTTTCTTAACTTTGCATTTCATACTCGTTGGATAAGTTTATCTCTATGTTTTTATATATTGCTGGATGAATTGGCACTTTGTTGCATTACCTCCCTCGTAACTTAGATCTGTGTCTGTTTTAATGTTGGCCTTTTTCTCTGCGAATTTATTTCAGCACATTAATATTTGATGAATTTTATCTTGATCTTTTGCCCATTCGATTGACTGTCTGCAAATTATTCTAGACTGCGTTTTTTTGGGATTTTGGGTTGGAGATATTACCTTGGACTCTCTGCAAATTTTTTTGATTGCTAACGTACCCTGTTGAATTCATTTTCGAGGAGTTTGTTCCCACTATTGGGAATACGTTGTTGGTAAAAACTCAATTTTAGAAAAGTGATTTCACTCTGCATAATCATCCCTTTTAATGGCGATCTCGCTCAACTTATTCATCACTTTTAAAAGGAAATCCACTCTACGTATTAACCCTTTTTGGGCGATTTCTCACTTCATGTTCATCACTTTATTATGTCGATTTCTTTATGCATGTTCATCCCTTTTTACTGGTGATTTCTCTCTGTACGTTTATCGTTTTATAATGTCAAATTCTCTGTATGTTTCTATCACGTTTAATGGCAAATTTTACTCTGCACTTGTCATGGCGTTTTCACTGTAGATGGTAGCGTTCTCCTTCCTTCCTGTGTATTGGTGGATGTTCATATTATAGACTGCGTCTTCCTGTTGAATGCCCACGTTTGACAATAAATAGTGACTGATGTTTACTATAATATTACCACAGAATTTTCTCTTACCAATTAATGTGACGACATTGCTGTAATTTACCACGATTTTTTTTTTTACGAAATAAATGTGACCGTAATTGCGGTAGTTACCACAATTTTTTTTTTTTACGAAATAACGTGAAGGTATGGTTGTAGTTTACCATGAGATATTTATCAAATAATGTGACTATATTGTTGTACTTGACCCTGAAATTTTTGCCAGATAAATGTGGCTCTATTGTTGTTGTTTACCGTGAAATTTTCACCAAATCATGTGACTGTATGGTTGTAGTTTACCACAATTTTTTTTTTACCAATTAATGTGACTGTATTGTTGTACTTAACCACAATTTTTTTACCAAATAAATGTGACCATAACTGTTGTAGCTTACCATGAAATTTCTACCAAATAATCTGACTGTATGGATGTAGGTTCCCAAGATTTTTTTTTTTTATTAAATAATGTGACTGTATTTAAAGTGCTCATGATTCTGCCTTTAAATTGACACCAAGATTGAACAGATTTCCCAATCTCTCTCTCAACCATTTATGTATTGATTCATATCCCTAATGCACATCTCCAATCTTGGGCTCAACTGTTAGCTATTGATGTGTAATCCTCGTAGGTACTGCTATGTGTTGGGTTGAATGCATTGTAGATATTTTCTTTCCTTTGTAAACCCAATCATTTATTCCTGAGTTGAATGCTTGTTATTTATGATGGAATTTTTTTATTACTACAGTCATGTATTCCAGCCTGGAAGGAGGCGAGTCTATGGATTCGTTAAGGCTAAGTAGCTTGCATTTTATTTATCTATTTCTGTGTAAATGCCATGTACTTATTATTGCAAAATTAATTGTTATTCAACATGTATTGTTGAGTTCAAGGCGTAGCATTTATGTATTCCTTACAACTAGTTATGGTTTAGAATGTATTGGATTGTACTTAAGGTTAATCAGACTCGCAAGGCTGACTAGTAGTCATTTAGGCTTGCTGATTTATTTATGTGTTAAAAGTTAATTGACTTAGTTGTTGTCTAACCTGGTAAATTAGACTCAAAGATTTAGATGGGCGTATATGGACTTAATTTATTAAATTAGACTTGTCATTTTAGAGAAGATTGTCGAAGGGACGCGAAATTAATGTTAATTAAATTGTATTTAATGATTGATTATAATGCAGAATTTCCTAATCAATTCGTGGTTGATTCCTTTTTCGATTGAATTGAATGAATGAGGTGTTAGGTAGAATGGCCAATTGCATTTTTTTTTAATGTATTTAATGCAAATTAGAGGGTAATCTAGAGTCTAATTTAAGGGTTGGACTTGCTTAATTTAGAGGGTTAATCCTTGTCAAACACTTGTAACAGTAGACTGGTTAGACTAGGTGTTTGGTGGGGTCAGGGACAATGTCATGTGGGCTGGTGTCACCCCTTATCTTCGTCCTCTCGTGTCTCGTCAACCTTGTGTGGGGGTAGGTATAGTATCCATGTTAGTATTCGGTTCCTAGAACGTCAGAGTTTTCTTGAGCCTTGGTCCCTTTTTGGTTTTTCCGCAAGGTTATTGTCATGCTTCTCTTCTGGGGACGACATGCTTCCTGATGCAGGGATCATGGCTAGCCCTATGGGTTTGTGGTGAATGATATCTTGGTCGAAGTCGATGCCTACCATGTGAGCGTGGTTGAGCATCACATGTTGACTTGGGCGCATGTGTTGGTTCACGTGCCTTGAGGTTTTAGTCTTGTTCGTCAACGTCGTTATGGTGGGAAGGGGAATTTTTCCTTTAAGCTTGTAGGCATGTCTTGTTGCAATGGGTGGTTGTTCGTTACTCCTAATTTTCTATGCTTATTTCCCTGGTTGCCCTTGTGTCTTTGCGCGGTGTCGCAGTTGCCTGTTACCTGGGTTGTGTGCTTATTTTTGTTGTCAGTGGTGTGGTTAAACTGTTGTCGTCGTCACCTTCTTGCCTCTAAACTCATGAAAACAAAAAACAAAAAAAAACTTCACTTGTTGTTAATACTATTTCAGCTAGGAGAGGATTCCTATTTTAACTCAACTCATATTTAGTAAGGCGTCAATCATAAATGGGAACATTAGGAATAAAGAGACAACTAGGAGTGATTTAAGAAACGCATTTCGGAAATATGGGGGAAAATTAAAACCTCAAGGAGGAGCAACATCCTCGAGACACAATCACATAAATTAACGAAACATAAAGGCATTAAAGAAAATTCAAAAACGACACCATGCAGATATAACTTCACCATGTACCACGACACGTATGTCGGTGTATTCACAATGACTAACAACAATGATAATCAAATTAGCAATCCATTAATTCCACTTCCCAATTAAGCTGGTGCATGGATAATCATTCACATAACTCATCATATCAAATTTATGCTTCACGCAAGAAGTCTAATGTCTACTACAATCATTTGTTAATAAGTCAACGACGCAATTGGAGGTTGTTAATCCATCAAGGTCAACATAAGAGAAGGTGCGAGATGTGCTACTACATTCATAAGTTGCGTAAGGAGATCTGATGATAAAATAAAAGCGTACATCGCCTAGAGTCGACGTGCAAGAGTATCGTCACTTAAATTAATGTGCAAGGATCTATGATTTACCAACCATTCACCACATCACCAATTATTTATGCGCAAGTAGACTGAAATCTATAGCCATCATTTAATATGTAACTCTAATGCGCAAGAATTTACTTACTAAATCAACCTACATTAAATTCATGGCACAAGCATATAACAATTGTAAATCAACCACGCGCCTAAACATGAATAACACCAGAGATTAAAAAGGCTTGAGCTAACAAGGGACATTCGGGTTCTGAAATCATGCAAGATGACTTGAATAAACTTATTAAGTATTATCTACCGCGCAACCTAGAAACAAATGAGTTCCTTCACTTGAAGAACATCATTCATGAATCATATTACATTAAAATAATTGAAGAATGAAACAAAAATGACTAAATATTAATAAGATAACATGTATCTAGGTTCTCCAACATTAAGCTCTAAATGAAAGGTGAAAATGTATGTCTATGGATAATTCTACCTTTCTTAGCATCCACAATCTAACTTAACAACACTCCAAGTGTACTCAACAACAACCAAGAGCAAGGGAAGGAAATTAGAAATGATGAGGACCCTTATTTGCTTAAAACTCAAACATAAAGTTAGGATATGTTCTGAAGGGTGAGGGGGTAAGGAGAAGCCGAGTTAAGAGTTCAATTAAGAGCTACCAAAGTCAGCATTGTATATAGCACTAACTACCTTAAGCATCGTTAAGGGACTAAGGAACTCAGACTTAACAACCCTCAATGAGTCTTTAAAAATTGAAGAAGATCGTTATAACTGAAGGAATAATCATTATTAAAATAACAAGTCTTCTATGAAGGAGAGGTTGGCTCAAACTTCAGCGCTAAAGAAGAGGTACGAGGCTCTATCTCCAGCTCACCTGGCAAGGGAAGATGACAGAACAAGTAAGGAAGGGGCGTTGTCAAGGGTTAAATCAGAACTAGAGGGGACCGGGGTTCTATTCCAACTTGGTTAAGAAGCGATCGCCTAGGCGTCCAGAAGAATCTTGAGGCAACTCAGCACCCAATCTACGCCAGGCGCAAGGAGGAAGGTCTGTACAGGCGCTCAGAGGCAACTGTTAGGTAGTCAGATTCGGAAATTAAGTTACTAAATCAAATTCACAATCCAGGGATATTTCTATATTTCCTCCTGAAGAAATCTTCTAGAACTAAGCGACAGTCTCATGTGATCCCCTGGAAAAAGGAGGGAGGAGAGGTAGACTAAACAGACAGGCCAACTCCAGGAAGCGACCGGGATAATTAGACCACATCGTTTCTACCAGCAAACATCACAAATTAATCTTCATTCAGTAAACATTTGATTACTAAACAGTCATTCTTCCAGAATACGGGCGACAACCGCCCACGTAAATCGAATTCATGACATTCGTAGGTAAACTCCAATCCATCTCTCCGATACGACGTCTGCCCGCGTCCCTCCACACAGGCGATTCAAGGTCGTCCAGGGTCGTCCAGGGAAAACTCCCTCCACACAGGCGATTCAAGGTCGTCCAGGGTCGTCCAGGGAAAACTCAAACCGCAGGCCTCTACCTCGTGATTCGACCCATCGAACCAACTAAGGGACGGGTTAGTGGAGCGCGGTGGATTCCATTCGAGAGCTTCAGGTCAACACCTCGAGGATATGCATCTGGTGCCCGACCCTAACCATAGAAAGAGGTGTGATTAAGGCAGAGAAGTCGGAGGTGCCCAACGCTCGCTGGGCGAGTCGCAAGCGTAGGTAAAATACAATGCAGAGAGTCAAAATTTACACTTGTTGAGCCACCCCTCGATAACTGAGCGATTTTACATGCCGAGTGGAGGTAATTAAAATGAAAAGAATCTAAGTGTCAAACGAGGCAAAAGGGGTTGGGCAAGGGTTCTGGGCAAGAACAAAAATAAATAGAAAAACACTGCATTCCTTAAGACTCCACATTAACTTTTTCAGGGCGACGATTTTCAAAAATAATTAAAGGATGTAGATAAACTAGTCGTTCCCTTCAAGCCAGCAACAAACCCGGGTATTACCCAAGGCAACCCAACAACCGGCCATATCATTGTATCTCAGCTTGGGTTTAAACGTCTTCCATGAATCAGGGAAGGAATGTGCTAAACACAGCAAGGAGCTAATACTAAGGCCAACATTAATTTTTAGAATAACCAACAATATTTATTAAAAATAATATTTAGATCTAAGATGTTTAATTAATTCGAGATCCCAATGCTCGCGTTACTAACATCAGACAAGAAATGAACGAGAAAGTCGGAGTAAAACCCTTAGCAACGATCACAATCTCAATCACGAACACACCAATCCATATTCACACGTAGGGAAGGCTCAACCATAGTTTTAACTTGCGGTGTAAACAAACAAAGCAGTGTGGAACAACTCCAATACACTCTCGCATTCAAGACAACACAATCCCCCGTCTCGGTCAAGACGGAAAAGGCAAAAGCAATGAGACACTAAATCCATAAGGCAGCACAATTAAAACGCTGAGGCAACCATGCTGGGATAAGCAATAAAAAACACAGTGGATGCTTCCATGATGGAATAAGCAAAAACAAAACATAGTGGAGCCAAAAGCATGTGAATGAAAAAATATATATTGTGCGAAACAAAATGGCGCAGAATAAATAAAAGAACCCAAGGAACAAAGATAGAACGAGATATAAAGCTAACCTCATCCAGCGAACTTTCCCGATTAACATATATTCAAAGATTTCATCAACACATGAATCTATGTACAATTTCTAAATCAATTACAACTGGAAATATAAAGGTGTACCGTAACCGTAGGCAAACGATCCAAAGTCAATTTCCTTCACTTGCGCTCCATTTAGCTCCTGCTTGCTAACCATTGAGACCTCAACGATACATCCTAGCCAACGCTAGGGGTACTCTTCTTCCCGCTCGGCCCCCCGAGACACAATGGGGCCATGCAAATAAACTAGAGAATAATATATCACCCAACTCGCCTCACAAGGCCGAGCTACCACTCTCCTTTCGAGTTGGGTATCCCATCTCCCACAAGAAAAATAAGTCAATAAAAATATCGGCCACGTAACCTCACACCTACAAGTCGTCATCCATACTCCTTCTTCGCCATCATTTTTATAGAGGTTTCTTAGTGATTAGTTGCCCAAACCCTCATTAGATTTATTTTCTTAAATATAACTTAAGAAAAATCCCCCCCATACACTTGTCACCCGATCCCTTAGTTGCACAAGAAAATCAATCAATCAATTAATTAATTTGCCTATTTCCTTACCCACCTAAAAGTGTTCCTAAAAACGTTCATCGATGTCCCTTTATTCCCTTACAATTCTTAAATGGCTCACGCCTTTCTTAAAGCCTAGTTGAGTTCACAATTAGAAAGTTCCAAGGACTAGATTCCCTACTATGTTTGACATTCCCCTCTTTATTTAAGTTCAGATTTAGCAAGTCTACACATAAACAACAATTTGCCTTTTCAATAATTTAATCCTTCACTAAACTTTTACTTTAATTGTTTATGTTTGAATTTTCTTTATCCCCCCTGCTTGTTAAATTTCCATGCCCTACTTAGACCTAGGTTTTAAATTCACTAGGCTCAGCAACAGTTTTTAAGGGAAATTTATAATTATTACTCTTTACTTACGCAATATTTATTTTAGGGTTGACCAAGTCCTAAGGTGACATAGTTTTCTAGGTACTATGTTCAGTAACTTACCAGTGTTAAAATCATGGCCTGCCCTTCAAGAAGCACTACGTTCTCCAAGGGTGCCACTCGTCTTTTGACTAATTCTGGTAGACGACAAACCCCGGGAGTCAATACTCTGTCAGGTGACCTTGGGGGAGACTAAGGGCCTCTAAGGAATAAGGACCCTACCTTATTGCATGGCCCTTAGAATCATCATGAGAGACTGTCACAGTGTGCCCTCACGGCATCGTGGATCTCTCGAACTAGGTAATCGTTAACCTATAGTTAGAGCCACGACAGGAGTTCTAGTAGGCTATGGCAGGGATGCTGCCACAAATCTCCCTCAATATCTCTAGTTGTCATGGGTGACCCCTTGACATCACACAATGCCTCAAATAATGAGGCACGACTAGCCGTTAGGCCCTTCATAAATTTGGTCGACGAGATGAGCATTGACAAACCCTTCTGTCGATCTGTGCTTCTTCCATCCCATTTCATATCATTTGTAATTGTTCTTTCAATTCTTGGATCGCTTCTGGTCCTTAGACATATCCAGGACCTCTTCCTTGAGTCGATCCCAACTCAAAGGTGTCTGACATGGTCACCCATAAAGTAACTCAATGGAACCATCTTAATGGTGCTTTGATGGTTGTTGTTGCATACAAAATCGACTAGCGGCTAGAACTATTCCCAAAGGTTTTGTTGGTCCAACACACACACACAAAACACAACCTTCCCAAATTGGTTCATTCCTTCGGTCAACATTTTAATCTCAAGGACATGTTGTACTAAAGTTCAGTGGTGTTCCCAAGGCCTCTTGGGAAACTCATCCAAAATCACCTTGCAAACATTGAATCCCTTATCGGATATGATTCCTTTGGTACGTCTGGCACTATCAACATCTTACTAATATAAACTCTAGCCATACTTGGCGCCTAATGCATCGTACGCATAGGGAAAAAATGTGAACTCTTCGTCAGAGTGTCAACTATCACGACAATCGTGTCATGCCTCATTGTCGTTAGTGGAAATTAAACAATGAATTTCATCTAAATGACCTCCCATGTAGATTCTAGAATGACATGTGCACGTAACAATACTTCTAGATGTCTACGTTCATGTTTCAATCGCAGACCTTCTAGACATCTCTCCACACAGTTGACGATGTCTTCCTTTATCCATTCCAAAAGAATAAGGTCTTAAGGTCGGTCCTCATCTTCATGAATCCTGGATGAGCCATGTACATTGCTTTATGAGCTTCGCATAAGATCAAACTTCTCAATTCATCATTGGGATGCAAGCAAATCCAATTATTATATCTCAAAGATCCGTCGTTGTCCATAGAATATCCCTCAATTTTGGTACCAACATGGTGTCTTCCTGAAAAATTCCTTACCCTATTTATACAAGTCAATGTCGTGTTATAGTTAGAATCTTTTCACATAGATTCATTTCAAGAGGTATCTTTAAAAATATGCATAGTCTGTGAATCAATGCGCCTACCACTCTATTCATTGTTCCTTTTAAGTAGGAAATCTCAAAATCATATTTGATAAGAAGTTCTTACCAATGCCTTTGTTGTGCATTCAATTCATTTTGCATAAAAAGTTGTTGTAAACCACCGAGGTCTATTTTTAGTTAGAAATTCCATCCAATATGATAATGTATCCTACTCTCAGGGCATACACGATGGCTAACAAATCATAATCATATGTTGCATAGTTCTCCTCATGCTTTCTTAACTTCCTCGTGATGTAATTGATCACTCGACCATCTTGCATCAAGACTCCGCCCAAGCCTTCCTTAGATGCATCAATGCATATGTAGAATTCCTCGTCCACGCCAAGGTCTTTTAGTATTGGTGTTTTCGTCAACAACTCATTGATCCTTTGAAATTCTTCTGTGCATTTATCGGTCCATACAAAATTATTTCTCTTCTTCTGCAACTCCATAATTAGATTTTCTATCTTCAAAAAACCCTCAACAAACCGTCACTAATATCCCGCTAAACCTGTGAAGCTATGTACTTCTGGGATGTTCGTTGGCACAGGACATTCCATGATAGGATCTATCCTTGTTGTATCCATAGCGATACCTTCGTCAGATAAGACATGCCCTAAATAATGAATCTTTGGGAGCATTGTGACAATTTCTCGTAATTTGTGTTCCTCTATACCCTGTAATGCTCGACGCAAACACTCATCAGGTTTTGTCGTCGCCAAGAACATATCAAAATGTCGTCAATGAATAATTGAATGTTTTTTCCAAGTATTCACAAAACACCCCTTTCATCAAGCTCCTAAATACCCTGGGGCATTTGTCCATCCCCATGACCATACGGTAGACTTGTAGTGTTCGAACCATGTTTTGAAAGTGGTCTTAGGAATATAATCCTCCTTAATTTGTAACTGGTGGTAACCTGATCTCCAATCAATATTGAAGACACAGTCACACCATTCATTTGATCAAGCAAATTGTCTATACTTGAAAACAAATATGGGTTCTTGATCATTTCCTCATTCAAGACGATAGTCAGTATAGAGTCTTCCCTAACCCATCCTTTTTATGTATGAAAATAACAGGCGCACTCAGAGGTGACAATCTTGGATGTATAAGTCTTAGGTCCAACAACTCCTTCAGTTGCAATTTCAACTCCTATAACTTAGGGGTCAAATACGATAAGGTGTTCTTGTAGTCGGTTATGTTACAAATTTCAAGCTGATTTTAAACTCCAACTCTCTTACGGGTGACAATATGGGTAATTTTATTGAAACATGTCGGCAATACTCATTCCATGGGGTGATCCTTCAATTTTTTTTTCCATCACGCCCTTGTTGTTCAACGCCAAAATTGCATAAGCTTTCATTCCTGCCCATGTTATTATGCAGTTGTAGGGAAGAAATGCATCTCCAAAATACTCCCAAGTTCCTTCTTACAATCACCTGTCTTTATTCCTCATCATCGACCCAACTCAATCATTTAGTATTATAGTTGAGTATCACCTCATGCGATTCCAACCAGTCCATACTAATCACGTCGTCACGATCTTAAGATCAAGAAAATTTTGGGAGGACTTCGTTACATTATTCCCGAAGTTAATCTATAGTTCATACCCCTTCATTGAACCATTCAGTTGGCATCCAAAGCCATATCGAAAAATCTAAACTCATCGTGTCGAAGCCATTTTCCAAATCCCTTCATTGCAGTACTAGAATTATAGCTCTCCATAGCACCTGGGTTTAACAAATACTAAAACTTTGTTTCGCGATCCCACCTGACGCCTCGAGCACAATGAATTGGTGCTCCGCATGGCAGTTATTTACCAAAGTCGTAAATCCTATGGGCCTTACCCAACTTCACTATGGTAGCGTGTCCTATTGACTCGATCGCTCTGTCCCTCTCAACTAAACAGTCGCACTGGTATTATGGCTATCCACATGTCCAACCTACGGTATTCAGTCTAGTACTTTGGGTCCCCAAAGTATTAGTTGCTAGCCTGCTAGCCTGAAACCCTGGTATGTTCCACTGAAAAGGCCTAACCACTGTTGTTTCTGAAGTGATGGTCCCCTATAGGGATTTCTCTGCTGAGGAACCTGTCATCATGGTGCCGTAAACACGGGTTCTCGAGATGCATCTTGATTCCAGGATGGATTTTCTGGTTGGCATCTTATGTTGTTGTACACTAGAATTCATCAGTCCAAACGGTCTTGCATGGGTCCTACCTTGACTCCCATGGTAAAAATTCTTCTTTAGCTAAGAGACATACTGGACTGCATCGTGCAATGTCCGAGGAAAAATATACCCTCACCTTTGCACGAAGTTGGATTTAAGGCCACACACTAAGTTCCTGACCGCTAGATTCTTTGTGTTTAGATGCGATTCATACCAATGTAGCTTCAAAAATATGGTCTCATAAAACGACATCATATGACTACCCTATCATAAGGAGCTTAACTCATCGATTTGGATCTTAACGAATTCCTATGACAATCACTTCTCCCAGAATCATTCCTTGATTTGTTTCCCTAACATGACTTCGACATGCATGTTTAGCTGAGTTAGGATCATCTTCCTCCATACGAAAGAACTTCCCTTTAACCGAAGAACTCCATGCAGACCTTTGTGTTGTACGTCGTATTCGTGAAACGTGAAGCACATCAAGCTGCTCTTTAGTCATGGCTTGATGACTGCGCTATCCATGGCACCCAAGAGCTCAAGAAACTTGAACTTTTGGATTTCCTGGTGGACGCTGCCAGTATCAGCTGGGGCACGTTGTGGACCCTTAGGGGTACAAGTGCCCTGGCCTCATCTCTAACAAATGGTTAATCATGGCCTTTGACATTTCCCTGGAAGGACCCTATCAGACAAGACACATCCCGCGAGGCAATCCCCTCATGATTAAGACTTGTTATTTTCCTTAAGTGTTGTACCCCTGTGTCACAGGTGCTACTGAAGGCATCGTGCCTCCTCCCTTGACACCATGTTGTTAATATCTACGACGTCCTCTAACTGTAAGTAACTCATGGGTAGGTTAAAGTTTTAGTTAGCACTAAGTGTATAATTCGGTGGAAGGTGTTACTATCCAAATACGTAGGGTTGAACCTGCTCTGATACCTTATGTAATGCCCTGTCATTATGACAACAAGCGACACACAACAAGCAATTTTTTTGTTTTTATTTTTTATTTTTCTGCAGCTTTAGGAAAATTAAAACCTCAAGGAGGAGTGACATCCTCGACACACAATCACATAAATTAACGAAACACAAAGGAATTAAATAAAATTAAAAAACAACACCATACATAAGAGAAGGTATGAGGTGTGTGACCGCATACATAAGTTGCATAAGGATAACCGATCATAAAATGAAAGAGTACATTGCCTAGAGTCGAGGAGAAAGAGTATTGTCACTTAATTTATTTTGCAAGGATCTATGGTTTAACAACCATTCACCACATCACCAATTATTTATTCTCAAGTAGACTGAAATCTATAACCATCATTTAATACGTAAATCCAATGCACAAGAATTAACTTACTAAATCAACTTGCATTAAATTCATTGCGTGAGCATATAACAATTGTAAATCAAGCACACCCCTAAAAATGACTAACACCAGAGATGAAAAAGGCTTGAGTGAACAAGGGACATTCGGGTTCTAAAATCACGTGAGTAAGATGACTTGAATAAACTTATTAAGTATTATGTACCATGGAACCTATAAACAAATGAATTCCTTCACTTGAATAACATCCTTTGTGAATCATAATACATTAAAATAGTTGAAGAATGGAACAAAAATGACTAAATATTAATAAGATAAAATGTATCTAGCTTCTCCAAGATTAACCTCCAAATAAAAGGTGAAAATGTATGTCTACGTATAATTCTACCTTTCTTAGCATCCACAATATAACTTAACAACACTCCAAGTGTACTCAACGGAAACCAAGAGAAAGGGAAGGAAACTAACAATGATGAGGACCCTTATCTGGTTACACCTCAAACATAAAGTTAGGATATCTTCTAAGCAGTGAGGGAGTAAGGGGAAGCTGCGTTAAGAGTTCAATTAAGAGCTACCAAGGTCAAGACTTGGATCTAGCACAAAATTCCATAAGCATGATTAAGGGACTAAGGAACTCAGACTTAAGAACCCTCAATGAGTCTTTAAAAATTGAAGAAGATCATTATAACTAAAGGAATAATCATTATTAAAATAAAAATACTGAAGAAGATCTATGAAGGAGGTGTTGGCTCAAACTTCAATGCTAAAGAAAATGTACGAGGCTCTATCTCTAGCTCACATGGCGAGGGAAGATGACAAAACAAGTAAGGAAGGGGCGTTGTCAAGGGTTAAATCAAAACTAGAGGGGTCCTAGGTTCCATTCCAACTATGAACCAAAGAGCGAATTGGTAAGATGTAGTCATATTTATAACACTTGCTTCCAATACCCATGATTATGACATATAAGTACCATACTCCACTTTTTGAAACCAAAAGTTAAAATGGTAATTTGGTATATATGTTTATGAATTTAGAGAACCATCCGCGAATTGACTCCTCCATGAAAGAGACCATATCCAGTGTTTCCATACTCGAAAAATACCCAAAGCATTAAGAAAAGCTCAAATTTCCACCAAAGAGTTTGAAGATACGTTGGGATCATTGTTTCCCACCCCAGACCAAAACAATATATGCATGTACACACATCATACATGAAAATATTAATGAATGCATACTGAACTATCGCTTTCAACACAAAAACTAATAATTTTGTCCATTTCACAACATCCACAGATATGGCACATTCCACATCAATATTCCATTTCTGATTGTGCTAAATAATTGACAATTACAATGTCAACCAAAAATATAATGGAGCCCAGAAACACTATACACAGCCAATGTTATCTCCAAAAACATCTTAGCGCAGGTCAATGA
Source organism: Picea sitchensis (assembly GCA_010110895.2). Taxonomy (NCBI): domain Eukaryota; kingdom Viridiplantae; phylum Streptophyta; class Pinopsida; order Pinales; family Pinaceae; genus Picea; species Picea sitchensis. The sequence continues at coordinate 101,011 of SNQJ01S0000020.1, forward strand.
ACAAATCTAAATTTTGGGTAGAGCAGGGCAGGGTCAACATTATTCTCTAGGGTCATTTTTGGGTAGATACTTTGATTTGTGGAGGAAGGTTTATGACTACATACGTATAAAACAGGGGCGAGGAATCATCGATCGTAGAGAAGGAAATGTTATGTTCGATAACGCCTTCGTAATAGATCTTCTTTCCCAATACCATCAAATAAAAAACACTGCTAATGTGAAACAAAACATTAGTGATGATGATGTTATCTAAATCTATTCTGTTGTCCTTTTTACAGATCTATACTCCACTAAAATTTACGAATGTTATATGGGTTCAGATGGATTGTTGAAGCACATGCAAACTGTTTGTGAAAAGTTTCATGCCATCATAAAACATTGTAATACAAAGTGTTTGAGAGAAAAATATAACCATAAAGTGTTGGACAAAGGACAGGGACAGTGGGCTAACAGAGGATAGGGACAATGGTCTAACAGAGGATAGGGACAGTGGGTAGATCAAAGAGGGAAGTGTTGCAAGTTTTCAGTGGTCAGACCAACGGATATTGAAGGTTTAAGCATAAAACAAACGGTTAGTTTTGGGAAGAGACCTTGATCTCCCTTAGTATCATCATGACAATGGGACAAGAAACTTTAGAATCCATGGAAAAAAATGATATAGGGAAAGTGAAAATTGTCTCATTAGCCAAAATTAGGAAGTGGCTTTGGGTTAATGCCAAACAATATTGGGGCATTTTAAAATGGAGATTATCTCATCTAAAATGGGAGCAGACAAGGAAAAATAGGGCTGAAAGGAAAAGTACTCAGGTCCTTCGCAATAAACAACATTCAAACAAGTCTTTTTTGCAAGCATGTGGCAACAAGTCCAAAGGAAACGGAAAATTCATTGATGATTATGCCTGGTATAGTCCCACATCCACACCTCTCAGTTCGTCATCTGATCTTTATGTGAAAGAACTGTTAAATGTAAAAGATAGGCTGGAAGTAGTAGAAGCTAAAGAGCTGGAAAGAGATTGTACAATTCATATAATAACAACTGAAAACCAGGCTTTAGCAGAAAGCAAAAAAGTTCTAAAGGAGCAAGTGTCATTGCTACAGGAAGCTCTCCAAATAGGGAAAATAGAATGGCAATACATGAAAGCGGAAGTGAAAAACATGAAGAAATTTGCAGTGGAAAATACAAAGGTGATGAATGAGAAACCATCCCAGGATAAGGGGAAAGTAGTTTTCCAAACAGACAACAACGAAGAGACATCAAGAGAAGAAAGGAAAGGAGATTCTACAAAAATCTCCAAAACTTAGGTTAAATTTATTAGCAATTCTGCTAAGAGGGAAGGAAAAACAAACATTCAAGTTGACAACATGCAAGATAGAGAAAGCAAGGAAAGACAGGATAGAGAAACAAGAACAATTATTAAGGGGGTGAAAGATTATTGGAAAAATGAATGTACTCTTGACCTTGCAAGAGACTTCTTGAAAGACAAGATCCAATGGCAAGGACAAATATTCCAACATGGAGAGTAGGTAAGCATAATGGTGAGAGAGCCAAGCCCATAAAAGTCATCATGCCCAACTTACGTGATAAATATATCATTCTAAGAAGGAAGTAGTCCTTTAAGGGTTCTCGGTTTTTTCTAGAAGAGGACTTAATTGTAAGACAACAAGAGGAAAGGAGGGACAAAATGACAAAAGTTGGGCAGCAAGAGATGAGGGGAAAAGAGCATAGATTTATAAAGGTAAATTTGTGATAGCACAATTTGGACCTCCTTCGAAAACAAGGCAACAAAACAATAACAAAGAAGAGACAACAAACTCTTTAGAAATAAATGAGGAAGCAAGGTCTGTATGGGCAAGTAGGCACAAAGATTCAATTGTGAGTCTTTCATGTCAAAAGAAACAACAATCAAGTCATACCCAAGTTTCCTTAATATTAGTTTGTTGGAACTACATGGGTTACCCATGGAGACGAGGACCTGGGTTAGGGCCTATTGTAGAAGATGGTGACATAATTTGCCTCATAGAAACACATGAGCATGAAGGGTGGAAGACACCATTGTTTGAAGGGTATTGGAAGATAGTAGTGTGGAACAAGGCAGTAGGGAATGGAAAGGGGCACAAGGGTGTCATGGTATTAGTAAGAGAAAAAAATGCCATTTCATTTATCTAGAAAAAGAACACCCAAATAAGCAATTTCTCTAGATTACAATATCAGAAAATGGAAATCACATCAGAATTGCAGCATGCTATTTTACGAGGCAAGTTTCAAAAAATATACAAAAGTAGAGGGCTTGACCACAAAGATCCCTTTGCAGCCCTAAAAAAAGATATTGCAATATATTCTCAGGTAGGTGAAGTCCTTATAGTGGGGGATTTCAAGGCTAGAACTGCAGGTGAACAAGCTAGCATTCTTTGTTGCAAAGAAGATGGTGACCCTATATGGCTTACAGAAGAGAGTAATCATCAGTGGGAACGAATTTCAGAGGATAAAGGCTGCAATCTCTTTGGAGAAAAATTGATTACGCTATGTGGGGCTTTCAATTTAGTCATTTGTAATGGTTTGACTAGATGGGAAAAGTTCGGTAATTTCACTTGCAATACTTACAACGGAGTAAGTGTAGTAGATTATGCAATTTGATCACATATTTTGTGTGGGAAAATGGAGGAAGTGCTGATTGGAGATCAAATTTGGGACTTAAAATCAGATCACAAGACAATTTATTTAAGTTTCTCTTGGACCAGAAAGAAGCAATTATGGTCAAAAACTCAGTGTGTTCAACAAAATCCCCCAAATGGCAGAGTTCTTTTGACTCCAAAGAATTGTAATACCATCAAAAAAATGTTAGAGAGGCTCTTCAAGAAGGAGGAAATCTCATATCATGGTCTTCATAGTCACGGATTAACACATTTAATTCAAAGCGCACTTCCTCAGTGTAAAAGAGCAAAAATTAAGAAGTCTGAAACAAATTGTTTTCCGGTTAATGCTTGGTTTGAAAAGGAATGAAAAAAGACGAGGAGAAGGTGGAAGGAATCCAGCAAGGATAACATAAATCTCAAAGCTTACAAGAAGATAGTAAGAAGGAAAAAGGTTGATTTCATGGTTTTGAGGAGAGAAGAACTAATATTCCTTGGAAAAAATAACCTCAAACTATTCTAGAAGGAGATCCAACTAAAAAAGGTGCAAATTGAAAACAACATTAGAACTTCAAAATGGTTCGACCATGCAAGACAACTTTATGAGCAGGATCCCAAGGTTGACCCTCATCCCTTAGTCAACACAGACACAAAAACTCTTCACAGTGCAAGAGGTAGAGATGGGTATCAAAAGGTTGGGCGCTGGAAAACTGATAGACTTAGATGAACTCCAAGCAAAGTATCTAAAGTGGGGCTTAAAAATTCTTCCACCTCACATCACAAAAATTTTCAACAACATCATACAAAAGGGGTTCCCCACATATTGGACATATAGTATGGAAATAACTCTTTTCGAGAGTGGTGATGTCAATAATCCCTCCAATTATATAACCATAATGACAAATCCCTTGTTTGCAAAGTTATTTGGAAGCATGTTAGAAAAGAAAATCAGCAAGTGGGCAGAAGAAAGAGATAAACATGCTAAAGGGAAAGCAGGTTTTAGACCTAAGCATTCCATAGTTGATCATTGCATAACTTTAAGGCACATCATTGAAAAAGTTTGGGAAAAAAAGGAAGAAGTTTTTTATTGTTTTGCTGACTTCAGAAAATCCTTTGACATGGTTCCTAGGGATAAGATTTGGGGTAGAATGGAGAAACTCAGGGTTCCCAGGCATTTGAGAGCAGTTGTGCATAGGATGTATGAAGAGGTGAAAGTCAAAATTAGAACTTCAACAGACATTTCTAAAAGTTTTAGAAGTGATATCGGGGTCAAGAAAGGTTTCCCATTGTCTCCCACCCTTTTTGGGTTATATATTGACAAGCTTGAAGAGTGGCTAAATTCACAAGGGGTTGACAGTATCCATTTGGGCAAGTTTGTTATAAGGATTCTTTTGTACGTAGATGACCTTATATTGATTTCTAAATCGACACTTGGTTTGAAAGAGAACTTATGTTTCCTTGAGCATTTTTGTAGAAGGGTGGGGATGCAAGTCAATATTAGTAAAACAAATTGAGAAAATTCAGAAGCGTTTGTTTACAAACATATTCAAAATTAAAAGTGCAGTTCCTTATGCTATCTTGTTAAGTGAAACATGGGTTGGTCCTATTGAATCAATTGCTATGGTGTGATTCATAATGTATTTGAAAACAATTAAGAAAATGCAAGAGGGTAGATGGCCTAAGGTTATGTTTAGTGATAGTTTGTGCAAAAGAAATAAGACTTCGATGCGGAAAAATAACAAATGGTTTAGCAAATGGGGCATTTGCTTGAGCATGTGTCCTACAAATAGTAAGGAGATAAAAACTTTTGTTATGGATAAGTTCCACAAATGTACTTGGGAGAAAGAGTTAGGGATAAAGAAGAAGTATTGCATTAAAGAGTTTAACCCCACTCATAACGATCAACAAAAGGCGTACATAGGGGCCAATTTTTCTTAAAGATCTAAAATTATTATTGCTTAATTAAGGACTAATTGTCATCAACTCCATTGTGAAACAGGGTGCTAGAGAAGGCCAAAATAAATGTGGGAAGAAATATTGTGTATTTTGTGCTCTTCCGAAAAAGTGGAAACAGAAAAAAATTTGATTTTAGAATGTGAGGCCTTCAAAGACCACAGGGAAAATTATGCAGGTATTATGGAAGCTAGTTCTTGGGATAATCTATTCAGTGAAGAGTTTGTCGAGAAGCTGGGAGCGATTATTGTAAAACTTCACAGGAAAAGGGCCGAATACAAAATCCAGATGGAAAATAAATATGTCCCATAGGCTATTTTTTAGCCTCAGAGACATTTAAAAATACTTTCGTTCTTTCTTTCACCTCGACGTCCAAGAGAATTCCAAGACAAATCAACACCCAATCTACGCCAGGCGCAAGGAGGAAGGTTTGTACAGGCACATAGAGGAAACTATCAGATGGTCAGACTCGAAAATTATGTTACTAACTCGAACTCGTAATCGAGGGATCCTACTAGATTTCCTCCCAAGAAATCTGATATAATTGAGGGACAAGATCACACCATCCCTTGGAAAAATGCAGGAGAAGAAGAAGACTAAATAGATGGGCCAAGTCTAGGAAGTGACCATGATAATTAAACCACAATGTTTCTACCAGCAAACATCTAAAATTAATATTCATTAGGTAAATATTGGATTACTAAACATTGATTCTTCCAGAATACGGGTCATGAGGTTCAGGCCAGAGTTCGACATTTGCCCAGGTAAATTGAATTCGTTACATTCGTAGGTAAACTCCAATCCATGTCTTTGATACAATGACCGACCACGTCCTTCCACACAGGAGATTCAACGTTGTCCATGGAAAACTCCAATCGCTGGCCTGTACCTTACGATTTGATGCATCAAACCAAGTAAGGGAGGGGTTAGTGGAGTGCGATGGAGTTCATTCGAGATCTTCAGGCCAGCACCTTGAGGATTTGCATATGGTACCCCACCCTAAGCATATAGAGAGGTGTGGTTAAGGCAGAGAAATCATAGGTGCCCAACGCTCGTCGGGCGAGTCGTAGCGGCTAAATTAGTGATGCGTATTAAAGTGGAAATTAAAATACAATGCAGAGAGTCAAAATTTACACTTGGTTGAGTCACAGCTTGATAGTTGAGTGATTTTACATGCCGAATGGAGGTAATTAAAATGCAGAGAATCTAAGTTTCAAACAAAGATAAAGGGGTTGTGGATGGGTTCTGGGAAAGAATGAAAATAGATAGAAAAACACTGCATTCCTTAAGACTCCACATTAACTATGGGTTCTGGGAAAGAATGAAAATAGATAGAAAAACACTGCATTCCTTAAGACTCGGCATTAACATTTTCAGGGCGACGATTTTCAATAGTAATTGAAGGATGTAGAAAAACCAGTTGTTCCCTTCAATCCATGAACAAACACGGGTATTACCCAAGGAAACCCAACAACCATCCATATCACTGTATCACACCTTGGGTTTAAATGTCTTCCCTGAATCAGGGAAGGAATGTGCTACACACATGAAGGAGCTAATACTAAGGCCAACATTAATTTTTAGAATAACGAAAAATATTTATTAAAAATAGCTTTTAGATCTAAAATGTTTAATTAATTTGAGATCCCAATTCTCGCGTTACTAACATCAAACAAGAAATGAACCAGACAATGGGAGTAAAACCCTTAGCAACGATCACAATCTCAATAAAAAATGAAACAATCCATCTTCACGCGCAGGGAAGGCTCACCCCTAGTTTTAACTTGCGATGTAAACAAACAAAAAAATGTGGAACAACCCCAATACACTCTCTCATTTGAGGCAACACAATCCCTCTTTTGGGTAGGGTCAAGAAGAAAAAAACAATGAGACACTAAATCTGCAATGAAACACTATTAAATTTGGCAGTGAAGATTGACTAAGATCTAAACCGCTGAGACAACCAAGCTGGGATAAGAAATAAAAAACACAGTGGATGCTTCCATCCTGGGATAAGAAAAAAAAAACACATTGGAACCAAAAGCATCTGAATCACAACCTAAATATTGGGCAAAACAAAATGGCGTAAAATAAATAAAAGAACCCAAGGATCATAGATAGAATGAGATCTAAAGCTAACCTCATCCAACGAATTTGTCTGATTAACATATATTCAACAATTTCAACAACACATGAATCTATATACAATTTCTAACTGAATTACAACTGCAAATATAAAGGCACATCGTAACCATAGGAAAATGATCTGAAGTCGTTGTCCCATGCTTGCACTCCATCCAACTCATGCTTGCTAGCTGCTGAGACCTCACGGTACCTTCCAGCCAATGCTAGGGGTACTCTTATTCTTCTAAGACCCACGAGTTGCAAAGGGGCCATGCACAAAAACTAGAGAATAATCTAGCACCCATCTCGTCTTGCAAGGTCGAGCCACCACTCTCGTTTCGAGCTTGGTATCCAAACTCCCACAAGAAAAACTAGTAAAGCGAAATATCAACAACATAACCTTACGCCTACTAGACGTCATCGATACTCTTCCTCCACCATCCTTTTTATAGTGCTTTCTTAGTGATTAGTTTCCCAAACCCTCATTAGATTCTTTTTATTAAATTTAATTTAGGAAAAATCTCCCCCATACACTTGTTACCCGATCCCTTAGTTACACCAGAAAATCAATCAATTAATTAGTTACTTTGTCTATTTCCCTCACCCACCTAAAAGTGTTCCTAAAAATGCTCCTCGGTGTCCCTTTATTCCGATACAATTCTTAAACGACTGATGCCTTTCTTCAATCTTAGTTGAATTCACAATTAGAAAGTTCCAAGGACTAGATTCCCTACTATGTTTGACATTCCCCTTTTCTTTAAGTCTTCCCTTTTTATTTAAGTTCAGATTTAGCAAGTCTACAGAAACAACAATTTTCCTTTTCAATTATTTAAGCCTTTACTAAAACTTTACTTTAATTGTTTATGTTTGAATTTTCTTTATCCCCCCCTTGTTAAATGTCCATTTAGTTTTTTTTTCCACATACCCTACTTAGACCTAGGTTTTAAATTCACTTTGTTCGACAACAATTTTTAAGGGAAAATTATAATTATTACTCTTTATTTACACAACCTTCATTTTCGGGCTGACCAAGTCATAAGGTAACATAGTTTTCTAGGTATTAAGTTGAGTAACTTACCGGTGTTAAAATTGTGACGTGCCCTTCAAGACGCACTACATGCTCCAAGGGTGCCACTCACTTGCATTCATGTTTCATTGATGCAACATTCCCTTCAAGACACACTATGTGCTCCAAGGGTGTCACTTGCCTTTTGACTGATTTTGGTAGACGTCAAACCCCTGGAGTCAATACTCTATTAGGTGACCTTGTGGGAGACTAAGGGCCTCTAAGGAATAACGTCCCTGCCTTATTGCGCGCTCCTTAGAATCATCGTGAGTGACTGTCACAGTCTTCCCTCATGGCATCGTGGATCTCTCAAACAAGGTAATCATTAACCTACATTTTGAGCCATGACGAGAGTGCTAGTACGCTGTGGCAGGGTTGTTGCCACACCTCTCCCTCGATATCTCTAGTTGTCCTGCGTGACCCCTTTACTTCTAATGTGAGTCTGGTTAGTAATCTATCGTCAACCTGCATCCATTAACGAAACGTGTCAGCAATTACAATCAACATCATAATATCTAGTCATATGTCACATCGGTAATATCAAAACATTCAAACCATAATCACCTGCTTCTTCACTCGATCCATAGTTCGAGGAGATCCATCGATGTCATCGGCATCCTCAAACGTCCAAAGTCCTGCACACTCCGGAAAACCAGTCAATAGCACATGTCGATATAAATATCATAAAATAACATATCATCAAATCCACAAACATCATCATGCTCCATAATCGAATCAGTCAATCACATAGTGAACTGGATCACTTGCACACAAGCTTCCACAAGAATAAGTCACATCAAGTGCGCACAAGACCGTGATGCTAGAAAAGTACAATTTCTTGGTTGCTGCAATGAAGTTCCTTATCAGAAATTTTATTTTACTTTTATTTAACCACTTACCCAAGTGAATTCATTGTCCATTCTTATCCTTTGCTTTTACTTCAGATCAGTGGAAGGAAATTCGTGAGAGACCTACTCTAGACTGGAGTTGGATGAATTTCGTATGGGTTCCATTAAGCAGATTGCTGGAGCGATTTCCCTCCTTGTGGGATGGCCAACCGAGGTACAGAACCCCCCCCAAAGTGGCTCCTTGACTGTTTAATATTCGTATATCTGCGTTCAGATCTGAAGGAGCTCGTAAAAAATAGAAAAAAAAAAAAATCACACACCAGTTCAGATTCGAGATCCGTTGGTATGGTTCCTCGATCTATGTGGATTGTTCCCTTTCATTCTCCTTTGTTGAGGATCCTTCCGTAGGTGTTCCCTTTCGTTCACCTTTGGCTCCTGAGTTCGGTAATCCGTAGGAATCCCCGCCCTCGTTCCTGGTGACGACCGTCCACCTTGTGCATTCCAACCTCATCGAATTTCCCATTCATTTTCTTGAATGTAGAACTAGAATTGATGCTCATCATTTCATTGTAAAATCTTGTTGTTGGGATAATGGTCCTGCAGAGTTATGTAATGACTTCTTCCTCTATTGTTGGCTATCAAGGATCGCCGAGTGTCCAAGTTTCATCTCTGAGAGCGAGGGTTGGGGATTTATGTTGCGAGATCCCTTACAATCCTTGAATATCATTTTTATGATTTACCTTCAAGAATTGCAACCCAAAAAAATGGAATCCCTTCGCAGCCTTAGGAATCCACCCAGCCATCCAGAGATGGACGTCGTGATCCAAGATCAGCCATTAACGATTAACTGTCTATTCCACTTCGTCCTTAATGGATCGTCCTTCCTTAAAACTTCACAGTTAACTCTTCCCTCTCCGTTGCGACAGAGGTTAAGAGGTTGAACTCTTGGAAGGGACTTAGAGTTCTGATCGAGAGTCCCTGCCCCCCTTTCCTTGTTGGTGGTTAAATCCTGATATTGGTCCGCTGTAGAAGTGTTGATTTAAAAAACCTCAATACATTTAATATATGGAAGCAACAAATGAAGCTTTAATTCAGAGTTTTAGTCGGTCTCCTTGGGTTTCTTAGTAAATTCATAACAAAGAATGTCTTTGATTGATCTCTCGGGAAATGGGATTTTAATTCCTTAGAGTAGATATGGGAGGGTTCCCTTAAGAAAATTTGTTACTTATTTTTACATATTGCTATGTAGTCGGTCTTAAAAATTTGATGGAATTGATTATGTTTAGTACCTCTTTAGTTAGTACGAAGATTCCAATTACCTTTTTGACATTATTTTAAGTCATGCATAAAGTTAGATTTGGACATAGTATCATTGTTAAGGTGTACACCTATTTATATCTTCCGTTAGTAAGATTGTCGCCACACTAATCTAGTAAAAATTGAAGGGAACCTTTAAGAGTTCTCACTAAGGTTATGATTTGGAAGAATCTGGGTCGAGTTAAAATAAGAAAGAAAGAACTTGAATTACTAGATCTCCATGTTAATAGTTAGTTGCTTAATAGGGTAAAGAACTTGCATTACTAGATCTCCATGTTAATAGTTAGTTTCTTAATAGGGTAGATTGTATTTGGTCTAGGTGTATGGATCAAGTGGAGCAAGATGGATTTTATTAGTCAATCGTCTTATCTTACTGATTCTAATTTAGTTATTAGATTGTAAGATTTGTATATTGATCAATTTGCGATTTAAGGTGTTTTATGTTTTATTGGAGAATGTTGCAAGATTGTACTTTTACTCATGTGGTTTTTATCTAATGTTGTGAATTATCCTTGTACCATTTTCCCTTAACTATTGCTTGAAGTTGATTGAGTAAGTTATATTATACTTGCACATCCATGAAATGACAGATGCTTATGATGCATGCCTTTGTGTTGCGCTACTAGTTAAAAGTTCTAAAATAGCCTAGGAATGTTGTATGATTGTTTTAGTACATATTTTACTCTTGCTCCATTAGATAAAGTTGATGTATGAATGATAATCTAGACTAGATTTACGAGTTGTGATTGATTAAGGGATGTAGAAACCTCCTTGTTCCTCAGAGCAGTCGCCAGCCCTAAGACCTTAAGTGGTCAAAATGAATCGGATGAATCTTGGACTTGAGCATTGCTTGTGTGTCTGGGAGGTTCTAACCATGCAGGATAGGTTGGGCGGGTAGTTATTTAATGTTTAGTGACATGGTTGATCATTTATTCATATTTTTCTCTAGTCGATTGTGATGTATTGATTGTGTCGTTATTTATTATGACGATGCGTTGAATGAGACATTGTTTATGTGTTGTATATGTGTCACTTTTAATTATGTTAATGCAATGCTTATATGTGACGTTATAGTTATAATGATGTATCACTTATGATGTTGTTAATTATGTTCTGACGAATAATAATTTCCTAATGCGAAAAAAAAAATATTTACCTATTGTACATCACTATTCATTATCATAACAAAGAAGTCGCTACACATTAAGATAATTGATATATGGATATAAGAAATGGATAAAAAAATATCACATGTAATATATGATAGACGTAATTGTATGTATGAGGAGTGAAATTCGAGACCCTTGTGGAATATGTTGTGTGTTGAATACTTTCATAAATAATTTATTTTATATTTTTTTACTTGTACGGAAGTATATGATAACAATGATTTATTATGTTTAGAACTATGCTCCTTCAAATTTGTCTTGGAGACAAAATATTTTTTCATCAAAGATTATGGTATAAATTTTGAAACGAAGTAGATATTGAATTTACCAATTGAAAGTAACGTTGGATTTCTTCACTTTCTTATGTAATGGATTTGATTCTGATTTAACCTTTGCATAATGTATTTATTTTTTATGATCAACTTTGAGAGGTATAAATGTTTGTTTTGTTAGGAATATATTTAAATTTATATCAATTTTAGTATATTCATGTTTATGTCTACAACTTATATATATATAATATTTGGAAAATAGTTAGAAATATATCTTATAATTCAATTTTATTTTTTATTTTTTAATAAGTTCTAAGTACATTGTTAGTTTTCATTTATGCTATATATAGTAGTCCCTCAAATAGATTTTTACCAGGATTTGTTTTTGTATAAATAAAGACTTGTATCAAGAGAGGTTTTCAAGTGAAGCAATATCATACATGCCCTGAAGAGGTTTTCATTACAAT
>SNQJ01S0000020.1:121730-154746 GCA_010110895.2 Picea sitchensis
CTTTTACCCCACTTAAATGTTCAAGTACAAGATGATTCAAAATGAAAATGTCTCCTTAGTATATATAGGAGACTAGGAGGTATAATTACAACTAATGGCCTAAAGCCGACATAAATAAAATAACATTACTAATATAATATGCCTCAATTAAGGGGTAATGAGCCAACATTAGGGCTTAACAAGATGATTTCAGAAGTGCCATGTTTTTTTTTGGAATAAATTAGGTGTAAATTTCTAAAGCCTTTCATATTAGTGTTAAACTTAATAATGATTTATGAGTACTTCATAAAATGGATTGAAATAGACATGAATATCAATGAAATTCTTAACATCCAATGTGATCCCATGGGAATTGTTGACATAGAAAAAATGGGCCATGCCAACATGCGAGATAATCGCACAATGGTAGGTACTAATCAAATCTACTCTCTTTTGTTATGACAATCTATGTTAGATAGTTAAGTGGGATCATTACCATTAGTTTTTAGTGCTAGATAGTTAATTTGGATCACTACTAATTCGCGGTCCATAATAAATAAATATTATCTATAATAAAGGTTGATGTAGTGGACAAGGTTCCATTGTGATCCATACAAATAAAGGAAGAACTCAACACTCTTGTGTACGACAAAATTTTTTGTTGGGTTATTTTATTTTCTATTTTTTGTGTCTTATTCATGTTTTTTCTCTCCCTGTATATTTGACATGGTATCAGAGTAGGATTGAGTCCTTCCGGGACAGTGAGTGAGCCAATTCAGACTAAAAAGCATGAGTAACTAATGCCGAACTGAGGAGGATTGTGTTGCAAAAAATAAGGAGGTTGTCGTGAGTGTAAAGAAGGAGAAGTCATGGTTTCTATAGAATTCAAGTGTTGATGAAAACTCATGTATGGACCATAATGAACTACAGCACCTGGATGTCTAGGATGAGAGTGTTTATATATGATAAAAACTCCATTTACAGAGTTGGATGATGAATAAAGAGATCAGCTCAATAGAGAAGGTCGAAGACTCTACAATGAGATGCATAAGAAAAAATCAAAAGCATTATGGATGATAATGCAGGGGATGGAAGACTCAATCTTTCCAAATATTGAATATGAAAAGAGTGGAAGGATGCCTTGGAAATTCTTGCAAACACATATTAAGGAACAAAAAAAGTGAAGACTATGAAGTTGCAGACCCTATGAAGAAAATTAGAGACATTGTTCATGAATGACTCAGAGACGATTGAATAGTTTATGATGCAGGTCAAGCACATAGTGTATAAAATTCACACCCAAGTAGAAGAAATTTCATATCAGACGATTATGGAGAAAGTGTTCAGAAGTCTCCTTGAGAAATTCATCATTGTCATGGTTGCAATCAAAGAATCGAAATATTTATCACAGTTTCAAAGAGATCAACTCATGGGATCTCTTCTATCACATGAATTAATACTTCAGAGAGGTCACACCTCACTGGAAACAACATTCTATGCTGAAGCCTCCATAAGTAGAAGACGAGACTGCGGTGGAAGAAACAAAGGAAGAAGAAGATCGAGAGGCATATTTGGATCAGAGAGAATCGAAAAACCTCATGCTGATCCATATCAGTCACAAGAAAGATCAATAGATTGAGGCACAATATGCAGTCAAAAGAGATGGATCGACAAATCCCAGATCCAATGCTACTACTGCAGAAAATATGGACATTATGAGTCAGAATGTCGCAAAAAGAAAGAATATTTGGAGCAATCAAATTTTGGAAAGGAGGACAAGGAACCATAAATAATATTCTTACCCTTCCATACCTCTAGAGAGTACATTGATGTAGATGTGTGGTTATTGGACAACGGTTGCAACTACCATATTGTAACACCCCATCTGTTATGACAACAAACAAAGTACAATAGGTAATTTTTTTTTAACATTAGGATAATAGAATCGTCACACATAATTGATAACATTGAAAGAGACACATCATCATGACTAATACGACACAATCACTACATCATCACATAAAAAAAAATATCGACGTAGTTCAACATATCACAATCAACTTAAGCCAAATATAATAATGATCAACCATGTCATTGAATATAAAATAACTACCCACCCAACCTATCCTTCATGGTTAGGACCTCCAGGACACATAAGAAACACTCAAGAATAGGATTCATCTGATTGATTTTGACCACTTAAGGCTTCAAGGATGGTGACTGTTCAAGTAGGTATCTAAATCCCACTAAATAATCAAGCTGAATTCCAATTAGATCAACAATCAATATCACTTATCAAGTATTCATGGCACAAGATTAATATCATTACTAAATCCATCAACATCAATATTATTTTAATGGCGCAAGAGAATCTAATTATTAAAACGATCATACATCAACATTATTTAAGGGTGCACGAGTAAACTATTTACATAACCAATAATACATCACATTAATTTCTAGGTGCAAGAGTAATCATCGATTTTATTTCATGGCACAAATAAATCTAATCACATAACGAATCATACATCGCATTAATTCCAAGGCGTAAGAGTAATTCATCTATTTTAATTCATTGCGCAAAGGAAAATTCTACTGCAAACATATATCCAGTAATTGATGCAATTACCAACTACGATACATTCCAGCAATAGTCAAACTACACCGACACATATCAATTAAATTGATGCAATTTCGCCTATGAAACTTTCCAGCAATAGTCCAAATACAATTTACTATGTACATAAAAACAAGTTATACACCACTCACATAACCAATTATGATCAATTAGGAATCAAATAATTATGTTATGATAAGACAATTTCTTGATGAACAACCTAACAACCATTAATAATATAAATTTTCAAGAAAAGTTGTAACGACCCCTCCATTACGACTAGGAAAGCGAAGCACAAAAGGTATTTTTTTTTAAAATTAGGAAATTAGCATTGACACATAATCACAACAATGCCTAATCAATGAAATCATAATAAAAACAATACAAGGAACTCATCATTGTAATCCATAGCGACGTAACCAACGCATCAATCAAAATTAGTATCGACACATAATTAATGTGTCATCGTATTAGATAATGACACAATCAACAAGTAACATAAATGGCTATGTAATATCAACTCATAACAAGATAACATACATAAACTACTCACCCAACCTACCCTGTAAGGATAGGACCTCCAAGACACATAACCAATGCTCAATCCCAGGATTCATCTGATTGATTTTGACGATTTAAGGTCTCAGGGATGGCGACTATTTTGAGGAACAAGGAGGTGTCTACATCCCACTAACACAACGAAGTCCAAAATCCAACTATATAAATCATCAAAATCAATGATAATCAATGACACAATAGTGTTCTAATAACCAATCACACATCACATAAATTCCATGGCGCAAGATAATTAATCGCATAACTCATGATACACCAACATTAATTCAAGGTGAAAGATTATCCAATTTCACAACCGATCATACATCAACATTTAATCTCAAGATGCAAGATTATCTAAATACTAAATCGTTTTTACGTCGACATTATTGCAAGGTGCATTAAATCCAATTACTTAATCATTTACACATCAAAAATAAATTACGCATGAGTAAATACACATTAAACAATCATGCATCAACATAATAAATGGTGCAAGAGTATTCTCAACCTTATTTTCATGGCACAAGAATGTCTAACTACCTAACTAGTCATACATCAATATTAAATTCATTTCTCAAGTAAACTAATAACTTAATCATTCATCAATCGTTGAATATTTATTGCACAAGAGTAAACTATTGATTTATTTCACGGCGCAACAAAACATATCTACTCAATCAATCATAAATCAATTTAATGGAAGAAAGAGTAAATTATTACACATCTCATCATACATCAATGTTATTCATGGCACACGAATGGTATAATTACTTAAGTGGTCACACTTCAACCTTAATTGAGGTGCACAACTAAATTTAAATGCCTAATTTATCACGCTTCAACACTATATAAGGTGCCAAGACAAATCTATAGTTAGGTTCCTTGAATTTATTGAGGAAGACCTAAGCCTTTTAAAATGATAGGTGAGACATAATAAAAATATTGGTCCTATATATCAGTTATCAATATTTAATTAAACATTAATTAAAATAGAAAAATAGAATTAAACTATAGATATCAAATACCAATTACACCACTTAGCAAAAGAGAAATATATGGCATAAAAAGGGGGGAAACACAACTACAATTAAGGAAAATGCAATCCCTCTTTAAGGAAAATCTCGGAGAAGGTGAAGTAAAATAAACGCAGAGATAATTTATCTGGAACGCAAGGTAAAAATTTCCATGAGGGTCACAAATCTGTGGGCAAATTTAAATTCCATACACATAGATAATTCAAGGAAATGAAATGCTAGGAGGGTCACGATTTCTGGGTGAAAAGGTCTGAAAACACAGAGATTGAAGATGTATAAAATCACTAGCAAAGGAGAATAAATCGTTGAGTAATAAATGGTAAACTTTTTGCATAATAAGTGGTAAAATCCCTGACTATTAAGAGGTAAAATTGTTGAGTAATAAGTGGTAAAATCGCTGAGTAATAAGTGCTAAAATTGTTGACTATTAAGTGGTAAAATCACAGAGTAATAAGTGGTTATATCCCTGAGTAATAAGTGGTAAAATAATTGAGTATTAAGTGGTAAAATCATTGAGTAATAAGTGGTAAAATCGTTGAGAAATAAGTGGTAAAATTGTTGAGTGATAAGCAGAAAATTGCAGAGGAAAAACCAAGTAAAATCGTAGAGAAATAAATAAGGGAATTGTTGAGTCTTTAAGGGGGAAACGTAGGAACCTTAAAGAGTTTTTTCTGATCCTTTTAAAGGTGAATGCAAAGTGTCCCCTCCCATACAGACCGACCTCCTTAAGTCATAAAATTTCACAGAGGATAAAGCATAACAAACACTTAGCCTTGGAGGTCGACTCAGAGCTTGGGCTTTCATAAAAACATAGGGAAAGAAAAAAAATACATGGAATACATGCATAAGGATGCTAGGTAAAAGAAGGAGGGTGCGGGGACTTTAATACTCAATAAAAACGTAGAGAAGACACCCAAAATGGTTGGGAAGATAAGGAAACATAGAGCCCTTTACACCTCAGAAAAAAATGCAGAGAAGACATCCAAAATTGTTGGGCAGAGAAGGAAACACATATCCCTTTACTCCTTAGAAAAAAACGTAGCGAAGACACCAAAATTTGTTAGGTAGAGAAGGAAATGCAGAGATTACTCACCAAGTAAAATCTCTGAGAAAAGTGGAACAAAGATTCGTTGAGGTTATAAAATCCCAAAAATTCGTTCAGGAATACATGCAAACGTAGAGACTAAAGTATGAAGTCATTGAGTTTAAAAGGGTAAATGAAAAGCGTTCCCTTCCCAATCACACATGGCACTGATTAGTGCATGAAAAATGAACGGTTTCCATAGAAACGATGGGAGGCTTTCCCAAACACATAGAGTGTTGTTTTAATGCACAAAAATGGAAGAGTGTTGATGTAAGAATTCACTAAGCTATTGAAGAAATAAAATGTAGAGAGAATTGAAGGTAAATAAATGTCAGTTGCTCGTAAGGTTGCGAGAAATGTATAAACCAAATCACAAGGGTTTTCTAAGAAAACACATGGTAAAAACAGCATGGGCATGGATAAGTTTTTTTCAGAATAAGAATAGGTTTCGTTCAAATCACATAGGGGAAATGAAAATAACAGAGATCTTACGAAATTAGCAGAGGATTTAAAATCTATTAAACAATTGCAGAACCATTTATTCTAAATACATCTTAAAAAAACTGTATGGACCATCTATATTCTAATGACATCTCACCGAAAAACAAATGTTTGAACCAATTTCCATTCAACAAAGTTTAAATATTTTACAAATTAAATTTGAATAGAATACAATTCTCAATAAAATACCGTAGTCGATGACGAGAAGTTGAATATTTTCTCCCATGCTTGAGATCCATCCATCTCCCATCTTGCTATGAATACTTCACCGATACCTCCCAACCAATGTTAGGGGTACTCCTTTGCCCCTTTAGCCCCCCGAGCCGCAAAGAGGTCACACACACAGACAACCAAAATCCTCTAGCTCCCAACTCGCCTCGCAAGGTAGAGACACCACTCTCTACCTCGAGCTGGGTATCCCAACTCTCACAAGTAAAACCAGACAAAATATTTTCACCATAACCTTACTCATAGTCCATGTGATCCATTCCTCCTCCCAACCATTTGTTTTACATAATTTCCTTAGTGACAACTTGCCATTTGCACATTTAATTTGTTTTTTTTTTTAATTTAATTATGAATTATTCTCCCCATACACTTGTCACTCATTCCCTTATTTTCACCAAAAAATACACAATTTAATTAAATTAAATGTCAAATTCCCTCACCCATCCTAAAAGTGCTCCTAAAATCACTCTTATTCGTCCCTTTATTCCCTTTATTTCCCAATTGTAAGCGTAGATACCTTTCTACACTTACACATTCTTGTATGGTTTATTCCTTTCTTATTTTAATTTCTAATTTGGTATTTACTTGCACAAGGTGTATTAAATCACTTCTTTAGATTTGTTTTGTTTTTATTGATTTCTTAAATGGATTTACTTCACCCCTCAATATTTAATTTATGAAATTAAATTTTTAGTCCTCTCACTAATTGTAGACTTAGGATTAGTTACATTTTTATTTGAAAAAGCTTATACCCTTAGGGATTATGATTAATAAATCCATTCTTTAGTTAATTAAATAATCAATTAATTAATTCAGAAAGTGCTCAAGATTTTACAGGGTTTAACATTCACTCAAAGTTTTCTAGTCCACCTAGATTCTTTGGCTTTTTAAAAAAAAATTATGCTATGTGCCCTTCAAGATGCACTCAGTGCTCCAAGAGTGTCACTCACCTTTAGATTCAAGTTTTTAATTTCACAATGTGCCCCTCAAGACTCACTTTGTGATCCAAGGGTGCCACTTTCCATTGATTGGTTTTGGTAGTTGTTTAACCCCTGGAGTCAACACTCCATTCGGGTGACCTTTTGAGATACTAAGGGCCTCTACGGAATAAGGAAACTTCCTTATTGCATGCCCCTTAGAATATTTCTCAACGACTGTCTCAGTTTTCCCTCACGATATCGTGGATATCTCGAACTAGGTAACCATTAACCTATAATTTGAGCCATGATGGGAGTGCTAGTAGGTTGTGACATGGATGCTGCCACACCTCTTCCTCAATATCTGGTTGTTGTACATGGCTCATTTACTCCTTATGTGAGTTTTATTAGTAATAAATCGTCAACCTGCATCCATCAATGAAACATTGTCAATGACCCATAAACAACATCATAATCTACCCAATCATATGTCACATATGCATAAATAAAATAATCAAACTAATACAATCCACTACCTAAATCAATCCAGATTCCAAAGAGGTCCTTTGATACCATCACCATCCTCAATCTATCAAGTCTCCTACACACTTAAGGGAAACTCATCAATAGAATATGTAAATCCATAGATATCCAATAACATAACCTCAAAATCCATCAACACCATCATAAGAATCCATAAGTGAAACAAGCAACATATACTAAAACCGGATCACTTGCACACAAGTGTCCTCAAAGAATAAGTCAATAACATGTGGTCGCAAGAGAGGGATGTTACATACACACCCTCTTTTTCTAATCTTCATCCCGACATTTTACAGTATATAAATGTAGTAAATAAAGCATATGGAAAGATCTAAAAGTCTAACTGTAAAATAAATATAGAAATTGTTGGCTCCTATCATATGCGTCCTCCCAGGTAGCCGAGTGTGAACTATAATTGTTCCACTATACCTTGACCTAATCGATTGTTCGATGTCACAATTGTCGAATGTGATGGCTTAGAATGTGGATTAGCTATGTTGTGACTGAACCCTAATCTGACAACTACAAGGAACGCATGTCAATCAGATGTGTAGGATCACTAACCTAATGTCTCAAAATAGATACATTAAAAACATTGTTCATATGCCTCAAATAATCAAGCAAGAGTAGTCGATAGGCCACAGACCTTTCCTTTCCACAACTTCAAGAGGTGCCACAAACCTAGGAGAGAGTTTATCACCCTTTTCCAAACTTTATTGAACTCTTATGTTGTTTCACCCACAAGATGTCTCAATCACAAAATTCATAACTACAATCAATGAGATGCACTTCGACATAAATATTCTACTGATTTTTCATTTCTTTAATCCTTTATATTATCCTTTTCATTTTTTCTTCCATTTCTTGGATCGCTTCTTGTCCTACCAAGACCCTATCCTATAAAGAAAATCAAATGGTGTCATATTAATGGTACTTTTATAGTTGTTGTTGTATGCAAACTCTATCAGTGGAAAGAAATCTTTCCAACACTTGTGTTGGTCCATCACGTACATATGGAACATGTATTGCAAGATTTGTTTCATTCTTTCTATCTTCCCATTTGTCTCTGGGTGATATGTGGTACTAAATTTAAGTTGAGTTCCCAAGGCCTCTTGGAACTAGTCCAAAATATTCTTGTAAACACAGATCCTTGATCGTATATGATCCTTTTAGGAACACCATGAAATATCACAATCTCATTGATAGAAGATCTATCTATGTTTGGAACTTGATACATCATACACATAGGAATAAAATGTGCACTCTATGTCAGAGTGTCAACTACCACGCAAATCGAGTCATGCCTCCTTGTCATCAATGATAATTCAACAATAAATTCCATCAAAATGACCTCACATTTTGATTCTGGAATAATGTGTGGCTTTAGTAATCCTGTCAGATTTCTATGTTCAACCTTCACTTACTGACATTCCATATAGCTCGCCATGTAGTTGAATATGCCCACCTTCACTCCTTTCCAGAAGAATAAGGGCTTAAGGTCTTCCCTCATCTTCGTGACTCGTGGATGAGCCATGTACACTTCTTTATTAACTTCATTTAAGATCAAACTTCTCAAATTTTCATTAGGTGGTACATAAATCCAATTATTATACCTTATTAATTTGTCGTTGTCTGATGTAAATCCCTCAAACTTTGGTACCAACATGGTGTGTTGGCTGATATTTTCCTTAACCTCTTTATACCAGTCATCATCGTAGTGTAAATTTAGAATATTTTCTCGAAGCTTCGTTTGAAGAGGTATCACCAAAAATATGTGTGGTCTCTGACTCAATGCATATTCCACTCTATTCATCGTTCCTTTTATGTAAGTAATCTCAAAATTGTATTTTCTAAGCAATTATGACCATCCCCTATGTCGTGCATTCAAGTCACTTTGTGTAAAAATGTGTTGCAAGCCACAATGGTTTGTTTTTAGTTCGAATTTCCGTCCAATCAGGTAGTGTCTCCAGACTCTCAAGGCATACACAATGGATAATAACTCCAAGTCATGCATCGTGTATTTCTCCTGATGCTTCCTTTATTTCCTTGAGATGTAAGCCATCACTCGATCGTCTTGCATCAAGAATCTTCTTAATCCTTCCTTGGATGTGTCTGTGCATACCAGGAAGTACTCATCCATATCGGGGAATTTTAGTATTGGAATGGTTTTCAACAACTCCTTCATCCTTGAAAATTCTTTCACACATTTCTCGATCCATACAATTTTTTTTTCTTCAGCAATTATGTAATTGGATTGGCTATATTAAAAAAACCTTCGACAAATAGTCAATAATATATTTCTAAATCCATGAATCTATGTAATTCAAGAACGTTCTTTGGCACAAGACATTCCATAATAGCCTCTAACTTCACTGGATTCACATCGATTCCTTCGTCGGAGATAACATTCCCCAAATAATGAGTCCTTGATTGATAAAAAGAGCATTTTGACAGTTTCCTATATAATTTGTTCTCTCGTAAACACTATAGTAACAAGCGCAAATGCTCATCATGTTATTCCATCTTCCAAGAATATATCAATATGTCGTCAATGAATACTTGAACAAACTTGTCAAAGTATTCACAAAACACACCATTCATCAAGCTCATGAATACCCCTGGGGAATTTTTTAGCCCAAACGGTAAAACGGTAAACTCGTAATGCCCGAACCTCGTCTTGAATGTGGTCTTAGGAATGTCTTTCTCTTTGATCCGTAACTGGTGATATCCTAATCTCAATTTGATATTTTAAAACACTGCCAGGCCTTTCATTTGGTCAGACAAATAATCTATTCTTGGCAATGGATACTAGTTATTGATCGTTTCCTTGTTCAATTGACGGTAGTGATTACAAAGTCTCCATGACCCATCCTTCTTCCATATGAAAATAATAGGTACACCCAAAGATGACATACTTGGACATATAATTCCTAGGTCCAACAACTCCTTTAATATCATTTTCAACTCCTGTAACTCAGGGGTCGACATCTAATCAAGCGTTCTTTCTATTGGTTCAGTTCCAGATTTTAAGTCGATGGTAAATTCCTGCTCTCTTTTGGGCCACAAACCTTGTAACTCTTCTGGGAACACATCCGCAAACTATCATAATGCCGAAAGGTTTTCTAATCCTTCTGCCAAACCCTTTTCATTCAACACTAATATTTCATATATATTGCAGAATTTGCGCATGCTCTTCCATAGCTGTAGGGAAGAAATCAACCTTAAGGAAACTCCTTGGTTTCTTCCTACAATCACTAGTCTTTGTCCCTCATAATTGGTTGAACTCAACCATTCTTTCTTACAGTTGAGTATCACATCATGTGATTCCAATCGGTCCATACCGATCATGATGTCATAATATCCTAAGATCGTGACGTACAGGTTGGTCGTCATTACAAAACCTCCCAAGTTGAGGATACATTCTGTAACCCTTCCTCGAACCTTCTCCTTGTCTCCTAAAGCCATTTCCACATAGCTAAACTCATCTTGTTTGATTGGCTTTACCTTAATTCATTTTAGCATTGCACCAGAATTAAATCTCTTTATAGTACCGACATCTATAAAAATACTAAAGGTCTGGTCAACGATGGTACCTGACATCTCAAGCACAGTAGATTGGTTCTCGACCTGGCGGTTATTCACAACTATATGAATCTGGTGGGCCTTTCCAAATCTCCAACTGTAGTGTGGGTAGCTGGCCCAGCTGCTCTGGACCTCCCAACTAGAAAATCGTACTGGTAATTTGGCTCTCCACATGTCCAACATTCGGTCTTCAGTCCAATACTCTTGGTCACCAAAGTAGAATTTGTTGGCCCACCAGCCTGAAACCCTAGTTTGTTCCATTGAACATGCCTAAACTATTGCGGGTGCAGATGACACTTCTACTGGTGATGTGTTCCTCTATAGCGAGTTCCATGTTGAGGCATCAGTCATCATGGTGTCGTGAACTTGGATCCTCTCGGAGTACCTTGAAAACTTGATGAATTTCTAGCTGGTGTTTGATGTTGTTGCGCACCAGATGTGTCATGTTCGGTCGGTCTCATAGGAATCCTACCCTGACCCCCACTGATCAGCTCTTCCTCAACTATGAGGGCCTTCTAGACTGCATCATTCAATGTTTGAGGCATTAGGATCCTAGGTTTCATATGAATGTTGATGTTAAGGCTGAACACAAACTTGTTGGTCTTGAACTTCTTGGTGTTCAGATGTGGACCATAGCTAAGAAACTCCATGAATCGGGCCTGATACTAGGGCACTTTATAAACACCCCATCGTAAGGCATTGAACTCATTTAGTTGACGCTTAATGAATTCCTGTGACAAATACCTCTCCCAGAACTGCTCCTCGAACAATTCCCAGGACACATCTTCAATGACCACGTTCAGTTGTGGCAAGAGCATCTTCCACCATAGAAGAGCACTCCCCTTTAGCTGAAATACCGTCATGCTAACTTTCATGTTGGAGGTATAGTCGCGAGGTGTGAAGCACATATCCATGTTATCCAACCATGCCTCGGTAGAAGCGTCGTCTGTGGCACCCAAAAACTCCATAAACGTGACCTTCTCAAGTTCTTTGTGAATTCTACCAGTACCGGTTGGGGCGCACTATGGACCCTCATGGATTACAGGAATTGTGGCCTCATCCCGATCTAGACGGTTAATCAAGGCCTATGAGATCCTTTGAAGGGACCTCATCAACCCAACCACATCCCCAAGAGAAATTTTCTCCTATCCAATGACTTGTTCTTCTCCATGGGGGTTAGAACCCTCCGTCGTGGATTCTACTAGAGGCGTCACTCCTCTTCCCCCAGCACCACGTCCCCTGTCTCCGCGATGTCTTATAACCATGATTACCTGTAGCGACACAATTCAAATTGATTAGTGATAAATTTTTAGTTAAGTGTTTAATATAGTGAAAGGCGTAATTATCCAAAGTCACAGGGTTGAAGCCACTTTGATACCATATGTAATTTCCCCTCCGTTACGACTAGGAAAGTGAAGAAGAAAAGGTAAAAAATTCTTTTTTAGCATTAGGAAAGTAACATCAACACATAATCACAACAACACCTAATCAAAAACATCATAATAAAATAATTACAAGCGACTCGTAGTTGTAATCCATAATGATGTAACCAATGCATCAATCAAAATTAGTAACAACACATAATTAACACCTCACATATTAGATAATGATACAATCAACAAGTAACATAAATGGCGATGCAAGATCAACTCATCATAAGATAACAGAGAGAAACTACCCACCCAACCAGCCTACAAGGTTACCACCTTCAAGACACATAAGCAATGCTCAAGCCCAGAACTCATCTGATTGATTTTGACCATTTAAGGTCTCAGGGCTGGCGATTGTTCTAAGGAATAAGGAGGTGTCTACATCCCACTAACACAATCAAGTCCAATAACCAACTAGATAAATCAACAACATCAACGATAATCAATGATGCAATAGTTTTCTAATAACCAATCACACATTACATAAATTACATGGCCCAAGAGAATTAATTGCATGACTCATCATATAACAACATTAATTCAAGGCACAAGATTAAGAAATTTCACAACTCATCATACACAAACATTTAATCTCAAGACGCAAGATTATCTAAATAATAAATCGTTTTTACTTCAACATTATTGCAAGGCACATTAAATATAGTTACTTAATCATTTACACATCAACACTAAATGGCGTAGGAGAAAATAAACTTTAAACAATTATGCATCAACATAATAAATGGTGCAAGAGTATTCTCAACCTTATTTTCATGGTGTACGAATGTCTAACTACTTAACTAGTCATACATAAATATTAAATTCAGGGCGAAAGTAAACTAATAACTTAATCATTCATCAATCATTAAATATTCATTATGCAAGAGTAAACTATCGATTTATTTAATGGTGCAAAAAAATCTATATACTCAATCAATCATACATCAATTTAATGGAAGCAAGAGTAAACTATTACACATCTTGTCATACATCAACGTTATTCATGGTACATGAATGGTCTAGTTACTTAAGTGGTCATACCTCAACGTTAATCGAGGCATGTAATTAAATTTAAATGCTTAATTTATAACGCTTCAACTTTATATCAAGCGCCAAGAGAAATCTATAGTTAGGTTCCTTGAATTTATTTAGGAGGACATAATCCTTTTAAAATTATAGGTGAGACATATAAAAAATATTGGGCCTATATATTAGATATCAACATTTAATAAAACATTAATTTAAACACAAAAATATAATAAAACTATATATATATATATATGATATCAATTACACCACTTAGCAAAAGAGAAATATATGGCATAAGAAGGGGGAAAACACAGCTATATTTAAGGAAAACACAGTCCCTCTTTAAGGAATATCACAGAGAATGTGAAGTAAAATAAACACAGAGATAATTTAGTTGGAACGTAAGGTAAAAACCGCCAGGAGGGTCAAAAATTTCTGAGTGAATTTAAATGCCATACACATATATGACTCAAGGAAATGAAATGCCAGGAGGGTCATGATTTGTGGGAAAAAAGGTCTGAAAACCTAGATATTGAAGATGTATAAAATATCTAGCAAAGGATAATAAATAGATGAGTAATAAATTGTAAAATTGTTGAGTAATAAGTGGTCAAATCCCTGAGTATTAAGTGGTAAAATCATTGAGTATTAAGTGGTAAAATCATTGAGTAATCAGTGGTAGAATAGCTGCGTAATAAGTGGTAAAATCCTTGATTATTAAGTGTTAAAATCATTGAGTAAAAAGTGGTAAAATTGTTGAGCAATAAGTGGTAAAATTGATGAGTGATAAGTGGAAAATTGCATAGGAAAAACCAAGTAAAATTGCAGAGATATAAATAAAGGAATTGCTCAATCTTTAAGGGAAAAACATAGGTACTTTAAAGGAATTTCACAGAGTCTTTTAAAGGTGAACGCAAAGCATCCCCTCCCATACAGACCAACCTCCTTAAGTCAAGAAATTTCGCAGAGGATAAATCCAAACAAACGTTGAGCGTTGGAGGTCGACCCAAAGCACGGGTCCTTTAATTGACACAGGGAAAGAAACAAAAACACATGGAATACATGCATACGAATGATAGTCAAGAGAAGGAGGGAACATGGCCTTTAATCCTTGGGAAAAATGTAGAGAAGACACCCAAAAGCATTGGGCAGGGAAGGAAACAGAGAGCCCTTTAATCCTCAGAACAAATGGAGAGAAGACACCCAAAATCACTCGGAAGAGAAGGAAACACAGAGAAGACACCCAAAATCGTTGGGCAGAGAAGGAAACATAAAGATTACTCACCAAGTAAAATTGTTGAGAAAATTGGAACAAAAATTCACTGAGTTTATAAAATCTCAAAAATTCATTAAGGAATACATGCAAATGCATAGACTAAACTATGGCTTCACTCAGGTTAAAAGGGTAAATGAAAAGTGTTCCCTTCCCAATCACATGGGACACTAATTAGTGCATTAAAAATTCAAGGTTTCCATAGAAACGATGGGAGGCTTTCCCAAACAGACAGGGTGTTGTTTGAATGCATAAAAATCACATAGTTTTGATGTAAGAATTCACTAATCTATGGAATAAATAAAATCCATAGAAAATCAAAGGTAAATAAATTCCGTTGTCTCGTAAGACTGGGAGAAATGTATATACCAAAGCGCAAGGGTTTTCTAAGAAAATAAAGGGTAAAAACACCAGGGGCATGGCTAAGTTATTTTCAAAATAAGCATAGGTTTCGTTCAAATTGCATAGGGAAAATGAAAATCACAAAGATCTTATGAAATTAGTAGAGGATTTAAAATGCATCAAACAATTGCAGAACCATTTTATTCTAAATACATCTTACAAAAATTGCATGGACCATCTATATTCGAATGACATATCACCGAAAAAAAATGCCAAAACGAATGTTCATTCAACAAAGTTTAAAGATTTTATATCTTAAATCTAAATACAATACAATTCTCAATGAAATATCGTAGTCGACGATGATAAGTCAAAGATGTTCTCCCATTCTTTCACTCTATCTAGCTCCCTGCTTGCTAACTGTCAATACTTCACCGATACCTCCCATCCGATGTTATGGGTACTCTTCTTCCCCGTTAGCCCCCCGAGCCACAAAGGGGCCATGCACACACACAACCGGAATCCTCTAGCTCTAAGATCGCCTCACAAGGTAGAGCCACCACTCTCTCTCAAGTTGGGTATATCAACTATGAAATGTAAAACCAATCAGAATTTATGCAGCATAACCTTACTCATAACTCGTGTGATCCATTCCTCCTCTCATCCATTTTTTTTTATCGAATTTCCTTCATGACAACTTGCCATTTTCACATTTAATTTGTTTTTTTTAATTTAATTAAGTATTATTCCCTCGATACACTTGTCACCAGTTCCTTAGTTGCACCAAAAAATCCACAATTTAATTAAATTAAATGTCAAATTCCCTCACCCTTCCTAAAAGATCTCCTAAAATCACTCGTAGTTGTCCATTTATTCCCTTTATTTCTCAATAGTGACTGACACCTTTCTAAAGCGGAGTTGAGTTAAAATAGAAATGTTCTCTAGTTAGACTAGACTCTAGATATCTTTATATGCTTACACATTCTTGTATGCTTTATTCCTTTCTTATTTTAGTTTGTAATTTACTTGCACAAGGTGTATTAAATCACTTATTTATATTTGTTTTAATTTCACTGATTTCTTAAATGGATTTATTTCACCTCTCAATATTTAATTTATGAAATTAAATTTGCAGTCTTCTCACTAAAACTAGACTTAGGCTTAGCTACATTTTTATTTGCACGAGCTTAGACCCTTAGGGATTATGCTTAATAAATTCCTTCTTTAGTTAATTAATTTGGCAACTGCTCAAGATTTTACAAGGTTTAACATTCGGTCAAAGTTTTCTAGGCCACGTAGATTCTTTGACTCATTTTTTTTAATTCTGTGATATTCCCCTCAAGATGCACTCAGTGCTCCAAGGGTGCAAATCACCTTTAGATTCAAATTTTTAATTTCGTGACATGCCCTTCAAGACTCACTCTGTGCTCTAAGAGTGCCACTCACCTTTGACTTGTTTTGGTAGTTGTCTAACCCCTGGAGTCAGCACTCCATTCGGGAGACCTTGTGACAGACTAAGGGCCTATGAGGAATAATGACCCTACCTTATTGCATGTCCCTTAGAATCTGTGTGAGCGACTGTCTAAGTCTGCCCTCATGGTATCATGGATCTCTCGAACTAGGTAATCGTTAACCAACAATTCGAGCAACAACGAGAGTGCTAGTAGGTCATGACATGGATGTTGCCACACCTTTCCCACAATATGTGGTTGTTGTGCATGGTGTCTTTTCTCCTTATGTGAGTCTGATTGAAAAGAAATCATCAACCTGCATCCATCAACAAAGCAATGTCAATGATCTATAAACAACATCATAATATACCTAATCATATGTCACATATGCAGAAATAAAATAATCAAACCAATACAATCCACTCCCTGACTCGATCAAGAGTCCAAGGAGATTCTTTGATGCCATCGACATCCTAAATCTGTCACACTCATGGAAAACTCGTTAATATGATATGTCAATCCATAGATATCCAATAACATAACATCAAAATCCATCAACATCATCATAAGAATACATAAGCAAAACATACAACATATACTAAAACCGAATCACTTGAATGCAAGTTTCCTCAAAGAATAAGTCAATAACGTGTCCTCACATTAGAGGGATGTTACAAAATTAAACTAGATTAAGTTCTTCAAGAATTACAAAAAGTGTCAATCAAGGTTCAATGACCGGGGACAAGGCTAACAATCCATCTTGACCCAATTAGTTCCCTTCATGATTCAAGGTGGCCTAAGGATTTAATCTTAGTGTCTAAACCCAACATACTCCATTGCAATGCCTATCCTTATTATGGTTATACTTATATCTCTTAAATTGAATTTAGTGTAAAGGGAAGGAATTTCCACTCTTCAAATCCTTAAACATTCTTATTCATAAGAGTGGATCCTCACTACCATGAAAATAAATCTTAGATCCAACCCAACTCCTTACTTTAATTATTCTAACTCCAGTCGAAATGTATTTGAGATTATCCCATAATGAATTTCTTCATATAAAAATTCATTCCGAGAGGTCTTGATGTAACATAGTATTGTAATTTGACCCTCCCAAGTTTATTTTGTTAATTACCCTAGTAAGTAAGATGGAACGCTACACAACATGAATCAATGGTTATGCTATGAACTGTGTGAAGTAGGAACTGGTTATCTTTACCAATTTAACACCCAATGGGCAGTTTTTCTAGGCCACTAGAGAGTAAAAAGTGAAAGCTATGGAAACATAATATTTTTGAAGCCAAGGTCACTTCCAGGCATGAGTTCGTAGGTCCTTAACTGTGAGATATGTACCTCGAAGATCTGAAACTAGTACTAGAATCCCTGGGAAAAGTGTCGACAAAGGAAATAAACAATGAAAGGAATGAATCTGGTATGGGGACAATACCAGATTCGTAGTAATGGCCCGTCGACGCTAGACGAAATGATAAAAAGATGAAAATATGAGGAGAACAGAGCCTCGAACTTCAGTAAAGGAGTTTGACGGGAATCCTGATATCTCGGAGTTCGTCATCTACTAGAACAGATAAATAGATACGGACCGAATCCAACACTGTGTTACTTCTTGGATTTTTATAAAATGAAAAACTGAAGGTAAACTAAATACCGACAAGGGAGAAAGGGAAATCAGTGCTGGGGTGACTAGAATACCATTCGCAGACACTCGACCTTCAAATTCCCAGGAGATATAATTCTGAGATGTCGAATTTTCATCTCCACGATTTCTGGGATTTTAACTCCTGTCAAAATGTTTAGGGAGATATCCAGAGGACTTAAAACACAGGTGACAAGGACAGATTCCAACAGTTCTACCTGCTTTTTGCTATTTAGTTTTTTTTGTTGCCAACTAGATTATACGCTGAGGTTAGGACGCGTAGATTCGTAGACCACGATGGGAGGATATTCCTATAGATCAACTTGCATCTAATCTGAGCATCGAAATGCCAGTATGCCAATTCCAGCGAGAGGCTCCACCTAAATAAAAAGGGCGCATCAATCCAAAGGCGACCAATGCTCAACGGGTGTTCAAATGGTGATGAAAAAGGAAGGTGGCCATTCGAACAATGGAGAATTTCAACGACGAGTTCCAGTAACTAGTATTGCAGCGACAAATAATATAGAATTAGGTACTTCTTTAATTCACATAAATTAAGTCATGGGATAAGGTCTGTATAGTGATTGACAACGATAAGAAATTGGATTCCTATTTTAAAATAAAATAAATGAACTGAAATTTAAATTTAGAATCACACCAGGCACATTGATTCCTATTTAGAATCACACCAGGTACATTCGACCACTACAAAATTAATTCCAGTTTCAACATAACACTACATAAATTTTGCAATTTTTAATTAAAAATTTACTCTTATTACAATAAAATACAATTATAAAGTACTGAGACTGATGAAGATAATTTTGTAGATGTCCTTTAGCACTTGCACTCCTTCCTTGTTTATTCTCTCTAGTCACCCAACATCACTGGTATCTTCGACAGGTACCTCCGAGGCAGCACTATGGGTAGTCTTTTTCCCCCTTATCTCCTAGAGCCACAAAGGGGCCACGCACACATAAGAAAAAATCCTCGAGATCCCATTTTGCCTCACAAGGTAGAGCCACCGCTCCCTCTCAAGCTTGGAATCCCAACTCTCACAAGTAAAACCAATAAAAATTTCTACAACATAACTATACCCATAACTAGTGTGATCCATTTCTCATCTAGGCCATTTCTTTAATAGAAATTCTCCATCATACATCCCCACTTGCACAATTCATTTGATTTTTAATTAAATAATTTAGAATTATTTCCACCTTACACTTTTCATCCTCTCCCTAAGTTGCACAAGTAATTCCACATTTTATTTTAATTATTTTATTTTTCCTCACCCATTATAAAAGTGCTCCTTAAATCACTCTTAATTGTATCTTTATTCCCCTTATTCTCATTTAAGGACCGACGCCTTACTAAATGATTTGAGTTAAAATATGAATCTTCTTCTAGTTAGAATAGTGTTAACTAGACTCTACATACCTTTTTATGAGTACACATTCCTTTATGCTTTATTCCTTTCTTATCTTAAATTCCAATTTGGTATTTCATGCACACATGTGTATTATATTAATTCTTTAGACTTATTTCATCTTCCTTAATTTCTCAAATTGATTTACCTCTTTCCTATTTTATGTAATTTATAATTTAGTTTTAGTATTTTCACCAAACTTAGACTTAGACTTCATTTTTGAATATGCTTAGATCTTCATTTGACGATTTAAAATTAATAATTTCAATCCTTGATTAATTAATTAAATCTGAGAATGTTTAAATATTTTACAAGGTTTAAATATTCGCTTAAGATTTTCTAGGCCACCTAGTTTCATTGACTCAAATTTTAGTTACACGATGTGCCCTTCAAGACGCACTATGTGCTCCAAGGGTGCCACTCACCTTTGGTTTTTTTTGGTAGTTGTCCAACCCCTGGAGTCATCACTCCATTCAGACGACATTGTCAGAAACTAAGGGCTTGTAAGGAATAAGGACTATGCCTTATTGTGCACCCCCTAGAAATCTTTGTGAACGATTGTCTTAGTCTTCCCTCATGACATTGTGGACCTATCAAACTAGGTAATCGTTAACCTACAATTCAAGCCACAATGGGAGTGTTAGTATGTTGTGACAAGGACTCATCACTCTTCCACACCTCTCCCTCAATATTTGGTCTATGTGCATGGCCCCTTTACTCCTTATGTGAGTAATATTTGCAACCAATCATCAACCTTCATCCATAAATGAAACAATGTCAATGATTGTAATGACCCCCGTCATTACGACAATATGCGTCGCATAACAAGTGCAAATTTTATTTTATTTTTTATCAAGAAAGTAACAACAACAAACAGTCAATCAATGCAATTCGATGATGAACACAACACACACAAATTAGGCGACAAACAACATAACAACCTAGCATATTAGCACATCATGTAGTTGGATGCAGCATACAAAATTCAATTAGACAAAAATAAAAATGACTACCCTCACATCCTGCGCTACAAGGTTAGGACCTGTAGGACACATAAACAATGCTCAAGCCCAAGTTCCCATTGATTTTGACAATTTAAGGTTTCAAGGCTGGAGACTGTTATGAGGAACAAGGAGGTGTCTACATCCCACCCAACACAAGAAATACCATTCCTACTAAGCTAAAGCAACATCAATCAATCCAAACATAACAACTTTAATGACACAGGTAGCTAGAACCCTCCCGGTGTGTGGGAGACAATCACATTAATGTTACAAAATGAGTACAATCTTATTTACAAAAACAACATCATCCACATCGGGAGGCGCATGATCCTAATCCATGTTTCATATGCTCTTATCGATCAACGCACGCAATGACCCAATCATAAGGTATCACATTGCCACATTGTGATAGAGGGGTTAGGGATCCACGTGCAACAAAATAATTATAAACCTTCAACCAAACATAAAATCCTACGTGTATGAAATCCACTAGCACATACATTATTAGTGAAATATGATGTTTAAAAATTTTAAATGAAAAGAGAGATAATTAAAAGTGAAGAACCTTGTAGTTTACAAAGTTATAGTCTAACTTCTATATGCCTTTTTTTTATTTCATTAAAAATTTCTTCACATTATAACAAGGTTTCTTGTAAATACTTTTACATCTGACTAACTAATATCGAATCGAAGAATTCTAGATATGGAAAGGAAAGAACTATAACAAAACATAATTTCTTGTAAATTGAAGGATAATGTTCTAAATTTGCAAGTGGAAGGAAAATGTGTTAAAAATTAAGAAATTTATAGTTTGCAAACTATAGCCCAACTTTTATCTCCCTTTTTCATTATAGCAAATTTTTGAGTTAGACATTCACATAATTATAAACTGTGAGTACCTATTACCTTTATATCAAATAGGAAAGACTAATTTAATATAGATACAAATAAATAAGTATAACACCAAATGTAGATTAAGTTTATAAAATCAATAACCACATTATGAAAAGAGAAACAAGTTGGTTTTATCAACTTAAATAAAGTATTTTGATTATTTTTTTTGAAAAACAATTCATATACATATAACAATGCCTTCCTTAAATTATCACTCTTCTTAACTTAAAATATAAATGTGTTTCTCTTAATTTAGAAAACGGCAACCATGCTTTTCCTAAAATATAAAATATATCAATGTTTTTCTTAAAATGTAACAAGGCTTAACTTGCTTAGTTCTAGTTATAAAAACGACAAAAAATCCATTAAGGAAACTACAATCTCCACTGCCATTATTGGTGTAATTATAAATCCACCACTACCATTATTGGTGTAATTATAAATCCACCTGGTGTTGTTAAAACAATATAATTTACACTGCCATTATAGGGCGTTTTTGGAAACAGTTAAACAAAAACATTTAAATATTACACTGCCATTATATGGCATTGTTCTAAAACAGTTAAACAAAACATTAAGATTTACACTGCCATTATAAAACATTAAGATTTACTTTCTAGGGATCATGTTCTAGATAGGAATTTATCTTTAATGAAAAGTTAGAAATACCCTGAGCATGTTAAATCATAGAAATACCCTTTACACTATTCCAGATATGAATCTCTTTATAGAAAAAGAAGTATAGAATTAGGTATCTGATTGAGGGCATGAATGATACCATTTAGTAAAAAGAATGTATGCATTGTGTTTCCTTAAAGTAATTATATATTTATTTAACTTTATGTTAATATCCTATATTTATATAAAGTTAATATTCTATATTTATTGATATGATAATTTTCTATTTATTTAGTTATAAAGTTGATTATAAATAATGAAACAAGAAAAAGAGATTAAGTCCCCTGGCATACAAACTCCATTCTAAATCAATGAAATAGTAAAACTGGGAATACAACATTTACCAGTTGTCAGAGTTGAGATTCACAAAAGAAGGAAATGTTTTAACCAATTAAATTGTGGATTAGAAATAGTAAATGACCAACTACCAGAAATTTCACTTCCATCCTGACATCTCTGATAGTAAGTCGCTGCATTTCCTCCTAAAACACCACGCCAATAAAACTTGCTTTAACTCGAACAGGGAAACTACCAAAAGGACAATGCCACACATAGTTGTACAGTTCACGGGATTATTATCTGTGTATGGCTAAGTTTTGGAGCGTAAAAGTATGCATGAAATTGCTTAACGAGAAGTTCTATTGTTAGAGAATAATCAAGATTTGTCAAGTGAATATTAATTTTTTTTCAACATACAATTCTAAATTATTGAAACATCCATCTCGCTCAGGTTTTGGCATTTGGTAGTCCTTTCTTTCACTATGAAAGGTGTTGGCACATTTTACAGGAAGCGTATGCTTATCATTGATGGAAAGAACAACAATGATGATGGAAAATAGGAAAAGCATAAGCTCAAGAGGAGGAGCGAACAGTATGCAGATATCAAAGCTCAGAAGGGAAAGCGCAGTACAGAAACATGATCTGGATCAAAATCCTTGATCGTAGATATGCTTGGAGATTCTTCACAACTGTCAGATCAAATTAAGTGACAGATAGGATAAAGGGGGATACAAGTTTGAGATTTGAAATCCATGAAGTCCGAAGATCCATAGAGCAGGAGTAAATTTCAGTTGTCAGATCATTCTAAAGTGGAAGGATATGATAACTTAGAATAAGGGTGCGCTAATATCAACAACTGATAATCAGGCACTCAGATCTATGGTCAACAGGGCATATCGTACGACCACAAACTTTCTACCTTTAACCTTGGTGGGGCGGATCCGGTATTTCCCATGTGGGACCCTCATATGTGTCACCTTCCCATCAACTGGGACCCCCCTTTCTCATTACCATTTACTGCCTAACCCCCTCTCCAAGTAAATCACAAACAACTCATACATAACACCTCCATGCTCTGACATCACACTCCACTATTCGCTACATGTCACACTCCACTACACTGCCTACATGTCTCACCCACATCAACAAAGACACATGGAACAGTCAGATAATGACAAGTGTCAAGATGAAATCGACATTTCAGGTACGTGAAAATCACAAATCTGAGTGATAAGTGGCAGACACTCGGCTCATGCCATGTCATCAAGTGACGTAACCAAGTTATGTCACTCCAAGAGTTTTACTTCGAGACATTCACCAGTAGCAGATGCCTAAAGTCCCAAAGTTCTGAAATGGAAATGAGTCGTCCGATCTAAAGATCTCTTTGGGTGCATTCTCAACCGTCGATATAGTACATTGGAAGGGCAATGTAAGTGGAAGTGTTAACCGACAAAAAGCGGTCTCCACCGTCTATGAATTATTTAGTAGGTGCCCACTCCAGAGGAGAATGAAGCAGCGATCAGCCTAAAGTACCAAAGGGCTAAAGTCACTTATGATCATTGATCCTGCCGGAGGGTATGTGTCAATAGATTATTGACTCCGGGCGAAACTACTATGGGAAAATGTGAAGGAGAAAGGTTTGAAATTGCTGAAGGTAAATGTCCTAAAGTGAACAAGGACCGTTGATTTGAAGAGGACATGTGGCATGAATCTGTGGACTCCAGCTAAAATCACTCTGGGAGAGTGTGAAGGTTGGGAATTGAAATCGTCGAAGCCTAGAGTAGCGAACAATATCTCGACCCTTGAATCGAGTAAGGGGACGCATAATCGTTGATCTGGTTGAAAGGTCAAATTCCTAAAGTAGAGGATGAGTCATCGATTAAGAAGGGCGAGTGCCCGCAGATCATCGACTCCAGAAGATTGGAGTACAGAGGAAACAAGGGTTTGATATTTGAAACTCCTGGAGCCCAGATCACGAAATAGATCACAACCATTGATTTGAGAAGGTTAGATTTGATCCATCAGTTCAAGAGTTCCGTCAAGATCGTGAGATCGACAATCCCATTGCATTGTGGGGATTGAAGGTGCATGGACTTTAAAATTTAAGGGTGAGCTGCAATTGAAACCATGGTTTTGGAGAAAGGGTACATGGAAGTTTGAAGTGGATTGCGGGGAGAAAATTGGTTGATCCAAAACCACTCTTGGATGCGCCCAGAATTGTTTCCTTACGTAAGGATGTAGCCCAAGGTCACATGCGACAGGGGGCTAATGAGAAAAGAAATCGGGCCCGCAATCATGTGGTCACATGAGACGATCGCCCAACATCACATCAGTTGAAGATAGAGGAAGGAGATAGCGCTACTAGGATCCACATGAGAGGTTATGCATTGAAAAGTCAAAAAGGCCTCTACGTGTATAATACAATGGTGTTGATCAAACAAAATTTGATCGAAGGGTTGTTGTTTCATCTCGTAATTTCTTGATCAGTTACACTAACTAAATCATTGTTTCTTAGCACTTGAATCATTGTTCCTAAGTGTTGGAATCTTGATTCCTGAGCATTTTTTAGATTCCCGACTTAAGTGTTGGAGATGCAGAGTGTAACAGATGATGAGAGAAGGAATAAAAGAAAATTTTTGTGACATAGAGAGGTTGTTGTTTCTCGGTAAAATAAGTTGATCTATATGTGATCAAGGAGACAACAGGAATAGAGCATGAAAGATGCAAAGATGAAGAACATAAGTTGGAAAGAGAATAAATGGTGAAAACAATACACTGTACGATAAATCAAGCGCAAGAAGGTGTGAGAAAAAACACACTAATGCAGGCAAAGAAGAGCAGTGTAGCCGAAAAATGATGATACTGGTAAGCCATTAATAAATATTGTATGACTGTAATAAATTTCAAAAAGCAAATATTTATATCTTAGGGTGGTAGGGTTGTGCTAAGGAGGACTATTGTCCTCAGATTTTCAAGTGGGTGCTTGAACACAGGGAGTTGTAGCTTTCATCTAGTTGCAGCCAAAAAAACAAGGGTGGTAAGGTGGTGCAAGGGAGAACTATTGCTATTTGTTGTACAGGTTGGTACCTGTGTGACATGAAGTTGGTGCTTCCATCCAGTTGGTGTTGGAATACTCAGGGAGTTGGTGCTAGAGAAACCAGAGAGTTGGTGCTCTCAACAAGTTCCATCTTCTAAAACAGAGGTGGTAGCCTCACATTGAGTTGGTGCTCAAAGATAGATGATGTACAGAACATAAAAAGAGTGTCAATCATTTGAATAATAAGAGGTTTTCTCCCTTCATGGTTTTGCCTGGGAATATTTGTTTTTGTATACTTCATGTGTGGGATTGATGTTGAATACTTTATTGCTTACTTTTCTGAATTATTGTGATCATCATTGATTGTTATGTAATGAGTTTAAAATGGGCATAATTGTTTAAGCACAATAACAACTGATTCACCCCCCCTCTCATTTTTCTAACAATTGGTATTAGAGAGGGTTCCTTTTATATAAGGGTAGATTCTAGAGCTTAAACATGACTAGACATGAAGGAACTTCAACCAATAATGCCCCCTTATTGAATGGAACAAACGTTTCCTTCTGCAAAGTTAGGATGGGAACCTACATAATGGATTTAGGTCCATATGTCTGGGATGTGGTAGAGACTGGTTATCTGAAGCCAGTTCTACTAGCTTCTAAGGATGAAAAGCTAGAATTTAGGTTCAATGCTAAGGCTATGAATGTTATTCTTACTGGGCTTGCAGAAGAAGAAATGTAAAAGTTATGCACTTAGAATCTTCCAAAGAAATGTGGGACAAACTCATTAGTAGTTATGAAGGTAAGGAGAAGGTAAAGGGTGCCAAGCTTCAAACCTATAGATTACAATTTGAACTACTAAATATGAAAGAGGATGAAATTTTTGGGAAGTACTTTCTAAGAGTTGAAGAACTGGTAAATGAAATGAAAGGACTTGGTGAAAAAATCGAGGAAGCCTCTTCAATTCAGAAAATTTTGAGATCTTTGATGGATAAGTTCAACCCAAAGGTCTCTTCTATATAAGAACTTAATGATCTAAAAGTTATTCCTATTGAACAACTCCTAGGAACTCTAACTTCTTATGAAATGACGATAGGTAAAGATAAAAACACCTCTAGAGAAGCATCATTTAAAGTAGATAAGAATGAGGATTATGAGCCTGATGAAATTGAAGAAAAAATTGTGAGAAGACTAAAGAAAGGATGAGGGAAGTACCAAGGCGAGTTGACCTTCAAATGATTTTACTATGGAAATATAGGTCACTTTGCATATAAGTGTCCACACAAGAAGAAGGACTAGAATGCTGAAAGTGAAGAGAAATACAAATCCAATATATATGGTAAAAAGTAAAGTTTATGTGTAAACAATGATGCCTCTTTTGGAGATACAGATAGTGATTCTACTTGTGAAGATAAGGTTAATGAATTTATGCTTATGGACAAAGAGGATTATGATAATAAAATCACAAGAAGTTATTTTAAAAAGATATGGTTGCCTTGGAAGGAGAATTGGTCAGTGCCCTAGAAGAAATTACTAGACTTAGATTTAAGAAGAAAAAACAAAAAAAAAATGTTGATACAGTTCGATAAAGAAAGTAAAAAACCTGATGAATACTTTTCCTTGCTAAAAGTGGAATTATAAGAGGTAAAGAAAATAGAGGAAATTCTGAAACAACAGTTATTAGAGAATAAGGCAAGATGCGAAGCCTTGGAAGAAGACGTAGTAAAAACCTAAAAAGAGATGGAGAAGTTTAAAGCATTGTATCTCCAAAATATTCCAAGCATTAAAACCTCAACAGAACTAAAGGAGATTCTAAGCAAACAGAGATATCCTTTGTTGAAGACTAGTTTAGGCTATGTAAGTGGTTCAAGTAGCAAACAACTTGAAAGCAAAGAGCTAGTAAAGATGATCAAGTTCCAAGTCAGCAGTCAATCAAACCATGTAATTACTCAACCACCAAAAGATAATAAAGACAAGATGATCCGTGATAAAAAAAAAAAGATATCATAAGATGGAGCAAAAAATTTCAAGAAGAAGGCCATGCTTCAGGTACTAAAATTTCTTCCATGGTTATCGTTTTTACTACTCTAATTTTGGTCATAAGATTGCAAATTTTCAAATTAATTTTAGAGACATGCAACTGAAGAGATCAAGAAATAAACAATATGTGAAACATAGAACTAAACATCCAATGAGTAGAAAAATTTACACCAATCACTTTGACCTATTGAACAATGAGATTGAATGTTATAACTGTCATAACTTCGACCACAAAGCTGTAAATTTCCATCTGAAGAATTACAAAGAAAATCCAAGGATAAAACCCTTAGCTAGAAATGCCATCACATGGAAAAATAAAGATAGTGAAAAATGTGGTCTAGTACTTTCAGCTCAAAAAAAAAATAGACCTCTGGTATATAGATAGTGGATGTTCCAAGCACATGACTGGAGAAAAGGATAAGTTTTTGTCTATAAGTAAAAGAAAAACAGGAAATTTGACTTTTGGAAATGATGAACCAGGTAAAATCAAGGGTAAAGGGATGGTGAATTTGAGTAATGGTAAAGGCAAAGCCCATGATGTTCTACTTGTAGGTGGGCTGAAACATAATTTTATCAGTGTAAGTCAAATTTATGAAAGAGGATGTGAAGTGGTGTTCACTTCCAAAGATTGTAAGATAAAGTATGTAAAATTGGGACAAGTGGTGACTAAAGGCATACAGACAGATAATAATGTATATGTGTTGTAAGAAGATAGAGAAGAGTGCCATCTAAGAAAACATGATGAAAGATGGTTATGGCATAGGAGACTTGGACATCTAAACTTTGACCACTTAATCAAGATAAAAAATCTTGAGGTAGTAAAATACATTCCAAGAATATCAAAGCCACAAGATTCTATGTGTAAACCCTGCCAAGTAGGAAAGTGATCTGAAAATGATAAAGGCTTGTATTCTTGAAAATATTTGCAAGTTTTTAATTCAAGTGTTCTTATGAAAATGGATCAATTTTGCAAACACAACTTTTATAGAAATTACGCATTTAAGATGAATATAATCAACAACAAATAATAGTGAACAGAAAACACATAACACATCAAATGATAAAGAAGTTCACCCCTCTCTTGGGCTACATCTCCTGGTCCAGCTTCCAATGGATCTTTTGTATTATTTGTTCAAAGTTCTAAAATATGTTCTTTACAATGCTCAAAATTCCAAATAAATGGCTCCAATGGCTTCAGAACATCCAAAAACCCCTAGCTGGGATTTTTCGGCACCAGGTTTGGCCAAAAATTGAAGAATATAGGCTTCCTAGAAGTTCCCCTTCAAACTTGTTGTCTTTGGATTGCCAAAATGCACCTCTATCTCCTCAACCTAGCCCCGACACGCATATTAGTGTTAAAACCTACCACTGGGTGCAATTGCAAAATGATGCAAACTGTAGGACAGTTAGGGCGCGCCTGGCCCCTAACCGCCAGAACCCATGGACATATGGGTCACCATGTGACCGCACGCATATAGAAAAGGGGCCAAGGTTTAAAAAAATATGGTAACAAGGTTGGAACATGTGCGCGCTAGTGGTTACATGGTATATATATGATCGGGGGCTGAGGCTAAGCCCCGACTCAGGCCGCGCCCCAAATCAAAACATTTGAAATTCAAATAAATTAAATCCCATATGTATATTAAGAACCATAGGTAGGGGCGCCGGTTGGTCGGCCCTTACCAAAGATCCTCCCCTTACCTGAAGGTCATGGGGTCAAGTCCTGCCGACTACATAAGTTTTAGACCACTGTCGAGGTGACATGTGGCGGCCATTGATTGGGCCATGTGTCACCATTCCATTCGCCACAAAAATGCCACGTGTCAGATGCCAATTCATCCACACAACTTCCAACCAACACCTGCCACATGTCGTATGGCCCTACCACATGTCGTACGGCCTTTCCATGTCAACATCTGTACAGACTATACAGTCAACACAATTTTTTTTGCATGTTTGGCGATTTGAACAGAGCGTGAAATATCACTCATATGACGTCTGTTTGAAGCCAAATGAGTTGCGTTAGGTTTGTGACGATGAGGCCTACACACCCATTTTATTTGAAGAAATTACGAGAACTTTGAATTTTGAGCAAAATTTGATCCCCTGGATCACACCTCCCCATTGGAAAGCTTTTGGACCTCCAAAAGACTATTTTCAGTCTATCTGAAGATGAGGGTATAGTTCCCTCACCTTTCCAACCTCAATCCACTTGGATTTTCTTGGATTCATGCCTTTAAGACCAATTCGAAGATATTCCACATTTCCTCATTTTGAAATTCTCATTATCCTGTCAAGGATGGTGTCTTCATGCAGTTTTGTAAGATATTCTGGGGAGAAATCATCTATAAAAGGAATCTGAACATGTTCTCCTTGATCATCAATTAAAGGAGGCTCATACAATTTCAAATTCTCAACATTAACAACTGCATACATTTGCATATAAGAAGGTAAATCCAAACGGAAGGCATTGTTACCAATGTTGTCAAGAATCTTGAAAGGACCATATCGAATTGGTTTCAATTTTTTACCTTCTCCTTTAAGCCTCTCCTTACTAATGTAAATCCAAACTTCATCTCCAACATGGAAACTATGATCAACACGATGCTTGGCATGTCTTGTCTTGTACTTGGCTTGACTCTTTTCCAACTACTCTTGTACCATTTGATGTATCGGCTGAATTTGTTCAATGAACTTTTCTGCCCTATCAATGTCATATTGACCATCAATAGAAATATCCTTCCCAAAGATAAAATCTAAAGGATATTTGGGCAAATAGCCAAAACATGCTTCAAATGGCGATGTTTGAGTTGAAGAGTGCTTAGCTCGATTGTAAGCATGTTGAATGTAGTGTAAATGCTCATCCCAAAGTTTAGGATACCATTTGCAATAACCACGAAGAAGATGCACCACTATTCTATTTACCACTTCTATCTGACCATCGGTTTGCGGATGAAAAGTTGTACTCTTTTTCAGTTTTGTGTCCATGAGTGCCCATAAACTTGACCAAAAGTTCCCAATAAATTGATAATCTCGATCAGAAATAATGGATTTAGGCAATCCAAAATGTACCCAATCATTCGGAAAGAACATTTGTGCCATTTTTTCAGCTGTAACCTGCTTCTTACAAGGCATCAAAATACACATTTTGCTAAATTGATCAACCACAACATAAACATAATCATGATTTATTTTAGACATAGGTAGACCTCCTACAAAGTCCATAGAAATACTTTCCCAAGGACGAGAAGGAACCAGAAGTGGAGTATACAAACCCAACTTTCGATTGCTAGGTTTTCTTGTGGCACATAACGAACATCCTTGAACATGTCTTGAAACACTTTCATTCATTTTACGCCAATAGCAGTACCTTTGCAAATTAGCCACCATCTTCCCTACACCAAAGTGACCAGCAATACGAGAAGAATGGGCTTCTCTTATTATGTTGATTCTTTCACCCTGTGGAATACATAGCTTGCCAAGATGATACAAAAGATTAACATGCACATGGTAATCCAATTCCTCAACATGGTTAGAATGACACAAAGTCGCATATACTTCTTTAAAAACAGCATCTAAAGCATATTGCTCAGCATAACTCTCATGCATGATAGGACTATGATTAAGAATAACCGAAGCACTAATAATAGGCCTTGAAATAATATCAGCAACTTTGTTATAAATTCCCTTCTTATACCTTATGACCAAGTGGAATTGTTGTAGAAAACCCATTCATCTGAAGTGCCTTGCTTGTTGTATCTTTGTTTGTGATTATAAGTATTGCAATGGTTTCTTTCCCCAATAGATAATGTTTCCATTTTTTCAAACTTTGCACCAATGCATACAACTCTTTATCATAAGTAGGATAGTTAATCACGGCACCATTAAAAGTTTCATAATGAAAACAAATGGGCTTACCATGTTGTAACAAGACTGCTCCCATTCCATAATTGCTTGCATCAGTTTGGATTTCAAAAGGTTGCCTCAAATTCAGAAGTGCAAGAACTGGCGTTGAATTGATTCTCTCCTTCAAAGTATCAAAAGCCTTTTGTTGCTTGCCTCCCCATTGAAAAACTTGCTTGACACTTGTCACTACATGTAATGGAGCTGCAATGGAAGAAAAGTTAGCAATAAACTTTCTCCAATATTGGGCTGCTCCCAAAAAACTTCTTACATCTGTCACATTGTTGGGCTTGGGCCATTCCAATATGACTTTGACCTTGGAGGGATCAATTTTTAGTTCGCCTCCACCAACAATATTCCCCAAGTAGATAAGTGAAGTTTTTCCAAACTCACATTTGGACATCTTCAAAAACAACTTTTCTTTTCTCAAAACATCCAAAACTTGCTTCACATGCTTAACATGCTCTTCACGAGATTTGGTAAAAATCAAAATGTCATCTAAGTATACAATAACAAAATCATCAATAAAAGGCCTTAATACATCATTCATAACTCTCATGAACGTATAAGGTGCATTGCAAAGTCCAAAAGGCATTACCATCCACTCAAACAAACCTTGGTTTGTTTAGAAAGCTATCTTCCATCTGTCTCGTTCAACAATCCTGATCTGATGATATTCGTTTCTCAAATCCAACTTAGTAAAATACTTAGCATCTTTCAATTGATCAATCAAATCATCAATTCTAGGAAAAGGTTAGCGATTCTTTACCGTAATCTTGTTCAAGTCCCTAAACTCAACACACATACGCCATGTACCATCTTTCTTTGGCACTAACACAATTGGAGATCCACATGGCGATGTGCTTGGCATGATGAATCCTTTGTCAAGCAACTCTAGGATTTGTTTTTTGATTTCAGCATTCTCCATGACTAACATCTTGTACATACCAATGTTTGGAAGAGGACAATCTTGTTGCAATTGAATTTCATGTTGGACACCCCTTCTTCGAGGTAATCCCTTTGGTTCCTGAAACATCTCATCATATTTATTAACAACCTCATATAGATCAGATTTGAACTTTGCATCACAACCTTAGAAAACTTCGTTTTCAATATCATCTTTGGGTTTAATCATCAAGAGAACAAAATTCTTGCTAGCATTGACTAATCTCTTCATTTGTCCCACATCTACAAGTGACAAATTCATCTTCTTTGTATGGGCTCTAACAATGTAATCAACTCCATTTTTAAACAAGTGATACTTATTCTTATGACAATGAAAAATGGATTTTCTATCATATAAATATGGGCTTCCCAACACAATAGCACATATATCCAAAGGAATAAGATCAAGCTCTACCTCATCTATAAAATTTGCAGTGATAGCAAACCTAAGTTTACACCTTCTTGTCACCTGCAATTT
The DNA here is from genome assembly GCA_010110895.2 of Picea sitchensis. Classification (NCBI taxonomy): domain Eukaryota; kingdom Viridiplantae; phylum Streptophyta; class Pinopsida; order Pinales; family Pinaceae; genus Picea; species Picea sitchensis. The sequence continues at coordinate 154,636 of SNQJ01S0000020.1, forward strand.
ACCATTATCACATATCCAACCAAGAGGGTATGGTTTAGGATGTGGAATTGTTTCCAATTTTAATTTCTTAACAGTGTCTTCAGATATAAGGTTTGCTTGAGATCCAGTATC
>SNQJ01S0000020.1:154796-207316 GCA_010110895.2 Picea sitchensis
ATTTCTTGACAGTGTCTTCAGATATAAGGTTTGCTTGAGATCCAGTATCAAATAGAGTATCTATCTTGGTATGCTTTGAAACAACCCTTATATGAAAAAGTTTTATTCTTTCTTTTTCTTGACGAGTTTCATTGAGATTATTGTTACTTGAAGAACTAGTACTTGCAATATAACCATTACCTTGATAACCCATGGTTGTAATCTTTGTTTCATCACTTGAATCAGAACCTAAATCATGTTGTATGGTTGCAGCAATATTTGACTTCTCTTTGTTGCCAAACATTTTGGGTATTCTTTGAGGATGAAGTTTCCAACAACGGTCTTCGTCATGGCCATCTTTTGAACAATGTTTGCATGTAAATTTTTCTCCCTCTTTCTTAACAGAAACATTATTTTTCCCATTACCCTTGAACTTCCTCTTTCCTTTGTCTCCATGACTGAAAGACTTCTTGTTACCATCATGAGTTTCATTCCTTTCTCTGGCTTCCAAACGAGTTGCCTGAACACAAACTTCATCTAGATTTGAAGGGTTAAACATGAGTATGGTATGTCTCAAATAACTATGTAAAGCTCCAATGTATTTGAGTAAAGTTTCTTGAGAAGACAAATCTACTCCCAAAACCAAATCTATTCTCCTAAATTCTTGAGTAAAGCTTTGCACATTTTGTCCTTTAGCTTGTCTAAAATTTTGCCAATCCATAGTAGCTTTTTCAATATATGCCAATGGGTAAAATTGTTTTTTAATTGCAACAATAAAATCATTCCAAGAGGTTAAAATTTTACCATGTTTCTTCATGTCCTCTTGAGTCTTGGCTTCCCACCCAATGAGTGTTGCACTATCCAATCTTAAAGAAGGAAGCTGAATCTTAGTTTCATCATCTTGAATTTTGTGTATCCTATAATACACCTCAATTTGACGAATCCAATTATCTAATTTCTCAGCATTTGCCTCTCCATTGTACATTGGCAATTCAAATTTAATATCAATCTTTAACAAAGGAATTTGTGGAGGAGTTTTACCATGTCCTTTTGAAGAATTTGGAAGAGGTCTTGAACTGGTAGAAGAAGAAGAAGATGGAGGTGAGGGTGGTGGAGAAGCACCATTCCCTCCAATTCCATTTGGAGTTTTATCACCACTGTCTCCCTTGTGCTTTGAAGGGTTGGATCCTTCACCTTGAAACCTTGTATTCCTTTCTTCCATCAAGACTTTCATCATTTCTCTCATTTCCATGAAATCCTTTCTGATATCTTCATCTTCTGTAGGAATATGTTCATGACTCTCTTCATGAGCCATAATTGGTGAATGCCTCCTTGAAGCTTGAGGTGATGATATAATCTTTCTTATTGAAGGATGAGAACTTGGCTCTACAAGTTGACCTTCTCCTCTTGTGAGTTTCAACCTTATGAGCATCATAAAACAAAACACTTGCAAACAATCAAGCCTTAAAAAACCTATGCTTTGATACCAACTTGATCTGAAAATTATAAAGGCTTGTATTATTGAAAATATTTGCAAGTTTTTAATTCAAGTGTTCTTATGCAAATGGATCAATTTTTCAAACACAACTTTTATAGAAATTACACATTCAAGATGCATATAATCAACAACAAATAACACTGAAAATAAAACACATAACATAACAAATGATAAAGGAGTTCACCCCTCTCTTGGGCTACATCTCTTGGTCTAGCTTCCAATGGATCTTTTGTATTATTTGTTCAAAGTGATAAAATATGTTCTTTACCATGCTCAAAATGTCAAATATATGTCTCCAATGGCTTCAGAACATCCAAAAACCCCTAGTTGGGCTTTTTCGGCACCTCCTTTGGCCAAAAATTGAAGAAGATAGGCTTCCTGGAAGTTCCCCTTCAAAATTGTTGTCTCTAGATCGCCAAAATGCACCTCTGTCTCCTCAACCTAGCCCCAACGCACATATTTGTGTTAAAAACTAGCACTGGGTGCAACCGCAAAACAATGCAAACTGTAGGACGGTTAGGGCATGCCTAGCCCCTAATCCCCAAAACCCGTGGACATATGGGTCACCATGTGAACACGCGCATATACAAAAAGGGGCCAAGGTTTTAAAACATATGGTAACGGGGTCAGAATGTGTGCGCGTTGGTGGTTACATGGTATATATATGATTGGGGGCTGGGGCTTATCCCCGACCCAGACCGTACCCCAAATCACAACATTTGAAATTCAAATAAATTAAATCCCATATGTATATTAAGAACCATAGTTGGGTGCGTCGGTTGCACATCCCTTCCCAAAGCTCTTCCCCTTGCTTGGAGGTCACGGGGTCAAGTCCTACTGACTACATAAGTTTTATACCACTGTCTAGCTGACATGTGGAAACCATGGATTGGGCCATGTGTCACCATTCCACTTGCCACAAACATGCCACGTGTTGGACGCCAATTCGCCCACACAACTGCCAACCAACACTTGCCACGTGTCGTACGGCCCTGCCACATGTCGTACACCAATTCGTCCACACAACTACCAACCACCACTTTCCATGTGTCGTACGGCCCTGCCACATGTCATACGACCCTGCCGCGTCACCATCCATACGAACTGTACGGACTGTACATTCATCACATTTTTTTTTGCATGTTTGACGATTTGAATAGAACGCGATATCTCACTCATACAACGTCCGTTTGAACCCAAACGAGTTGCGTTGGGTTCATGATGACAAGGCCTACGTACCCATTTGATTTGAAGTGATTCCGAGCACTTTGAATTTTGAGCAAAATTTGATCCCCTAGATCAGAAAGCTAGCTAGGACACAATTTAAATTCAAGAGCTCTACTTAAACAGAGAAACCACTCTAATTAGTTCATATGGATTTATGTGCACCATCAAGATAGGAAGGAACATGGAAGAAAAACTACTTCATCCTGATCATTGATCATTACTCGAGCCTCACTTGTGTTGTTTTTCTCAAAGAAAAAGCTGAAGCATTTGAGAAATTTAAAATATTTAAGACTTTAGCTGAAAATCAAATAGGAAATGGGTTATAGGCAATAAGATCAGACAGAGGAGGAGAATTTATGTCAATTTATTTCAAGGAATTCTGTGATAAACATGGGATCAAGAGAGAATACACAATCCTAGGAACTCCACAGAAAAATGGAGTAGTTGAGAGGAAAAATAGAACAGTTCAGCAAATAACCAGGTCAATGTTGAATGAGAAGAACATTGGTAAACCTATTGGGTAGAAGCAATACACACAGCAGTCCATATTCTTAACAAATCCCACCTCAGGCCACACAGTGAAAAGACACCTTATGAACTGTGGTATGGAAGACCTGCTTCAATCAAACACTTGAAAGTCCCTGGGAGTAAGTGCTACATAAAGAATAATAATGAAAACCTTGTCAAGTATGATAACAAGGCTGATGAAGGCATCTTCTTAGGATATTCTACCAATAGTAAAGGATATAGATGCTTTAATAAAATATTGTATAAATTAGTTGATTGCATTGATTTAAAGGTTGATGAATGAGTCCTAGTAAGAGAGGTGAGCAATATTGAGTCTACTACAAAGGACACAGTTGAAGCTAAAGATGAACAAGTCCAAGAATTAGAAAAAGTAGACTTTGAGTCAGATGAATATACTAATACTCAGGCAGAATTAAATTAGCAGACAACATCAAATCCTTCCTCTAGAATTATTCAAAAGAATCATCCTACAAGTCATATAATTGGTGAGAAAGACAAAGGTTTACAAACCAGGAGAAGGATAACCAAAAACACCGAGCAATCACATATATCCTTCATATCCATGGTGGAACCCAAGAACTTTAATAAAGCTAGTAAAGATCTAAATTGGTTAAAATCAATGAATGAGGAACTAGATTAGATTGAGAATAACAATACTTGAGAGCATGTTCCTAGAACTATAGATAAGAATGTAATTGGATCCAAATGGTTGTTTAAGAATAAAATGAATGAACAAGAACAAATTGTTAAGAATAAATCCAGATTGGTCTATAAGGGGTATGCACAAATTCAAGGACAGGATTTTGATGAAACCTTTGAACCAGTGGCAAGATTGGAAGCCATGAGAATATTTCTCGCCTATTTATGTCATAAGAACTTTAAAGTATATCATATGGATGTTAAGTAAACATTTCTGAATTGAGATCTAGAAGAAGAAGTATATGTGGAGAAACCTAAAGGATTTTCACTGACATATAATCTTGACTATGTCTGTAAGTTGAAAAATGCATTATATGGAATGAAACAGGCACCACGTGCCTGGCATTATATATTGGACAAATTTCTACAGGACAAACGGTTCAAGAAAGGTATTGTTGACAGTAAATTGTACATTAAGTCTGAAGGTGATGATTTATTAGTTGTTTTGGTTTGTGTAGATGACATTATTTTTGGATGCACTAATGACCCTTCAGTTCAATGGTTTGCTAATTCAATGCAGACTGAGTTTGAGATGTCCTTGATAGGAGAACTACCATATTTTCTTGGTTTACAAATCAATCAGAATCTAGCAGGGCTATTTATCTCTCAAGAAAAGTTTTTGAAAGAGATGTTGAAGAAGTTTCATATGGAATATTCTTCTTCTGTTAGTACGCCTATGGTGGTTGGTTGCAAGCTTAATATAGATTATATTTCACCTGATGTTGATCAAAGAACATATCGATCAATGATAGGAAGTCTTCAGTACATCACAACATCTCATCCTGATATAATGCAAGTTGTTGGAATGGTATGTCATTTTCATTCTACTCCTAAACAAAGTCATTTACCAGTTGTCAAAAAAATATTCAAATATTTGAAGGGTATAATGACTTATGGTCTTTGGTATCCTAAAAATCAAGATTTTCAATTAACTTCATATTTAGATGTCGATTGGGAAAATTGTTTGGATGAGAGAAAGAGCACCAGTGGAGGTGAATTCTTCTTATGTGATTCGTTAGTAGCATGGATTAGTAAGAAGCGGGGATCTATTTCATTATAAACTACAGAGGCAAAGTACATTTTTACTGCTACTTTTCGCACTTAGATATTATGGATGATACAAACTCTTGCAGATTTGAAGCTAACTTAAACTGATCCCATTCCACTTCAGTGTGATAACACCAGTTCCATTAGTGTCTCGAAGAATCTTGTTCTCCATTCAAAGACAAAGAATATACCAATAAAGTATCATTTTCTCAAAGAGAAGGTTACAAACAAAGTTGTTCAGTTGAATTATATTCCTTCCACAAAACATATTGCAAACATATTTACTAAACCCCTAGCCAAGACACCATTTGAATATGTCCGTCAGAAGATGGGTGTCATCCCTTCTCTCACCTAAGATATTCCATCCTGTTAGGGGGAGTATGTGTTGGTTGAATATATGATACCTCTAAAAAAGTACTGCAACAGCCCAGGGGGAGCATGTTTTCTTTGAGATTGATGTGAAATGGGGAGAAAAGGTGTGGTCTAGATCCTGCAGTCGAAGCTCTAAGAAGAATAGTGCAACCTTTAAGGGTTTCCATCAATGCCAAAGGGGGAGATTGTTGGCATGTTTTATAGGAATAATATGCTTGYCATTGATGGAAAGAACAACAACGATGATGGAAAATAGGAAAAGAATAAGCTTAGGAGGAGAAGCGAACAATATGTAGAGATCAAATCTCAGCAGGGAAAGCATGGTACAGAAACATGATCCGATGAAAATCCTTGATCGTGGATCTGCTTCGAGAGTATTCATGATTGTCGGATCAAATTAAGTGACGAATAGTATCAACATAGAGGAATTTTTGATATTTGAAATCCCTGAAGTCCGGAGTGCCGGAAAGCCGTAGTAAATTTCAGTCCTGAGATCATTCTAAAGTGGAAGGACAGGATAAGTTAGAACAAGGGAATGCTAATATCAATAAATGATAATCAGGCACTTAGATGTACAATTCACAGGGAATATCAAACCGCTCCGACCTTTCTATCTTTAATCATAGGGAGGCGTATGAGTCGGTGGTATTTCCCATGAGGGACCCTCATACATGTCACCTTCCTGTCAAGTCAGACCCCCTTCACTCATTACCACTTACCTCCTAGTGCCCCCTTCGATTAAACCACCAAACAACTCATACATAACGCCTCCACACTCCGAAGTCACACTCCACTACCCGCTACATGTCACACTCCACTGCCCTTCCTACATGTCTCACCCACATCAGAAAAGATATGTGGCACAGTCAGATAATGAAAAGTGTCAAGATGAAATTGGCATTTCAGGTACATGCAAATCATGAATCTGAGTGACACATGGCATACACTCGGCTCATGCCAGATCATCAAGTGACATAATTTATGTCACTCCGATAGTTTTTCTTCAGAAGTTTCACCACCAGAAGATGCCTAAAGTCCTGAACACTGAAGTCCTGTAATGGACACCAGTCGTCTGATCTGAACATCACTTTAGATGCATTCTCAACCATTGATATAGTACAGTGTAAGTGGAAGTTCTAATCGACAACAAGTGTTCTCCACCATCTATGATTGATTTAGCAGGTGACCACTCTGGAGGAGAATAAAGCAACAATCAGCCTAATGTCCCGAAGGGTCGAAGTCACTTATGATTTTTGATCATGTAGGAGGATACATGTCAATAGATCATTGACTACGGGCGAAACTACTCCAGGAAAACATGAAGAAGAAAGTTTGAAATTACCGAAGGCCGAAGTCCTGAAGTTTGAAATCACCAAAGCTCGGAGTAGCGAAGGAGATATCAACCATTGAATCGAGTAAGGGGATGCAGAACCATTTATCTGGTTGAAAGGTCAAATTCCCGAAGTAGAGGTTATGTCACCGATTAAGAAGGACAGGTGTCCAAAGATCATCAACTCCAGAAGATTGGCGTACAAAAGAAAGCAGGGTTTGATATTTGAAACTCTCGGAGCCTGGATCATGAAATAAATCACATCTGTTGATTTAAGAAGGTTAGATATGATCCGTCAGTTGAGGATCACCATCAATATCTTGAGATCGATGGTCTTATCACATTGTGGGGATCGAAGGTGAGTGAATTTTAAAAATTTAAGGGTGGACCGCAATTGAAACCACGGTTTTGGAGAAAGTGTACGTGGAAACTGGAGGTGGATCGCAGGGAGAAAAGACGTTGATCCAAAACCACTCTTTGATGCCCCTGCAATCATTTGCTTACACAAGGACGTAGCCTGAGGTCACATGCGACAGGGGGCTAATGAGAAAAGAGCTCGCACCTGCAATCTCGTGGTCATGTGAGACCATCGCCCAAGGCCACATCAACTGAATATAGGGGAAGGAGCTATCATTCCTAGGCTCCACATCTGATTTTACGCATTGACAAGTCAGAAAGGCCTCTGCACGTATAATCCAATGACGTTGATCAAACATAATCTGATCAAAGGGTTTCTCTTTTATCTCGTGATTTATTGATCAGTTATAGTTCAGTTACACTAACTGAATCATTGTTCCTGAGTGGTTGAATTATTTTTCCTGAGCATTGGAATCTTGATTCCTGAGTGTTTCTGAGATTCCCGACTTGAGCATTGGAGATGCAGAGTGTAACGGATGATGAGAGAAGTAATAAAAGAAAAATGGCATGACCAAGAGAGGTTGTTGTTTCTCGGTAAAACAAGTTGAATTGTATATGATTAAGGAGACAACAGGAGCAGAGTGTGAAATATGCAGAGATGGAGAACATAAGAATGAAAGAGAAGAAATGGTGAAAACAACAGACTGTATGAGGACTTAAATAAAAGAAGATGCAGAAGGAACACACTGATGGAGGCAGAGTAGAGCAGTGTAGCCAAACAATGATGAGACTGGTAATCCATTGATAAATACTGTATCACTGTAATAAATTTCATAAGGCAAAGATTTATGTCACAGGGTGGTAGCATGGTGCTAGGGAGAACTATTATCTTCATAATTTCAAGTGGGTGCTTGTGCACAGGGAGTTGTATCTTCCATATGGTTGTAGCCAGAAAAACTAGGGTGGTAGGGTGGTCCAAGGGAGAACTATTGTTCTTTGATGTACAGGTTGGTGCATGTGTGACTGGAAGTTGGTGCTTCCATCCAGTTGGTGTTGTAACACTTAGGGAGTTGGCTCTTACTTCTAGTGGGTGCTAGAGAAACCAGAGAGTTGGTTTTCTCAGCAAGTTGCAGATTGTAAAACAGAGGTGGTAGCCTGACATTGAGTTGGTGCTCAAAGATAGATGATGTACAGAACATAAAAATATTGCCTATCATTCGAAGAAGAAGGGGTTTACTCCCTTTATGGGTTTCCTCAGGAAAATCTATTTCTCTATACTTCATGTGTGTGATTGATGTTGATTACTCTATCTATTACTTCCCTGAATTATTGTGATCATCATTGAGTGTTCTGTAATGAGTTTAAAATGGGTGTAATTGTTTAGGGACAATAACAAATGACTCACCCCCCCCCTCTCAATTGTCTAACATAAGGATCGTATCAAGTTTATAAAATATGTATACATCAACTATCACTCGACTAATTTCATAATTTTCTATCCATTGAATCGTAATCAATCTATATATATATAACTTGTTAAAATATTTACACAATATCACTGTAAATTTATGTTGGGAATCACAACAAAAAATCTCCACTTGCTTGAATGAATCCAAGAAGTAATGACATAATTAAAACCACACATAGTCCCGAAAATGATTCACAATAAAATATTATAAAAACATAATACTTCATACGTGATCCATACTACTCCCCCAACATCCTTTTTATAAAGTTTTCTTAGTGAATAGTTTCCCAAACCCTCATTAGATTATTTTTATTAAATTTAAATTAGGATAAACCTCCCATGTACACATGTCACCCGATCCCTTAGTTGCACTAGAAAATCAATTTATTAATGAATTAAATTTTCCTATTTCCCTCACCCACCTAAAAGCGTTCCTAAAAATGCTCCTTGATGTCCCTTTATTCCCTTACAATTCTTAAATGACTTACACCTTACTTAAATCCTAGTTAAGTTCATAAATAGAAAGCTCTAAAGGATAGATTCCTTACTGAGTTAGGCATTCTCCTTTTCCCTTAAGTTTCCCCTTTTCTTTAGGTTTCTGTTTTTCTTAAATTTCCCCCTTTTTAACTAAGTTCAGAATTATCAAGTTTAGACAAAACAACCATTTACCCCTTTTAATAATTAAACCTTTATTAAAAAAAATATTTTAATTATTAATGCTTGAATTTTCTTTACCGCCTTCTTGTTACATGTCCATTTAGCTTCTTTTTTTTTGTTCACATATTCTACATAGACCTAGGTTTAAATTTAACTAGGCTTGGTAATATTTCTTAAAGAAAAATATTTTGTTATTAAACTTTACTCAATACCCTCATACATTTAAAGGCTGACGAGGTATTAAGGAGGCATAGTTTTCTCGGAACTACATTTATTAACTTACCACAGTTAAAATCGCGATGTTGCCTTCAGGATGCACTATGTGCTCCAAGGGTGCAACTCACCACTTTCCATTTTATTTGTGTGATGTTCCCTTCAATATGCACTACATGCTCCAAGGGTGCCACTCACCTCTTGACTGAATTTGGTAGACGTCAAACCCCTGGAGTCAATACTCCATGAGGTGATCTTGTGGGAGAGTAAGGGCCTCTAAGGAATAAGTAACCTACCTTATTGCTCGCCCATTAGAATCATCATGAGTGACTTTCATAGTCTTCTTTCATGACATCGGGGGTCTCTCGAACTAGGTAATCGTTAACCTACAATTTGAGCCACAACGAGAGTACTAGTAGAATATGGCAGGGATGCTGCCACACCTCTCCCTCAATGTTTGTGGTTGTTGTGCATGACCCCCTTACTCCAAATGTGAGTCTGGTTGGCAAGCTATCGTAAGCCTATATCCATCAACAAAACATGTCAGCTATAAAAATCAACATCATAATATCTAGTCATATGTCACATCTGTATTATCAAAACATTCAAACCATAATAGTCCACTCCATGACTTGATCCATCGATGTCGTCGGCATCCTCTAATGTCCAAAGTCCTACACACTCAGAAGAACACATTCAATAACACTTGTCAATGTAATTATAACAAAATAACATATCATCAGATCCACAATATCTCATAATCATAATCAAAACAACCAATCCTATAAAGAACCAGATCACTTGCACGCAAGTGTCCTCAAATAATAAGTCTTCTTAGTACGCAAGAGAGGGATTTTAAACACAACCCCTATTGTTTTAAACTTCATCTCGAAGTTTCACAGTATGCAAGTGAGAAAATAAAGTGTATCACAATATCATATGTCTAGCTATAAAAAAAAAATGGAAATCGTTGACGCATATCATATGGGTCCCCCCAAGTCGCCGAGTGCGGACTATAGTTTTCCCACTGAACCTTGACCTAATCTACTATTTGACGTTATAGTTGTCGAATGTGATGGTATAGGATGCAGATTGGATCCACCATGAGCGCACCCTCATGCGATACCTGCAGGGAACTCATGTCAATAACATGTGTAGGATCACTAACATAATGTCTCAAAATAGATACGTAAAAAATATCATGCATGCACCTCAAAGAATCAGGCAAGGCTAGTCGATAAGCCACGAGCACCCTCTTTTACACAATATCGGAGGGTACCATGAACCTAGGAGAGATTTTATCACCCTTTACAAACTTTATCGAACTCTTATGCAGTTTCACTCGCAAGAAGACTTGATCACCAACTTCATAACTATGGTCGATACAGTGCGCATCGACATAAATCTTATGTCGATCATGTGCTTCATTGATCCTTTGTATTATTATTTGTATTTGATCTTCCATCTCTTGGATCACTTTCGGTCCCACCAGGACCCTATCCTCAAGTCAATACAAACACAAAGGTGTCTGATATGGTTACCCGTAAAGAAACTCGAAAGGTTCCATCTTAATGGTGTTTTGATAACTCTTTTTATATGCAAATTATACTAGTGGAAAGAATTATTCCGAACACTTATCTTTGTCCATCACGTACAAGTGCAACATATCTTCCAAGATTTGTTTTTTTTGTTTGGTCTTCCCATCTGTCTCTGGGTGATATGTGGTACTAAAGTTAAGTTGGGTTCCCAAGGCCTCTTGGAAGCTAGTCCAAAATCATCCTGTCAACACCAATCCTGTATCAAATATAATCCTCTTAGGCACACCATAAAACCTCACAATCTCACCGATCAAAACTTTAGATACGTTATACGCACGGGAATAAAATGTGCACTATTTGTCAGAGTGTCAACTACTACAAAAATTGAGTCGTGTCTCCTTGTCGTGAGTGGAAATCCAACAATGAAATCCATCGAAATGACCTCCCATTTCGATTATGGAATAACATGTGGCTGTAGTAAACCTATTGGATGTCTGTGTTCATCCTTCATATGCTGAAATTCTAGACATCTTTCCACTAAGTTGACTATGTCTGCCTGTTACATATTATTTTCGTCATCCCTATGACCATTAATGATGTAAACCTATTTGTTACCTTCATAGGGGTCAGTGGCCTGTATTCCTAAAGAAAGAAGGGAGAACAACTTTCCCTGAGAGAAGAAGTTGTATTTTCCTTTGAAAAAACTCTATTAAAGAGGATTTATGCAAGCTTCTCTATACATAGGGTGTGGAAATTCCTTATTTCCACAGGCTGTACTAAAACTAGGCTGCAAAGTTTCTGTAGCCTGCATTACATCTAGGGTGTGACGACCTTCATACATGGGAATGGTTTGGATCTTACTCACTTTAATGATTTAGTGGAATCATCCTAACCTTCTCACCTTATCCTCTTCAACTTATAAAAGGAGAGGAGCTCTCATGGAGAAAGTTAGTTGGATTGAGCTTGGGAAATTTATGTTGGCTTTGAGCCTTTGTCAAGATATATTGTGAGTAGCTATCAAATCCATGGTCTCAGAATCCTTGGAGAAAGAAGTGTGTGGGAAGCAAGGAACTATTGGAAGGGACCTAATGACATTGAGGCATCTGGTTGTATCTTTCTTCCACATTATATAATACAGTGGCATGTTTCTTTCTCATACAATCATTAGCATTTTATTACATTATTCCTTGATCACATGTTTAGGTTTTCATTGAATCTACTATAGTTTGTTTCACTTTTGTTGGTTTGTGTCATTGTAGATTTGATCTCACAAGAGAACTGGAGCGAAGTAGGGACAACAAAGATATAAGGAAGCAATATCTAAAGGTATGTAATCCATTTATTCTTTGGTATTAAATTCAATTATTGTAAGTTAGGGAAAGCGTCATGTCCTATCTTGTTTTGTTCTAGATATAGGTGGATCTAGGGGGATTTATTTGTGTCCACACTTAACAATTAGCTCGATAACAAAATTGACAACTCCACTGGGGAACATATTGTTTTCCTATTTTTTCTTTCTTTCTTTTTTTGATTGTTTGGATTCTGTTTTATGAGTCACTAGGAGATCCATCTTGACTCTTTGACTGATTAAACCACACTGGGGAAACCTTCCTACTTTTATTTTTTCATTTTTACTTTGATTTTTGCAACCTGCTTTGAGGGACAACGAGAGGATTTAGGATTTTTGCACCTTACCCGCTTAGAACAGTGCATAAAATTCGCACCCTACCCATATCTATCCTACGGAAATCAGTGATTTCCGCACTGTGTTAGTCTATAGCCTACGAAAATTGTGAAAATTTTGATTTTTGATGTTTTTTTCCTTACCAAGACCTTGGATTTGATTTTGGGGTAAATTTTTGGGTTTGATTATGATCTATTTATAGTCTACTTGACAGATTTGAGACTGGTTTTAGCCATATTTTGTTTGTTTTCTTTTGAAAGATTTAGTCTCTTTGTTTGAGTGTCTTTCAGTTACAAAGCATTTTCTTTTCTTTAGAGTTGTTTAGTGAAATAATACTTCTTTTTCTAAATGAATTGTGTTAAAAGAGAAAATTTGTTTGGGTTGCTTTTGTTTTGAAGAAGTTCTCTATTTCTTTTAGTGCCTCTTTGAAACAAAAAGTTTTATTGTCTTTCTTTATATTAGATTGGGAGCATCCTTGCATTTGAAGTAGTGGAATTGCATGATTTTTGGAATTTTTTGGTCTTGAATCGTGTATTGGTGTATAGTCTATTTGTCAAATTTCTTGAAAATCTTGATATTGATGAGTTTAGTAAAATTTTGAAAGATTGTACATTTTGTAATGATAAATGTTTTCTCCTTCTCACAGCATAGCTTTCATAGAAATGAAAATATTGCATCTTGATCTCTTTTCATAACTTTTGAGTCGGTCAAAACACCATATTGTCCACGCCATCTTCCTTTTGAGTAACAATTGCCTTAAAAATAAAGCGTTTATAAAAATTGATTAGACATTTTTATATTTTCTGGTAGAAAACCTACATTAGATTAGTTGTAGGGCTTGGGAATAGGTGTGAAAGATAACTTTCCAAAGCTGCAAACAATCATAGTATCTTGTGATAGGGAGATTTAAAATCCAATTGCTACATTTTGTCCTGGGAAGCCCTTCTCACACAAGGGTCAAACCTGAGGTCGCATAGAGACTGGAAGAGTTACTCACCCTGCTTTGTTGGTCTTGGTGTAGAGATTGCACATATTATGGGGGTTGCTTGAAAGGTATACCCACAATGATGAGTGGAAGACTTTCAAGTTCATTTCGGGCTAGATAACCTACCTTTGCGCATGGATTGGACTGTCGATTATTTCCCTAGGAATTACTATAGTAATTCGTAACCTTAGTGGCCTATCTCTTTAGGGTATTTACAAGAGGTGACTATGGAGGGGAAAGTCTTCACATTACCTGGAATCGATGTTGGCTAAACTCACTCAGGATCCTTGGAGGGTATACTCATGTTTATGTGTGGGAGCTTGCACCATGGTGTAAGTCCGTTAAGCAGGTCGTCAACGTAACTTTTCCACCCGCTCTATCTCAACCCCTTCTTAATTTTCTCCTATGATGTTGGAATTCATCACCAACTAGTGTACTCATTGTGAGAAGGTTTTGTTTGCTTTCTTGCTTATTAGATTTTTTAGCGTGTTGTTTGTTCTCCCTAGACGACTCTAGGTTGGATCTTTATTTTTATGGCATCAGTTCCCAGAATGACCAATGAAGGAACCTCTGCTCCAGGAGAACCATTTTTTTTTCCTTCTTACAGAAACATTGGTCCTCCTCACATCGCTACTTTGATCCTTCCAGATCTCACAACTGGATTACCGATATAGTTTTTTTCCAGTCAGGTAGTCGCAAATGCATTTAGCGATTCATTTGTAAGAACTTACCCCCAAGAACATCAACCTCATGTTGATCCTTCACCTTCTTCACTTGCAAGGTCTTCTTCCATTTCATCTTCCTCACTGAGTGAAATCCCTGAGGCTAGTAAATCAGTGGATAAGAAGAAGAAGAAAAGGAAGAATAAGAAGAAGAAAAATAAGAAAGGGTCCAAACTTCCAACCAATGCCAGACATGTTGGAAAACAACCAGTTATTGATAATCCTGTTGGGAGTGTTGATGATACCAAGATCACTTAAACATCTTGTAATGCCAAGTACCCTTCCAGGCTTTGTAAGGGTAGCCATCTTCTTAAGGATTTCCCTGGTCTATCCAAGGTTATAGAATCATGGTCTACATACCCTCGCCAACTCATGTCGTCAACCTCTTAACAACATGTTGATGACCTCCTGTCAAGTAGTCAAGATATCATTGGGAAGAATAAAAGTAGAATCAATTTCCCATGTATGTTATGCAAAGGGCATCATCTAACTCATATTTTTCTTCATATGGAAGAAGCCTCAACTTCCAGCTACTTATCGCAAGCTTACTCTCGACCCACCTGTAGTTCATAGAACGATCAATCCATCCCTTTCATCAGTCAGTCTGGTTGATCAAGTGGTCAATATGGTCACATCCTTAGTTGAATTAGTTGACCAAGCGGTCAATCTGATCCCATCCTTAGTCGATCCCACTCTCTTGTTAGAGAATGAAACCCAAGAGGTCGATCCTTTTCCAACCGTCGACCCCATTCTCCTCTTGGAGAATGAAACTTAAGTGGTTAATCTGATCACGTCATCGATCGATCCTACTCTCCCGCTCGAGAGAAAACTCGATATTGCTCACGTTTTTCTTGTTGATACAAAATCTACCATGCTGGGGAACATCCCTGCTTCTCTCCTAGAACCCCCTCCAAGTAATGAGACCATCCTTTTTAATTGGGGTGTGCTAACTGGACCTTGTCTTCCCTCTCAAATTCGTTTTGATATTAAAGTACAGGTTTGTGGTCGAGATGTTCCTCAGACGCTGATAGATGAAGGTGTGTCCGTTAGAATTTTGTCCTCTCTTGCTTGGCAAGACTTGGGTTGTCCTCAACTTGTGCCAGTTATGCAGAATCTGTTAGATTTCAATAGAAGAACCAGTCAACCTTTAGGGACCCTTCCTTAGTTTCCTGTAACTTTGGGAGGGAAAATTATCTTTATTGATGTCATGGTAGTCCAAGACCCCTTGGATTTTTGTTTACTCCTTGGGCGAGATTATGTCTATGCTATGAAAGGTATTGTGTCCACTCTTTCTCGTGTGATATATTTCCCACATGATGGAAGAATTGTGGCAATTGATTACCTTTCAGTTTTTGGTCTTGACTTGATCTCAATGACCTCACTACATGGTTCATATATGAAAACAATATCACCCTTGACACAGGTCAATTATGTGGCCTTGTCTCTCATTCCTTCAGCTTCCAATGCAGATGAGCCTCTCACTGTATGCTCAGTCTCTTATGACTTAGATCCAATAGTTGACATGGTGATCTCTTCGTTACGGCTATTGGAGCCTGGCTTCTTTACCCTTGTCGCAACCCTCGACATTTGTTTCTTTCAGAGTGTGTTTCTTCCGTCAAGTGAAGATCTCTTAGAGGCAATGATCGCATTTTGTCCCTTGACATGGTGTCCTTCCATAGAACTATCCTCTTGGAAGACATGATCAGAAAGAGAATCCTTGAGCATGGTTTTTTGATTTCAAGATCATTAAAAAATGAAACCATCCTTGAGCATGTTTTTTTGATTTCCAGCTCATTAAAAAATGAAACCATCTTTGAGCATGGTTTTTTGATTTCAAGCTCATTGAAAAATAAAACCATCCTTGAGCATGGTTTTTTAATTTCAAGATCATTAAAAAATGAAACCATCTTTGAGCATGTTTTTTTGATTTCAAGATCATTAAAAAATGAAACCATATTTCAGCATGGTTTTTTGATTTCAAGCTCATTAAAAAATGAAACCATCCTTCAGCATGGTTTTTTGATTTCAAGCTCATTAAAAAATGAAACAATATTTGAGTATGGTTTTTTGATTTCAAGCTCATTAAAAAATGAAACCATCCTTGAGCATGATTTTATGATTTCAAGCTCGTTAAAAAATGAAACTAGTTGCGAGGATAGTTTTTTCGTCTCTGTAGAAATGTCATTAAAAAATGAAACAGAGGTTATGAGCATAGTTCCTATTTCTGTGTCAAGCTCGTTAAAAAATGAAACAAAAGTCTAGGGATTGAACCTGGATTCACGAGCATAGTTCTTATTCCTTTGTCAAGCTCGTTAAAAAATGAAATAGTTTTCCCCATCTATGTCCAAGCCAAGTCCTTCGTCTATTATTTGAAGCCTCATTTCATCTTCCTTTGCAGTTGGAAGAAACAAATCTTGGGGGGCAATTATTTCATCCTTTGGACTTCATGCTGAAGTTAGAGCTGCTAGTTTCTTAAGCTGGGGGCTAAGTACCAACCATCCCTGTGTTATGCGTTGGGAAGTCCAAGCATAGTTTTCTATGGTTCAAGCTTGTGTAAAAATGAAACCACTTACCTCAAGTATAGTTTCCACTGGTTCAATATTATGTAAAAATTAAACCAGGTCCAAGCATTCTTTTGTTTTGTTTTAAAGCTTGTGTAAAAATGAAAACAATCGTGAGCTTAGTCTTTGTTCTTTATCATGCTCATAAATACATGAGAATAAGTTACCGAGCTTAGTCTTTGTTCTTTCTCATTCTCGTAAATACATGAGAATAGGCTACCGAGCTTAGTCTTTGTTCTTTCTCATGCTCGTAAATCATCGAGAATGTAACCGAGTATACTTTTATTAGTTTTTCGGACTCGTAAAGGTTATACGGAAAAAGAATCCCAATGGAGTTCCCTTTAATCTATTTTCAAACTCTCTAAACATGAAAAGATTTCCATCCGACCTTGTTCTTTTCATGCTCGTAAAATTATTTGAAGAAAACATTTGATGGTCGATAGTTTATCACTTTTTCGGTCTCATTAAACTAATTTATGAAAAAGGAACTGAGAGAGTTCTCTTTAAGTGTTTTTAACACTCTCTACCTATGAAAAGCCATTGAATTTTGTCTATTTGGACTCGTTAAACAAAGATCGAAAGGCCCATATTGGGACCAGAGCTTTCTTTAAGTGTTTTTCAGACTCTCTAAACATGAAAAACCCATGAGTTTTCTTTTTTTTGACTCGTAAAACAAACATTGAAAGGCCCATATGGGACCGAATCATTCCTTCCTAGGGTTCTTTAAACATACTCTGAGGGAATTATCCGAAGGATGAGCTTACATAGACAAGAATATGTTGTCCTGATGAAGCTTGCGTAAAAATAAAGAGATACTCCTTTATAAGATTACAAATTTCTCTGTGATCCCTGTTGTTGAGTCGGTGTTTCCAAGACAGTTGTTGTTTCGTTAATATGCTCAAAAGATGTTCAACCCAGAAAAATTTATATTGCGTCGATCGTTTCTATAGTCTTTAATCCTTCTATTGTGTTGACCATCCCTGAGTAAGTCCTAAACCACTTGTTACTATGATCTACTTCAAATCTTGTTACCTGTTTCATGTCATTGATGTGGGATAAATTAACGCACTCTTGTGACGAGTCTTTTCCTGCCGACTTCAACTCATTATCCAGGAATTAGACTTAGAAACTAACTAGTACCTTGGAACTTGCATGCCTCAATGGAAGGTTTCCTCACTTTCGATAGTGGGTTTTCATTATTAACCTCTGATCGAGATATTTCGTCGAGTGTTCGACTTCAACTCATTAATTCACATTTGTTGGATTGTACTAGAGTACCTTGGGAGTCATTGACAATAATGGTGATTTCTCTCACACTTGTTAATGGTATTCATTAATTATCGGTAATCAAGTGGTTTCTACCATGTTCGACTTCAAAACATGTATTTGCATGGTTAGATTTGTACTATAGAGTAGTGGAGATGAAGACCCTGGATCTTTTCTGACAGATTCAGGTTGCGTTGGAGTATATTCAGTGTATTGTTACATATATCCACATTGTATGTCTCTTGTCTATGTTCAAATTTGAGACTTTAACACATAAATCCATAATGTATTTTTTGTGGCTATGTTCAGATTTGAGTCATATTGGCATGGATCCACACTGTATGTTTGGTGTCCCATGACTTGTATTACTTGACATGGATCTTTGCATGTCAGAAATTATTCTTTGAGTCATTTGTATTCTGAGTATGGGAATGCCTACCTCAGTGATGATATATTATTGTATTGTATTTCCTCATTTGTTGGCAGGTTTCCGACCAAATGTTCCTTGTTCCCTACACACACTCAACAAAGTGCATCAATTATCACTCTGTTCTAACTTCATACTTTGGGGGGCTCTCTGTTACACATTATTTTTGTCATCCCTATGACCATTAATGACGTAAACCTATCTATTGCCTTTAGAGGGGTCAGTGGCCTGAATTCCTAAAGAAAGAAGGGAGAAGAACTTTCCCTAAGAGAACAAGTTGTATTTTCCTTTGTAAAAACTATGTTAAAGAGGATTTCCGCAAGCCACTCTATACATAGGGTGCGTAAATTCCTGATTTCTGCAGGTTGTACTAAAGCTAGGTTGCGGAGTTTCTGCAGGCTACATTACAGCTAGGCTGTGATGACCTTCATACGTGGTAAAAATGAGCATTTTCTCGATACTTCTAGAAGGAGACGATTCTATGGTGAGGTCACCTCCGAATGGTTTGGATATTAACCTCTTTCATGATTTAGTGGGATCATCCTAACATCCTCATCTGATCCTCTTCAGCTTATAAAAGGAGAGGAACCCTCATGGAGAATGTTAGTTGGATTGAGCTTGGGAAATTTATGTTGGCTTTGATCTTTGCTTTGTCAAGATAGATTGTGAGTAACTATCAGATCCATGGTCTCAGAATCCTTAGAGCAAGAAGTGTGTGTGAAGAAAGGAACTGTTGGAATGGACCTGACAACATCCAGGCATCTGGTTATATCTTTCTTCCACATTATATCATATAGTGGCATGTTTCTTTCTCATAAAATCATTAGCATTTTATTACATGATTCCTTGATCACATGTTTAGGTTTTCATTGAATCTACTATAGTTTCTTTCACTTTGGTTGGTTTGTGTCACTACATATTTGATCTCACAAGAGCACCGGAGAAAGGCAGGGATAACAAAGATATAAGGAAGCAATATCTAAAGGTATTTCATTCATTTCTTCTTTGGTAGTAAATTCAATTATTGTAACTTAAGGAAAGTGTCATGTCTTGTCTTATTTTGTTCTAGATCTAGGTGGATCTAGGAGGATTGATTTGTGTCCACACTTAACAATTAGCCTGATAACACTGCCTTTATTCCCTTCTAGAAGAATAAGGCTTTAAAGTATGCCCTCATCTTCATGACTCGAGGATGAGCCATGTACACTGCTCTATGAGCCTTGTTTAGTATCGAACTCGTCAACTCGTCGTGGGTAGGTACATAAATTTGATTTTAAATATCAATAATCCGTCATTGTCCACCGTAAATCCCTCAAATTTTGTTACCATAATTGTGTTTTTCTGATAAAATCCTTGACCTCCTTGTACCAGTCATCGTCGCATTGTAAAGTTAGAATCTATTCATGTATATTCGTTTGACGAGGCATCAACAAAAATATGCATGGTATCCTACTCAATGCATCATCCACTATGTCCATTGTTCTTTTTATGTAAGTAATCTTGAAATCGTACTCGCTAAGCAATTCTGACAAACGTCATTGTCATGCATTAAAGTTTCTTTGCGTAAAGATGTGTTGTAAACAACAGTGGTCCATTTTTAGTTTGAATTTTCATCCAATAAGGTAGTGTCTCACTACTCTCAAGCCATAAACAATGGATAACAACTCCAAATCATGCGTCGCATATTTCTCCTCATGCCTTCTCAACTTTCTCGAGATGTAAGTGATCGCTCGACGTTCTTGCATCAAGACTCTACCTAAGACTTCCTTGGATGCGTCAGTGCATAGCAAGAAATCCTCAACCATGGACCTTTAGTATAAGTGTTGTCGTCAACACCTCCTTGAGCCTCCAAAATGCTTCCCTACATTTCTGAGTCCAAACAAACTTCTTGTTCTTCTTTTGGAATTCCGTAATCAGATTTTCTATCTTTGAAAAACCTTCAATAAACCATCGATAGTATACTTCTAAACCCATGAAGCTACACACTTCTGGGACATTCTTTGGCACAGGCCATTTCGTAATAGCCTCAACATTTTTTGGATCCACAATGATACCTTTGTCAGAGATGACATACCCTAAGTAATGAATCTTCAATTGATAAAACAAGCATTTCGAAAACTTCACAAATAATTTGTTCTCTCGTAGACACTGTAGTACCAAGCACAAGTTCTTGTCATGCTCCTCCATCATCCAGGAATATATCAAAATATCATCAATGAATACTTGCATGAACTTGTCCAAGTATTCGTGGAACACCCCATTCATCAAGCTCATAAATACCTCTGGGGAATTCTTCAATCCAAACAGTGAAATAATAAACTCATAATGTCCAAACCTCATTTTAAAGGTGGTCTTAGGGATGTCGTCCTCTTTGATATGTAACTGGTGATACCCTGATCTCAAGTCGATCTTTAAAAACATAGTCGCGCCTTTCATATGATCAAATAAATTGTCAATCATTGGCAACATATATTGGTTCTTTATCGTCGTCTTGTTCAATTGACGGTATTCAATGCAGAGTCTCCATGACCCATCCTTATTTCATATGAAAATAACAGGCGTAGCTCAAGGTGACACACTTGGACGTATAAGTCCTAGATCCAACAACTCCTTCATTTTCATTTTTAACTCTTGCAACTCAAGGTTCGATATCTAATACAACGTTCTCACTATCGGTTCAATTCCTGGTTTTAGGTCAATGGTAAATTACAATTCCCTCTCAGGAGGAAATCCTAACAACTCCTCTGGGAATACATCCGCAAAATATCATACTACCGGAAGGTTTTATAGGCCTTCTATCACACCCTTTTCATTTAACGCAAGGATCACATATATCTTGCATCCCACGAGCATGCTCTTCCTTAGATGAAAGGAAGAGATGAACCTCATGGAAACTCTCTGGTTTTGACCTACAATCATGCATCTATGTCCCTCATCATCAACTAAGCTCAATTGTTTCGTCTTATAGTTGAAAATCGCCTCATGCAATTCCAACCAGTCCATACCTATCATGACATCATAAGACACTAAGATCATTATGTACAGGTTGGCCCTTGTGAAAAAATCTCCTAGGTTAAGTCTATATCCCATAATCTTCCCTCCAACATTTTGTTTTTCTCCCGAATCCATTTATAAAAATCTAAACTCGTCTTGCTCAACAGCCTTTACCTTAATTCTTTTTAGTGATGCACCATAAATAAAACTCTTTGTAGCACCTGGATCTATCAAAATACTAACGGTCTGGTTTGTGATGGTACCTAACGTCTCGAGCACATTTGACTGGTGATCTTCCTGGAGGTTATTCATCGATACATGAATCTATTGGGCCTTGGACAAATCTCCCACGGTAGCAGGTCTGACTGATCCAGATTCTCTAGCCCTCTCAACTAGTGAGTCACACTAGTAATGTGTCTCTCCACATGTCCAACACCCTTTCTTCGGTCCAATACTCTTGGTACCTAAAGTTGAAGCTAACAGACCACCAGCTTGGAACCCTGGTTTGTTCTGCTAAACATGCCTAAATTGTTATTGTTGTGTTCGACACTAGTGTTGGTGTTGTGGTCCTTTGTAAGGAGTCTATTGTTGATGGTTTGTTCGGTGAGGTGTAGAGAAAGTGGATCCTCTCTCAATCCCATGATATCCTGGTGAATGTCTAGTCGATGTCTAATGTTGTTGTGCACCAGATGACGCATGTCCTACTGGTGTCACTGGAGTCCTACTCTTACCCCTGCGAATAAGATCCTCCTCTGATATGCAAGGTTTGAGGCATCTGAATCCTCACCTTTGCATGAATGCTGACATTAAGGACGAACATGAACTTGTTGACCTTAAGTTTCTCGGTATTTAGGTGTGGAGCATACCGAAGAAGCTCCATGAAATGTGCCTCATACTTGGGCATCATACAACCACCCTATAGTAAGGCATTGAACTCGTTGAGTTGTATCTCAATGAATTCCTTAGAGAGATACCTCTCCAAGATCCGTTCCTCGAACACTTCCCATGACACGTCTTCGACGCCCATTTTCAATTGTGGCAGGAGCATCTTCCACCATAGAAGAGCACTCCGCTTCAGTTGAAATACCACCATGAAAACCTTCATGTTGGAGGTATATTCATGAACTGCAAAGCACATCACCATATTATCCAACCATGCCTTGCCAGCTGCATCATCCGAGGTACCAAAGAACTCGAGAAATTTTACCTTATCGAGTTCGCAGTGAATGCTACTAGTACCGACCGGAGCATGTGATGGACCCTCAGGAGCTGTCAACGCCCTGGCCCAATGTCTATACAAATGACTGATCAATGCCTCAAACATCTACTGAAAGGACCTCATCATCCGAACCACATCACCCACAACTATCTGTGCCTACCTGACAACCTATTCGTCTCCTTGGGGTTTACACCCCTCAGGCATGGATTCTACTTGGGGCGTCGCGTCTCCTCCCCTAGAACCCCATCATCTGCCTCTGTGACATTCCTTACTAAGTTAGACATTAACCTTTTTCTTTAATTTTCCCCTTTTCTTTAGGTTTCCCTTTTTTCGTTATTTTTTCCCCTTTTTAACTAAGTTCAGAATTATCAAATTTAGACAAAACAACCATTTACCCCTTTTAATAATTAAACCTTCATTAAAATTTTTAATTTAATTATTATTGCTTTAATTTTCTTTACCCCTTTCTTGTTACATGTCCATTTAGCTTATTTTTCTTTGTTCACATATTCTACTTAGACATAGGTTTTAATTTCACTAGGCTTGGTGACAGTTCTAAAGGGAATTTTTTTTTTATTAAACTTTATTCAATACCCTCATTCATTTTAAGGCTAACCAGGTCCTAAGGAGGCATAGTTTTCTAGGAACTAGGTTTATTAACTTACAACAGTTAAAATCATGATGTTCCCTTCAGGATGCACTATGTGCTCCAAGGGTGTCACTCGTCTCTTTCGGGGTTTTTTCTACGACGTGCCCTTCAAGAGGCACTACATGCTCCAAGGGTGCCACTCCCCTCTTGAATGAATTTGGTAGACCTAAAATCCCTAGAGTCAATACTCCGTCAGGTGATCTTGTGGGAGATTAAGGGCTTCTAAGGAATAAGGACCCTGCCTTATTGCACGCCCATTAGAATCATTGTGAGCGACTGTCATAGTCTTCCCTCACGGCATTGCGGGTCTCCCAAACTAGGTAATTGTTAACCTACAGTTCGGGCCATAGTGGGAATGCTAGTAAGATGTTGTAGGGATAATGCCGCACCTCTCTGTCAATGTGTTTTGTTGTCGTGCATGACCCATTTACTCCAAATGTGATTCTGGTTGGCAAGCTATCGTGAACCTGCATCCATCAATGAAACATGTCATCTATAACAATCAACATCATAATATATAGTCATACATCACATATGTAATATCAAAACATTCAAACCATAACAGTCCACTCCATGACTTGATCCAGAGTCCAAGGATATCCATTGATTTCATCGACATCCTCTAATCTCTAGAGTCCTACACACTTAGGACAACCCAGTAAATAGCACATGTCGATGTAATTATAGAAAAAATAACATATCATCAGATCCACAATATCTCATAATCATAATCAAAACAACCAATCATATAAAGAACCAGATCACTTTCACACAAGTGTCCTCAAAGAATAAGTATGATCAATGCACTCAATAGTGGGATGTTACAATGATCCATATACAAAGTCATATTATAATCGATCATATGTCACAGATACAAAATTGAAATATTGAAACCAATAAAATCCACTCCCTTACTCAATCTGAATTCCAAGGAGGCCCATTGATGTCATCAGCATCCACACTTTGTCAATGTCATACACACTTAGAGAAAACTCATCAATAACATATCTCAATATGAATATATCAAATAAGAATCAATGAACAATAAGAATAGCATGTGGTTGTAGTAATCCTGCTAGATGTCTATGTTCAACCTTCACTTGCTGACATTCAGACATTTCACCATGTAGCTAACTATATATACCGTCATCCCTTCTAGTAGAATAAAGTCTTAAGGTCTACCCTCATCTTAGTGAATCTTAGATGAACCATGTACATTGCTCTATGATATTCACTTAAGACCAAAATTCTCAATTCATCATTAGGCGATACATAAATCCGGTTATTATACCTCCTCAATCTGTCATTGTCCAATGTAAAACCTTTAAAACTTTGGTACCATCGTGGTGTCTTGTCCGATATTTTCCTTAACCTCTTTATACCATTAATCGTCGAACTGTATAGTAATAATACTCTCTCGAAAATTCGTTTAAAGAGGTATCACTGAGAATATGTGTGGTCTCCGACTCAATGCATCTACCACTCTGTTCATTGTTCCTTTTATGTAAGTAATCTCAAAATTGTATTCACTAAGCAATTATGACCAACGCCTTTATCACACATTCAAGTCACTATGTGTAGAAATGTGTTTCAATCCACAGTGGTATGTTTTTAGTTCACATTTCCATCCAATCAGATAGTGTCTCCACACTATTAATGCATACACAATGGCCAATAACTCCAAAATCATGCGTGGTGTATTTCTCCTCATGTTTTCTCAATTTCCTTGAAATGTATGTGATGACTCGACTGTCTTGCATCAATACTCTGCCTAAGCCTTCCTAGGATTCATGTGTGCATACCAAGAATTCCTTGTCCATGTCAGGAACTTTTTGTATCGGTGGTGTCATCAACAGCCCCTTGAGCCTTTTAAATTATTCTGCGCACCTCTCGGTCCATACAAACTTCTTGTTTTCCTTCTGCAACTTCGTGATCATATTTTCTATCCTTGAAAAACCTTCGATGAACCATCAGTAATATCCTACTAAATCGATAAACCTGCGTACTTCCGATATGTCTTCCAGCATATGACATTCCATAATATACTTTACCTTCATTGGATCCACAACGATACCTTCGCCAGAGATAAGATGCCATAACTAATGAATCCTCAATTGGTAAAAAGAGAATTTTGACAGTCTCCCATATAATTTGTTATCTCATAAACATTGCAGTACTAAGCGCAAATTTTCTTCATGTTGTCCCATCGTTCGATATTATATAAATATGTCATCAATGAATACTTGCACAAAATTTTCCAAGTATTCATGAAACACCCCATTCATCAAACTCATGAATACCCTCGGGGAATTTGTCAGTCCAAACGGTAAAACCATAAACTCATAGTGTCCAAACCTTCGCTTGAAAGTAGTCTTAGGAATGTCTTCATATTTAAGTCATAACCGGTGATATCCTGATCTTAAGTCAGTCTTTGAAAAAAACATCGTGCCTTTCATTTGATCAAGCAAATATCCTATTATTTCCAACAGATACTGGTTCTTGATCATCACCTTGTTCAATTGACGGTAGTCAATATAATGTCTCCATGGCCCATCCTTCTTTCTTATGAAAATAACAGGCATACCCCAAGGTGACACACTTGGATGTATAATTCCCAGGTCCAACATCTCCTTTAGTTTTATTTTCAACTCCTGTAATTCAAGTGTGAACAATTGATAAGGTATTCTTGCTATTGATTCAGTTGCAGGTTTCAATTCGATTGTGAATTCAAACTCTCTTTCAAGTGGCAAGATGGGTAACTCTTCTGGAAACATGTTAGAAAACTCGTATACTATAGGAAGGTTTTCTACTTGATCCGGATTATTTTCGGCACGAAATGAGAGTGGAGATATAACATAGAAATATTCAGAGATATTGCAAGAGAGACAACAATATAATAGAGATATAGAAAAAATATAAAAAGAGTCACAGATATACAGTAATACACGATTTCTATTAATGGAATAAATGTACAGAGACTGTAAAAGTACAGAGTGAAAGACTCGCTAGAATGGTGGTAGCTTATCTCTGAGAAGAGATGTGACGACTACTTGCATCCATGAGAAGATGATTACAATGAGGCTCTAGAGGCCTTTTTATAATAAACGGGAATGCCAAAAGTCCTAGACATCCAAAAACCTAACCCTAGGAGATGCAGCTCCAAAAGTCATGTGGGCCCCGTTTGGGTAAGTGAGTACATCAACTTCTTGGGGTCGTAACTTTTGCATACGATCTCCGTTTTAGGCGTGTAATAGCTCGTTGGAAAGGTATTTTCGATGAGATTAATTTTGGGTACTCAATAATGCCTTCAGATATCTTTGAGAACCTCTATATAGAAAAACCTTCATTTGGACCCTCAAAATGGCCCCAGAAGTTAAAACCTGCTAAAAATAGTAAATTGCCAAAATGGCCAGAAAACTGTTTTGAGACATTTGGAAATGGTGGGTGGCCACCAATATCCACTTCGATCACTAATAATTCCACCTAGCACTTGTCCTTTAGTGTTAAGATTGCATATAACTTACATCCGTTGTGCATGCTCTTATGTAGTTGTGTGAAATAAATTAACCTCAGGGACACTCTCTAGTTTATTCCTACAATCACTCTTATATGTCCCTCATCATCGGACAAAATCAATCGGTTCATATTACAGTTGATTATCACATCATGTGGTTCCATCTAGTCCATGTTGATCGCGATGTCATAATATCCTAAGATCGTGACGTATAGGTCAAAATTTGTTACAAAATACCCCAATTTAATGTGACAGTTCGTAACCCTTCCTCCAACCTTTTGTTTGGTAGCCAAATCCATTCTACATATCTAAACTCATCATATTCGACTGCCCTTACCTTAATTCTTTTCAGTGTTGCACTAGAAACAAATCTCATTGTAGCACTAGGATCTATCAAAATACTAAAATTTTGGTCGGTGATGGTACTTGACGTCTCGAGCATAATGCACTAGTGCTCGGCCTGATGATTATTCATCGTTGCATGAATCCTGTGGGCTTTGCCCAAATCTCCAATTGTAGTGTGTCCTGTTGATCCATCAGCTCTGTCCCTCTCAACCAGAGAGTCTCGCTGGTAATGTGGCTCTCCACATGTCCAACATATGGTATTTCATCTAGTACTCTGCGTTCCTGAAGTACAAGATGTTGGCTTACTAGCATGAAATCCTGGTCTGTTCTGATGAATAGGCCTAAACTGTTGTTGTTGTGGGCAACGCTACGATTGATGTTGTGGTCCTTTTTAAGGAGTCCTCTACTGAGGATTTAGTCTCCCTAGGGTCATGAATGTGGATCCTCTTGATGTATATCGATGTCTCAATGTCTGTCTAACTGGTGTTTGATGCTTCTACGCACCCAACGTTGTCTTTCAAGTCGGTCTTGTAGGAGTCCTTCCCTAACCTCTGTTGGTCAGCTCTTCCTCAGCTATGAGGGCATTTTGAACTACATCGTGCAACTTCTGTGGAATTAGGATCCTTACCTTCATGTGAATGTTGAATTTAAGGCCATACATAAACTTGTTGGCATTTAGCTTCTCCGTGTTCAGGCATGGATCATGCCTAAGAAGCTCTATGAATCGGGCCTCATACTCCATCACTGTACAACCACCCTGTTGTAAGGCATTGAACTCATTGAGCTAGAACTCGATGAATTCTTTTAATAAATACCTCTCCTGGAATCGCTTCTCGGATAGTTTCCATGACACGTCCTCGACGATCATGTTTAGTTGAGGCAAAAGCATCTTCCACCATAGAAGAGAACTTCTCTTCAGCTGAAAGACCACCATGCAGACCTTCATGTTGGATGTGTAATCATGAAGTGAAAATTACATCGCCATGTTCTCCAACCATTCCTCGGTGGGTGAGTCGTCTGTGGCAGCCATGAACTTGGGAAACTTAGCCTTCTTGAGTTCTCTATGAATGCTACCACTGCCAACTGGAGTGTGTTGTGAAACCTCATTTGGTACCACTGACACCCTCTGAAAGGACCTCATCAAACCAACCACATCCCCCACAACAATATTCTCTTACCCAATGACTAGTTCTTCTCCTTGGGAATTAGACACCTCTGGCGTGGATGCTAATGGAGGCGTTGCACCTCCTCCTCTAACACCACATCATCTACCTCCATGAAGTCCTTTAACCATGATTTCCACATGGACACATTTCAATTTCAATTAGCGATAAGTTATTAATCAAGTGTTTATTAAATTAGAAGGCATAATGTTCTGAAGTCATGGGGTTGAACCTGCTCTGATACCATAAGTAATGCCCCCTCCGTTACGACAATAAACAAATTACAATAGGCAACTTTTTTTTAACATTAGGATAATATAATCGTCACACATAATTGATAGCATTGCAAGTGACATGTCATCATGACTAATATGAGAAAATCATTGCATTATCACATAAAAAAAAATATCGATGCAGTTCAACACATTGCAATCAACTCAAGTCAAATATAATAATGTTCAACCATGTTACTGAATATAAAATAACTACCTGCCCAATCTATCCTGCATGGTTAGGACCTCGAGGACACATAAGCAATGCTCAAGACCAGGATTCATCTGATTGAGTTTGACCACTTAAGGTCTCAGGGATGGAGACTTTTTTGAGGAACAAGGAGGTATCTAAATCCCACTAATATAATCAAGCCAAAATCAAATTAGATCAACAATCAATCTCACTTATCAAGTAATCATGGCGCAAGAGTAATATAATTACTAAATCAATCACCATCAATATTATTTTAATGGTGCAAGAGAATCTAATTATTAAAACGATCATACATCAACTTTATTTAAGGACGCGAGTAAACTATTTACATAACCAATCATACATCACATTAATTTGCAGGCGCAAGAGTAATCATCAACTTTATTTCATGTCGCAAAAAAATCTAATCACATAATCAATCATACATCACATTAATTTCAAGGAGTAAGCGTAATTCATCTATTTTAATTCGTGGTGCAACGGAAAATTATACTAGAAACATACATCCAGTAAATGATGCAATTACCACCTACAATACATTCCAAAAATAGTCAGACTACATTCACACATCTCAATTAAATTGATGCAATTTTGCATACAAAACCTTCCAACAATAGTCCAACTACAATTTACTACATACATAAAAACAAGTTCTACACCACTCACATAACCAGTTATGATGAATTAGGAATCAAATAATTAAGCTATGATAAAATCATTGCTATATCAACAACCTAACAACCCTTAATAATATAAATTTGCAAGAGAACTAAACTAGATTACGTTCTTCAAGAGTTACAAAAAGTGTCAATCAAGGTTCAATGACCAGGGTTAAGGGTAACAATCCTTCTTGACCCAATCAATTCCCTTGATGATTCAAGGAAGCCTAAGGATTTAATCTTAGTGTCTAGACACAACATACCCCATCGCAACGCCTATCCTTATTATGGTTATATTTATTGCGCTTAAATTAAATTTAGTGTAAAGGGAAGGAATTTCCAATCTTCAAATCCTTAAAACATTCTTATTCATAAGAGTGGATCCTCACGACTATGAAAATAAATCTTAGACCCGACCCAACTCCTTACTTTAATTATTCTAACTCCCGTCAAAATGTATTTGAGATTATCCCATAATGAAATTCTTAATATAAAAATTCATTCCAAGAGGTCCTGATGTAACATAGTATTGTTTTGGCAGGACAATTCATAACACCCCTTTTATATGGACGTTTAAAGTTGACCTCGCAAGTTTATTTTGTTAATTACCCTAGAAAGTAAGATGGAACGGTACACAACAAGAGTCAAGGGTTATTCTGCGAACTGTCTGAAGTAGGAACTGACGATCTTTAGCAATTTAACGCCCGATGGGCAGTTTTTCTAGGCCACTAGAGAGTAAAAAGTGAAAGCGCTGGCAACATAATATTTGTGAAGCTGAGGTCACTTCCACGCACGAGTTCGCAGGTCCTTAACTGTCATAGATGTGCCTCGAAGATGGGGAGATCCAAAACTACTACTAGAATCCGAGGGAACAATGTCAACAAAGGAAATAAACAATCTAAGGACATTACCAGATTCGTAGTAATGGCAGACGCTAGACGGAATGATAAAAAGATGAAAATTTGAGGCGAATAGAGACTCGAACTTCAGTATCTCGGGGTTCGTCATATACGAGAACAGGTAAATAGATAGAGATCGAATCCAACACTGCGTTACTTCTCGGATTTTTATAAAATGCAAAACTGAAGGTAAACTAAATACTGACAATGAAGAAATGGAAATCAGTGTTGGGGTGACTAGAATACCATTCGCGGACCTTCGGCCTTCTGAAATGCCCAGGAGAAATAATTCTGAAATGTCGAATCGCCATCTCCACGATTTCTGGGATTTTAACTCCTGTCGAATTGTTTAGGGAGAGATCCAGGGGACTTAAAATACAGGTGACAAGGAAGGATTCCAGCAGTTCTACCTGCTTTTCGCTATTTAGTTTTTTAGTTGCCAACTAGATTATACGCTGAGGGGAGGACGTGTAGATACGTAGACCACGAGGGGAGGATATTCCTATAGATCAACCTGCATCTAATTCGAGCATCAAAACACCAGTATGCCAATTCCAACGAGAGACTCCACCTAAATAAAAAGGGCGCATCGATCCAAAGGCGAGCAATAGGTGTTCAAATGGTGATGCGAAAGGAAGGTGTACATTCGAACAATCGGGACCTTCGATGGCTAGTAGACTGATAAATTCCAGTAACTAGTGTTGCAACAACAAATTCGAGAATTAGGTACTTCTTTAATTCGTAGAAATTAAGTCACGGGATAAGGTCTGTATCTTAATTGACAGAGATAAGAAATTGGATTCCTATTTTAAAATAAAGGCAATGAACTCAAATTTCAATTCAGAATCACACCACGCACATTGATTCCTATTTTAAGTAAAACAAATGAACTCCAACTTCAATTCAGAATAACACCCAGGTACATTCAACCACCACAAAATTAATTCCATTTTCAACATAACACTACAGAAATTTTGCAATTTATAATTAACAATTTATTCTTATCACAATAAAATACAATTATAAAGTACCTAGACAGATGAAGAGAATTTAGAGAGTTTTGTAGATGTCCTTTAGCACTTGCACTCTTTCCTTGCTTCATCTTGTTAGTCATCCGACCTCACGTGTACCTCCTAGGCACTGCTTGCTTCATCTTGTTAGTCATCCGACCTCACGTGTACCTCCTAGGCACTGCTAGGGGTACTCTTCTTCCCCCTTAGCCCCCTGAGCCACAAAGGGGCCATGCGCACACACAACCAAAAATCATTTATCTCTCATCTTTCCTCGTAAGGTAGACCCACCACTCCCTCTCAAGCTAGGTATCCCAACTCTGACAAGTAAAACCAGTCAAACATTATGCAACATAACTTTACCCATAACCACTATGATCCATTTTTCATCTAGACCACTTGTTTTATAGAAATTCTCCATGACACATCCCCACTTGCAATTTTTTTTTTTTTAATTAAATAATTTAGAATGATTTCCCCCTTACACTTCTGATTCTCTCCATAAGTTGCACAAGTAATTCCACATTTAATTTTAATTTTTTTTTTCCCTCACCATCCTAAAAGCACTCCTCTTCCTAACTTGCACTAGTAATTCCACATTTTATTTTAATTAATTTAATTTCCCTCACCATCCTAAAAGCAGTCCTTAAATCACTCAGAGTTGTATCTTTATTCCCTTTATTCCCATTTAAGGACCGACGCCTTACTAAATATGAGTTGAGTTAAAATAGGAACATTCTTCTAGTTATATTAGTGTGAATTGGACTCTAGATACCTTTCTATGCACACACATTATTTTATGCTTTATTCCTTTCTTATCTTAAATTACAATTTGGTATTTCCTCCACACATGTATATTATATTAATTCTTTAGACTTATCTCATCTTCCTTAATTTTTCAAATTGATTTACCTCTTTCCTATTTTATGTAATTTATAATTTAGCTTTAGTATTCTCACCAAACATAGACTAAGGCTTAATTTTTTAATAGGCTTAGACCTTCATTTGGGGACTTAAAACTAATAATTTCAATCCTTAATTAATTAATTAAATTCAAAAATGTTTAAATATTTTACAAGGTTTGAATATTTTCTTAAGGTTTTCAAGGAAACATAGTTTCAATGACTCAAATTTTACTTACACGATGTGACCTTCGAGACGCACTCTGTTCTCCAAGGGTGCCACTCGCATTTCACTGGTTTTGGTTGTTGTCTACCCCCTAAAGTCAACACTCCATTTAGGAAACCTTGTGAGAGACTAAGGGCTTCTAAGGAATAATGACCCTTCCTTATTGTGCACCCCTTAGAAATATTTATGAGTGACTATCTCAGTCTGCCCTCACAGTCATGGAACTCTCGAACTAGGTAATCGTTAACCTACAATTCAAGTCATCGAGGGAGTTTTGGTATGTTGTGACAAGGACTTTGCCACACCTCTCCCTCAATATCTTGTCTATGTGCATGGCCCCTTTACTCCTTATCCGAGTCATATTAGCAAGCAATCGTTAGCCTGCATCCATCAACGAAACGCTGTCAATGGCGCATATACAAAGTCATACTATAATTGATTATATGTCGCATATACATAAATGAAATACTCAAACGAATACAATCACCTCCCTGACTCGATCCAGAGTCCAAGGAGGTCCATTGATGGCATCGACATCCATACTCTACCAATGTCATGCACACTCAGGGAAAACTCGCTAATAACATCTGTTAATACACATATATCAATAACATCAAATAATAATCATCAACATCATCATAAGAATCCATAAGAGGAACAATAACCATGTACTACAACCAGATCACTTGCATGCAAGTTTCCTCAAGGAATATGTCGATAATATGTTCTTGCAAGAGTAGGATGTTACATACACCTCCTCTTGTTCTAAACTTCACCCTAAAATTGTACACTATATAAAATGCAATAATAAAAGTATTTGACAAGATGTATATGTCTAATCTATCAAATAAATAAGGAAACTGTTGGTGCATATCATATGCGTCCTCCGAGGTAGCCGAGTGTGTACTAAAATTTTTCCACTCCACCTTGACCTGATCGACTATTCGACATCGTAGATATCGAATGTGAGGGTCCAAAGTGTAGATTGTCTCCTCCGTGAGCACATCCTCATCGGAAACCTACAAAGATCTCATGTCAATCACATGCGTATGATAACTAACATAATGTCTCAAAACAGATACATGAAAAACATCGTGTATAAGCCTGAAAGTATGAGGGAAGGCTAGTTGACAATCCACGGGGCCTCTCCTTTCCACAACTTTGAAAGGTCCCACAAACCTAGGAGAGAGTTTATCACCCCTTCCAAACTTGATCGATCTCTTGTGCAGTTTCACCCGCAAGAAACATTGGTCACAAAATTCATAATTATGGTCAACGCGATGAACATCATCATAACTCTTCTATCCATATTCTTCTTCTTTAATCCTTTGTCTTATATTTTTCATCTGTTCTTCCATTTCTTGGATCACTTCTGGTCCCACCGGGACTTGATCCTCAATTCGATCCCAACTCAAAGGCATATGTCATGATCGCACGTAAATAAAATCAAACGATGCCATCTTAATGGTACTTTGATAACTGTCGTTGTATGTAAACTCTACCACTGGAAATAACTCTTACCAACATTTTTGTTGGCCCATTACATACAGACACAACATAATCTTCCAAAATTTGGTTCGTTTTTTCTATCTTCCCATCGGTCTCAGGGTGATATGTTGTACTAAATTTTAGTTATGTTCCCAAATCCTCTTCGAAACTGGTCCAAAAGAATCCTGTAAACAACGATCCTCTATCAGATATGATCCTTTTTGGGACACCATCTAATCTCAAATTATCACTGATAAAAACTCTAGCTATGTCTAACGCTTGATACGTCATACGTACAGAAATAAAATATGCACTCTTCGTCAAAGTGTCAACCACCATGAAAATTGATTTGTGCATCCTTGTCGTCAACATCAACCCAACAATAAATTCCATCAAAATGACCACCCATTTTGATTATGGAATATCGCGTGGTTGTAGTAATATTACCAGATGCCTATGTTCATCATTTGCTTGCTGACATTCCAAACATTTCTCAATGTAGCTAACAATGTCTACCTTCATCCCTTCTAGTAGAATAAAGGCTTCAGGTCATCCCTCATTTTCGCGACTCCTGAATGAGCCACATAAACTTCTCTATGAGCTTCGTTTAAAATCAAACTTCTCAATTCATCATTAGGCGGTACATAAATATAGTTATTATACCTCATCAATCCAGCGTTTTCCAATGTATAACCTTTAAAGTTTGGTACCATCATGTTGTCTTGTCTGATATTTTCCTTAACCTCTTTATTCCAGTCATTGTCAAACTGTTTAGTTAGAATTATTTCTTGAATATTCATGTGAAGAGGTATTACCGAGAATATGCGTGGTCTCTGACTCAATGCATATGCCACTCTCTTCATTGTTCCTTTTATGTAATTAATTTAAAAATTGTATTCGCTAAGCAATTCTAACAAACGCATTTATCACGTGTTCAAATCACTCTACGTAAAAAAGTGCTACAATCCAGAGTAGTTTGTTTTTAGTTTGCATTTCCATCCAATCAGATAGTGTCTTCAAACTCTTAATGCATACACAATGGACAGTAACTCCAAATCATGCGTGGCATATTTCTCCTCATGCTTTCTCAATTTCCTTGAAATGTAAGTGATCACACGACCGTCTTACATCAAGACTCCACCTAAGCCTTACCGGGATGCATCTATGCATACCAAGAATTCCTTTTCCATGTCAGGAACTTTCTGTATCAATGTTTTCTTCAAAATCTCCTTGAGCCTTTGAAATTCTTCCACACACCTCTCGGTCCATACAAAATTATTGTTTTTCTTTTACAACTCCATGATCGGATTTGCTACATTTGAAAAACCTTCGATGCAATGTCGGTAATATCCTGCAAAACCCATAAACCTACGTACTTATGAAATGTTTTTTGCTGCAGGCCATTCCATAATAGACTCTACCTTCACTGGATCCACAATGATGCCTTTTCAAGAGATAACATGCCCTAAGTAATGAATCCTCGTTTGGTAAAAAGAGCATTTCGACACTTTCCCGTATAATTTGTTTTCTCCTAAACACTACAGTACTAAGCGAAAATGTTCTTCATGTTCTTCCATATTTTGAGAGTATATCAATATGTCATCAATGAATACTTGCAAAAACTTGTCTACGTATTCACATAACACCCCATTCATCAAAATCATGAATACCCTTGGGGAGTTTGTTAATCCAAACGGTAAAACCGTAAACTGTTAGTGCCTGAACCTATTCTTGAAAGCAGTCTCAGGAATGTCTTCCCCTTAAATTCGTAACTAGTCATATACTTATCTCAAGTTGATCTCTGAAAACATCATCATGCCTTTGATTTGATCAAACAAATCATTTGTTCTTGCCAAGATAATTTGGTTCTTGATCGTTGCCTTGTTTAGTTGACGATAATCAATACAAAGTCTCCACAACCCATCCTTTTTTCTTATGAAAATAATAGGCGCACCCCAAGGTGACACACTTGGACGTATAAGTCCCACATCAAAAATCTCCTTCAGTTCCATTTTCAAATCATGTAACTTAGGTGTCGACGTTCGATAAGGCATTCTTGCTATCGGTTTGGTTCCAGGTTTCAGGTCGATTGTGAATTCCAACTATCTTTCGGGCTACAAGCCTGGTTACTCATTTGGATACATGACATCAAAGTCTTGTACTACTGAAAGGTTTTCTAATCCTTCTACCTCACCCTTATTCTTTATCTATAATATTCCATATAACTTACATCCCTTGCACATTCTCTTTTGTAGTTGTAGTGAAGAAATGAACCTCATGTACACTCCATGGTTTCTTCCTACAAACACTCTTCTTTGTCCCTCGTCATCAGTCAAACTCAATCATTTCATCTTACAGTTGAGTATTGCATCTTGTGATTCAATCCAGTCCATACCAATCACGATGTCATAAGATCCTAATTTTGTGACGTATAGGTCAAACTTCGTTACCAAATCCCCTAATTTAATGTGATAGTTCGTAACCCTTCCTCCAACCTTCTGTTTGGCACTCAAATCCATTTCTACATATCTAAATTTGTCATGTTTTTCTACCTTTACCTTAATTATTTTCAGTGGTACACTATAAATAAATCTCCCTATAGCATCGAGATCTATCAAAATACTAATTTTTTGGTCATTGATGGCACCTAACGTCTCGAGCACAATGGAATGGTGCTTGACCTAGCAGTTATTCACTGCTAAATGAATCCTATGGGATTTACCCAAATCTACAACAGTAGTGTGTTTTGTTGATCCGACCGCTCTCTCCGTCTCAACCAGATAGTCTCACTGGTAATCTGGCTCTCCACATGTCAAACATCCGATCTTCGGTCAAGTATTCTAGGTTCCCGAAGTAGAGGTTGCTTACTTACCATCTTGAAATACTGGTATGTTCGAATGAACATGCCTAAAATGCTACTGTTGTAGGAAACATTGTTGATGAATCCGTGGTCCTTTGTAGGGAGTCCTTTTTTGAGGAGTTGGTCATTGTGGCGTCATGAACATAGATCCTCTCGATGTATATCAATATCCCAATGTCTGTCTAGATGGTTTATGATCCCACTGCACACCCGACATTGTCTATCCAGTCGGTGTTGCAGGAGTCCTGCCATAAACCATGTTGGTCAACTCTTCCTCAGCTATGAGGGTCTTCTAGACTACATCGTGCAATGTCTATCGCATTAAGATCCTCACCTTCACACGAATTTTTAACTTAAGGTCGAACACAAACTTATCAGCCTTTAGCTTCTCTATGTTCAAGTGTGGAGCACTCCTAAGAAGCTCCATGAATCAGGCCTCATATGCTAGCACCATATGACCACTCTGTCGTAAGGGGTTGAACTCATTGAGTTGGAACTCGATGAATTCCTTTGATAAATACATTTCCCAGAACCATTCCTCTAATAGTTCCCATGACACGTCTTCCACGACCATGTTTCACTGAGGCAAAATAGTCTTTCACCATAGGAGATCACTTCCCTTCAGCTGAAAGACCTCCATGCAAACCTTCATGTTGGATTTGTGGTCAAGAAGTGAAAATCACATCACCATGTTCTTCAACCATGCTTCAGTGATTGAGCCTCTGTGGCACCCATGAAATTGGGAAACTTAACCTCCTCAAGTTCTCTATGAATGCTACCATTTCCAATTGGAGTACGATGTGAACACTCATTGTGTATAGGACCCCTGGCCTCATATCTATCTAGTCAGTTAATCAAGGCCTCTGACATCCTCTGGAAGGACCTCATCAAACCAACGACATCCCCCACAACAATATGATCCTTCCTAATGACTAGTTCTTCTCCTTGTAGGTTAGACCCCTCTGGTGTGGATGCTATTGGAGGCATCGCACCTCCTCCCCTAACACCACGTTGTCTAGCTCCATGACATCCTATAACCATTATTATCACATGTAAACATTTCAATTTTAATTAGAGATAAGTTATTAATTAGATGTTTATTACATTGTAAGGTGTAAAGATCCCAAGTTGCGGGGTTGAACCCTCTCTGATACCATATGTAACAGCCCCTCTGTTATGACAATAAGAAAAGTACAATATGTATTTTTTTTTAACGTTGGGATAATAGAATTGTCACACATAATTAATAGCATTGCAAGCGACACATCATCATGAGTAATATGACACAATCACTCCATAATCACATAAACAAAAATATCGACGAAGTTCAAGACATCACAATCAACTGAAGCCACATATAATAATTTTTTACCATGTCACTGAATATAAAATAGCTACCTGCCCAATCTATCCTGCATGTTTAGGACCTCGAGGACACATAAGCAATGCTCAAGACTAGGATTCATCCGATTGATTTTGACCACTTAAGGTCTCAGGGATGGAGACGTTTTTGAGGAATAAGGAGGTATCTAAATCCCACTAATACAATCAAGACAAAATCAAATTAGAGCAACAATCAATCTCACTTATCGAGTAATCATGGCGCAAGAGTAATATAATTACTAAATCAATCAACATCAATATTATTTTAATGGCGTAAGAGAATCTAATTATTAAAACGATCATACATCAACTTTATTTAAGGATGCAAGAGTAAACTATTTACATAACCAATCATACATCACATTAATTTCCAGGCGCAACAATAATCATCAACTTTATTTCATGCCGCAAAAAAATATAATCACATAACCAATCATACATCACATTAATTTCAAGAAGTAAGAGTAATTCATCTATTTTAATTCATGGTGCAACAAAAAATTATACTACAAACATACATCCAGTAATTGATGCAATTACCACCTACAATACATTCCAAAAATAGTCAGACTACACTCACACATCTCGATTAAATTGATGAAATTTTTYGTATGGAACCTTCCAACAATAGTCCAACTACAATTTACTACATACATAAAAACAAGTTCTACACCACTCACATAACCAGTTATGATGAATTAGGAATCAAATAATTAAGCTATGATAAAACCGTTKSTATATCAACAACCTAACAACCCTTAATAATATARATTTGCAAGAGAACTAAACTAGATTACGTTCTTCAAGTGTTACAAAAAGTGTCAATCAAGGTTCAATGACCAGGGTTAAGGCTAACAATCCTTCTTGACCCAATCGATTCCCTTGATGATACAAGGAAGCCTAAGGATTTATTCTTAGTGTCCAGACCCAACATACTACATCGCAATGCCTATCCTTATTATGGTTATATTTATTGCGCTTAAATTAAATTTAGTGTAAAGGGAAGGAATTTCCAATCTTCAAATCCTTAAACATTCTTATTCATAAGAGTGGATCCTCACGACTATGAAAATAAATCTTAGACCCAACCCAACTCCTTACTTTAACTATTCTAACTCCCGTCAAAATGTATTTGAAATTATCCCATAATGAAATTTTTAATATAAAAATTCATTCCAAGAGGTCTTGATGTAACATAGTATTTGTTTTGGCAGGACAATTCATAACACCCCTTTTATATGGACATTTAAAGTTGACCTTGCAAGATTATTTTGTTAATTACCCTAGAAAGTAAGATGGAACAGTACACAACAAGAGTCAAGGTTTATTCTACGAACTGTCTGAAGTAGGAACTGACAATCTTTAGCAATTTAACACCCGATGGGCAGTTTTTCTAGGCCACTAGACAGTAAAAAGTGAAAGCACTGGCAACATAATATTTTTGAAGCTGAGGTCACTTCCAAGCACAAGTGCATAGGTCCTTAACTGTCATAGATGTACCTCGAAGATGGGGAGATCCAAAACTACTACTAGAATCCGAGGGAACAATGTCAACAAACAAAATAAACAATCCAAGGAATGAATTTGGTGTGTGAACAATACTAGATTCATAGTAATGGTCAACACTAGACAGAATGATAAAAAGATAAAAATATGAGGCAAATAAGGAATCAAAATTTAGTAAGGTATTTTTATGGGAATCCTCATATATTGGGGTTCGTCATCTACGAGAACAGGTAAATAGAGACAGACCAAATCCAGCACTGCGTTACCTCAAAAGATTTAAAAAAAACGCAAAACTAAAGGTAAAATAAATACCAACAAGGGAGAAAGGGAAATCAATGCTAGGGAGAATAGAATACCATTTGCAGACCTTCGACCTTCAAATTCTTGGGAGAAATAATTTTGAAATTTCCAATTTCCTTCTCCACAATTTATGGGATTTTAACTATTGTCGAGTTGTTTAGGGTGAGATCTAGCGGACATAAAATACAGGTGACAAGGATGGATTCCAACAATTCTACTTGATTTTCTCTATTTATTATTATTGTTGCCAACCATATTATAATGTTATTGGAGGACACATTGATCCAGGTCGATATCGGTGGCCACCCACCTATTCCATGGGCTGGAAAAATAGTTTTCCATCTTGGCAGTTTTTCGGCAGTTTTTTGGGTTCCAAACTTTCGGGGTTGTTTTGAGGCCCTAAACGACATTTTTTGGGGATTCGATGTCCAGGAAAATATTTAAGGCA
Organism: Picea sitchensis; assembly: GCA_010110895.2. NCBI lineage: Eukaryota > Viridiplantae > Streptophyta > Pinopsida > Pinales > Pinaceae > Picea > Picea sitchensis. The sequence goes on from SNQJ01S0000020.1 coordinate 195,406, forward strand.
CTATCCTGGACAAGTCGAAAATCATTCTTCTCGGTTATACCTTTCCAACTATGTATTGAGTGCCCTAAATGGAGATTGAATGCAAAAGTTACGCCCCCGGGAAGTTGACATATCAACTACCCCATCGGGGCCCACAAAACTTTTTTCCTTTCATCTTCCGTGGTTAGGATTTGGATTTTACTTATTTTAAAAAGGTCGTTCGGGCCTCCTTGTAATAATCATATTCTTGTGAATGAGAGTAGCCATCACATCTCTTCTGAGAGATAAGCTACCACCATTCGAGCGAGTCTTTCTCTCTGTGTTTGTACAGTTTTGTACATTTCACACATTAATAGAAATTGTTTATTACTATATATATTTTCCTCTGGTTATATTTATGATAAATATATGTTATATTTTTGTTTCTCTTTCAATATCTTTGTATATTTATGTGTTATATCTCCACTATCATTTCATGCCGAAAATAATATGGATCAATGGTATCAGAGAAGGCTGCTCTTGATCATTTTTCAGATCATGTCCCCAACGAGGTTTGAGTATAAAAATTTGGGTCTTGAGCTTGTCTCTCTTGAGGAAAATCACTCTCACACACCCAAGAAACCCTCAATGGTAGAAGAAAAGAAAAATAATGGAGCAGATGATTCTATCAATATGTTGCTTGAGTAAGATCTCATGTGACAGAGGGACGAAATGATGGAAATTTTTTCCCACATCCTTCAATGTCTGTCGATAGTAGCAGGCGCATCTTCATCAACCATCCAATTTGGAGACACCTCACTTTTCAAGGTACAAGTTAATTTTGATATTACTGTATTTGAAGGACATATATATGTAGAAGCCCTAGACAAATGGTTGAATCTACTAGAAGGTTATTTCTCTGTTCACAATTTTTCTGATAGAGAAAAGATCACCTTCACACTTCTTAAAGCTCTTCCCCGTGTAAAACATTGATGGGAAACTTACTAGAAGAAGATTTCCATACAGGAGTCTGTAATATATGGGGCTGAGCCCACATGGAATTTTTTTGTGGATGCAGTAAAGGAACAGTACTACCCTATTGGAAACTATGAGGACCAATACATGAGATGGACCACACAGCAACAAGAGAGGGGTCAAGTAGTTCCAGAGTTCTCCAATACCTTCCATACCTTTCACACCAAGCTGGGTATGAAGGAATATGAACAAAATTTGGTTCTAAAATACCGCGAGGCTCTACACAAATACATCCAAAAATTAAATGGATTTTCTGGACATCTCATCAGTCAGTTTTGCTTATCGATATGTTGTTAAAATAGAGCAAAATTTTAAGAACCAGAACAAATGGGATTTCATATCTGCATATCCGCAACAACCAAAGTATGAGAAAGATGACCCTAACAAAAAACTTCCTGAAAACAAGTCTAAGCCATAGGAAAAGAATGGCCATGGAAAGACAAATAAGGACACTGGAAAATGGTGTGATTTCCACAAAATCCCATGAAACAACATCGATGAATGTTGCTCAAAACAGTTACTGGTGGCCAAGATCAAAGACAAGGAGCCAAACCCTCATTTGGAATCTAATTCTGAAAATACTGGTAAAAGACAGATCATCGATGCAGACCCCATTGTTATTGTCGCAACCACAACAATTCAACTAGTAGAACCAATAGATCCTGAAGAGGGGGAGAGCCTTTTTCATTCACAGATGTGGGTGAAGGGGACCCCACTGCATTTTCTTGTTGATATCGAAAGACAAAAGAACCTCATATCATTAGAGGTCATCAAACAATGGGGATTATTAACAACACCACACACGCATCCATACAACATCGGTGGCTTCGCCAAGGACAAGATCTATGTGTAGCTAGTAGTTTCGATTGTCATATGACTACCAGCCTATCAAGGATGAGGTATTATGTGATGTTTCCCCACTAGATTTCTATTATGCTCTCTTGGGCCAACAATATATGTGGAAGTACCATGATGTTTATGAGTCTCGACCCCGTAATATCATTGTTACTTTGTGGGGTCATATCTACAGAATACCATAGGTATTTCCAACTACTATCCCACCTAAATAGTGCCACAAGGTAGTATATCATACTACGAAATTTAAATTCTTCACAATTTGTTCAAAAGGTGAACAAAGGGATATTGCAACCACTACAGCCTCGACCCAAGCACCTTCTATCCAATAGAAGCAGGTCAACAAGATTGCAACAAAACAAAAATATTCCTTTGGTACATAGTCATCTCATATAGCCCGATTGGTTGAACATATTTAACCCCGCTAGCAAAAGGTTCATGATAACCTTCCACAAATCGAGCAGTGCAACATCTCTAGCAAGGCAAGCAACTCAACAAGAATCAGATTCAGCAAATGCTTCCCTCTCTCCCCCAGGAACTCAATGCAATGCAGACCATTTCATCCTGAGGAGGGAGGATTGATCCAAGTGGATATCAGTGGCCACCAACCTATTCCACAAGATTGAAAAACAGTTTTTCATCTTAGCAGTTTTTCGGGTTCCAAACTTTCAGGGCCGTTTTGAGGTCCTAAACGATGTTGTTTTGGGGATTTGGGGTCCATGCAATATTTAAAATCTCTTACATGGACCAGTTGAAAATTGTGCTTCTTGGTTAGACCTTTCCAACGATGTATCGAGTGCCCCAAACAGAGATCGTATGCAAACGTTATGCCCCCTGGAAGTTGACGTATCAAGTACCCCATCGGGGCTCACAAACCTTTTGGCCTTTCATCTTCTGTGGTTAGGGTTTTGGATTTTACTTATTTTAAAAAGGACCTTAGAACCTCATTGTAATAATCATATTCTTTCAAATGCGATTAGTCATCACATCTCTTCTCAGAGATAAGTTGCCAGCATTCTAGCGAGTCTTTCACTTTGTATTTTTACAGTTCTGTACATTTCTCACATTAATAGAAATTATGTATTACTATATATCTTGGCCTCTGGTTATATTTTCGATAAATCTTCGTTATATTTTTTTTCTCTTTCAATATCTATGTATATTTATGTGTTATATCTCTACTCTCATTTCGTGCTGAAAATTATCTGGATCATATGTAGATCCACAAACCATGAGGGGAAGATATTCCTATAGATCAACCTACATCCAAGTCAAGCATCAAAACACTAGTATTCCAATTCCAGTGAGAGACTCCACCTATATAAAAAGGGCACATCAATACAAAGGCGACCAATGCTCAATAGGTGTTCAAATGGTGATGCAAAAGGAAGGTGTCTAGCCAAACAATCGAGACGTTCGATGCGGAGTAGATTGATAAATTCCAGTAACTAGTGTTGCAGTGAAAAATATTATAGAACTACATACTTATTTAACTCGCATAAATTAACTCATGGGATAGGGTAGGTATAGTGATTAACGACGATAAGAAATTGGATTCTTATTTTAAAATAAAACAATGAACTCAAATTTCAATTCAGAATCACACCAGGCACATTGATTCATATTTTAAAGTAAAATAAATGTAGTCTAACTTCATTTCAGAATCACACTAGCTACATTCGACCACCACAAAATTAATTCCAAATTCAACATAACACTACAAAAAAATTGCAATTTCTAATTAAAAATTTACTCTTATTACAATAAAATACAATTATAAAGTACTCAGGCTGAAGACAAATTTGGAGATGTCCTTTAGCACTTGCACTCGTTCCTTTATTTTGCTTTCTAGTTAGACTACCTCACCAGAAATCCTCTAGCTCCTATCTTTCCTCTCAAGGTAGAGCCACTGCTCCCTCTCAAGGTGGGTATCCAAACTCTCACAAGTAAAACCAATAAAAAATTGTGTAGCATAACTCTACCCATAATCAGTGTGATCTATTTCTCATCTAGGCCATTTGTTTTATATAAATTCTCCGAGACACATCCCCACTTGAAAAATTAATTCACTTTTTAATTAGATAATTTAGAATTGTTTCCCCCTTACACTTTTCATCCTCTCTCTAAGTTGCAAAGGTAATCCCACATTTTATTTTAATTAATTTAATTTTTCTCACCCATCATAAAAGCGCTCGTTAAATCACTCCTAGTTGTCTCTTTATTCCCTTTATTCCCATTTAAGGACTGATTCCTTACTAAATTTGAGTTAAGTTAAAATAGGACTCTTCTTCTAGTTACACTAGTGTTAACTCAACTCTAGATACCTTTCTATGCATACACATTCTTTTATGCTTTATTCCTTTCGTATCTTAAATTCCAATTTGGTATTTCCTGCGCACATGTGTATTATATTAATTACTTAGACTTATTTCATCTTCCTTAATTTCTCAAATTGATTTACCTATTTCCTATTTTATGAAATCTATAATTTAGTTTTAGTATTCTCACCAAAATTAGTTTTAGGCTTAATTTTTTAAAAGGATTAGAATTTCATTTGGGGATTTAAAATTAATAATTTTCATCCTTTACTAATTATTTAAATCCGACAATTTTTAAATATTTTACAAGGTTTAAATATTCTCTTAAGGTTTTCTAGGCCACCTAGTGTCATTGACTCAAATTTTACTTACACGACTAGCCCTTCAAGACGCACTTTGTGCTCCAAGGGTTCCACTTTCCTTTTACTGGTTTTGGTAGTTTTCAAACCTCTAGAGTCAACAATACATTCGAGCGACCTTGTGAGGGACTAGAGAAATCTAAACGAAATATATCATCACACCAGACCACTAGATCTGGATGCACTTTATGCATTTGTGTCATATCAGAAAGAATCCTTTGAATATGTAGCCAAGGAATAATCTTGTGTAAAAGCCATGGATGAAGAAATAGAAGTCATTGAGAAAAATGACACTTGGGATTTGGTGGAACTTCCAAAAGGTAAAAAAATTATTGATCTTAAATGGGTATATAGGTCAAAATTTAATGAAAAATGAGAACTTCAAAAATAGAAAGGTAGATTAGTAGCAATGGATTTTATACAACATCCTGGAGTAGATTATGGAGAAACATATGCACCTGTATCAAGTCTTGACATAGTTAGAGAAGTGTTCATTGTAGCAACACATAAAAGTTGGCTAGTTTATCAGATGGATATTAAATATGCTTTTCTAAATGGAATTCCGAGTGAAGAAGTTTATGTGAATCAGCCCCCAAGTTATGAAATTTATGGATAAGAGCACAAGGTATACAAACTTAAGAGGGAATTATATGGTTTGAAGCAGGAACCTAGAGCTTGGTACAGTCAGATAGATACTTATCTTATCATAAAATTCTTCAATAGAAGCAACAATGACCCAACATTATACATATGACATCCCCCAAAAATAATTTTTTTTTTTTTTGAAATGTGCTCGAAATTTATTTCCATTTTTGGCAAATTCGAATCTTGAAAATTTTTGCCATTTATGGAAATTCAAAATTTTGAATTTAATAATTGTAATTAATTATTATGATTGTTAAGAAGAGATTTGATCTGACTCAACTAACTATTTGAATATGACACTTGTATCACAACAAAATATTTATATTAATTACAGGGGGACAAATGGAACAACCATGTTAAAATCAGCTAACCATGACTCCATGGGTGGGGAACATGTTGAAACTGCCTCTGAGCTGATTATTTCAAGTGGAAAATCATGGATTTGGCCACTAGTAGCCCCTGAAAATCAGGTATTAAGAAAAGCTGTGAAAATCCCCAAAGGAGGGAAAAAGACCCAGGCAAAAAATAAATAAATTGATAAATAGCATATGCAAGGAGGGAGGATGCTGCCAAGTATGATGGGTAAGGATTGCAAGTCCTCTTGTTGTTATGAGAACTACTGAGCAAGTGTGAGGTGAGGGGATATATACTGGAAAAATTTGGAATACTGCTGAGGAGTCTCCAAGTTCGCCCTTATGGATTCATGGTCAGGGTAGGGGGTGAACTGGGCAAGTGATTTGGCTGCCCTGTTCTACGGTTGGGAGGAACGTGGTTGTTCGCTTTGTCCTCCCACAGATTGGATTCAGATATGTTGATCTACCCCTCTCTATTTTGAATGGCTATGTTTGATTGATGTCAGGTATCTGTTGAGTGATTATATCTAATTGCGTTAATGTAAATCTTTCCCTCTTTGTTCTCGGATGTTTTGTGTGTAACTGATATTTTTCATCTAGTTGTTCTAAATTCGAAATAATTCTTTCAATGGATGAAATCTATCATGGTACTAAGTTTACAATCATTGTCTAAATTCTGGAGTGGTCCCTCCCGAAATCTGGAAATTACGTTACAAAAAATTGTTACCCTGGTGTACCCTTGTATAGAGTCTACACATTTAAAAGTCATAAGTGTGGAATTTATGAATCCTAATGGATATTGAATCCTTATACACCTATTGTATCACTTAACGAAAGCAAGAACACTAGTAAAGGACAAAGATCATGGAATTTTGAAATAATGTGAAACTTTCAGTAGAATTAGAGTACTCTCTTCCTTTGCGTTTTGACTGATTTATCACCTTAGTTTTTCAACAAAAGATGTTGCAATATTCTAATCCAACCCTTCAACTTTTCTCATTTTGGAAGTTTGTTATGTAAGAGGTTTGGGGCACTTGAACTCACAAAGTTCCAAACCTCGAAACCCCGAAGCACTAGTCCAAGTTTCTCTCTTTTCGCATTTCATAGGTTTGTTACATGAGATGTTGGGGCACTTGAACTCCTGAAGTAACGAACCCAGAAAAACTCCGAAGTGTTGATCCCACTTACATTTTTCACAATTTCGGTAGTTGTTGTGTGTGGATGTTTGACTTTGTACTCGCCAAATCCCGAACTCCGAAATTTCGAAATGTTGGTCACTTTTCGCAATTTCAGAAGTTGTCGTTTGTTGATGTTTGACTTTGTACTCGCGAAATCCCAAACTCCAAGATCTTGAAATACTGGTCACTTTTCGTAATTTGGGAAGTTGTCATGTGTTGATGTTTGGCTTTGTACTCACAAAATCCCGAATGCCGAAATCTCGAAATGCTAGTCACTTTTCGCAATTTTGGGAGTGGTCATGTGTTGATGTTTGACTTTATACTCGTGAAATCCCAAACTCCAAAATCTCGAAATGCTGGTCAATTTTCGCAATTTCGGGAATTGGTGTATGTTGATGTTTGGACACTAGAACTCGCGAAGTTTCAAACCCTGAAATCCCAAAATCCGGGTCTCACCTTTCCTGTTTTCGCATTTCGGAAGTTTGTATATGTTGTTGTTTGGGTACTTGAACTCACAAATTCTCGAACCCTGAAACCCCGAAGGGTGGGTCCCACATTCCTTTTTCACCTTTCGGAAGTTGTGGTGTGTTAATGTTTGACACTTCCAAATGCGAAATCCCAAACCCCAAAACCCCGAAGTATCGGGTCCACAGTCTTCAAACATTTTCGCATTTTTGGCAAATGATGTGGCCCATTTGTTTCGTTTTGTGTTCGACATTTATAATCGCCAAAACCCAATTGACCTCTGTTATTTTTCACAAACTGTAGGAACCTAGAAGGAATTTATTGTTATGGGAACAACTCTAATAATGTAATGAATGGACTGGTAAAAGAACGTTGGGGAGTCTTCATCCCAGATAGAGGTATGGAAGTAACAAACCATATTAGAAGTTGTTTGTATTGCAAACATATGGTAATATTTTTATGTAGCGATTTGGCCATAAAACCCCAAAGTTCCTTGTATTGTTAAGACTGTGGTAGTGTTATAGGTACTAACAGATAGGAAAGTAATTATAAATTACAAGATCCTAAATAAACATTGAAGTGATGAGTAAATACTCATTATATCGTCGATTAGAAAACTTTAAGTTGAATAATAAGGACAATCGACGACAGTAAGGACTCTAACAAATTTCTAGACCCAAGTCGTATGACAAAAAGCTTACTTGCTTGAGATCTCGAAACTTTTCAAGGATAATTGTACAAACAAATTTAATTTTTTTAATGACAGTTTTTGAGGTACATTACAATACATCAAGACGGATCAACAAAGTAAAATATTGATTTTTTGTTTGTATGTAGATGATATGATATTTATCAGAAATATGGCCATAGATGAATTCAATTTAGTGATGAAGAAGGAATTTGAAATGACCGATTTAGGATTGATGAAGTATTTTCTTGGGATTTAGATAAATCAACTGAAATATGTAATTTTTATAGGTTTGACAAAGTATGCATTATAAGTTCTCAAAATATTCAAGATGATTAAATGCAAGGCTTTCAATACACATGTTGCAATAGGAAATAAGTTTAGCAAATATGATCAAGGACCTTCCATAAATCCTACATTGTATAAATGGATAGTGGGCAGTCTCATGTATCTTACTGCCACTAGGCCATACATCATGTTTTTTGTAAGTCTCATCTCAAGGTTCATGGAATCCCCAAAGGATTCTCATTGGAAAGCAGGTAAACTAATTTTAAGGTATGTTAGAGGAACACAAAGTTATGGGTTGTGGTATACACCCACCAAACATAGTTAATTGATTGGTTACACTGATAGTGATTTTGCTGGAGGCATAGATGATAGTAAAAGAACTTTTGGTTATGCATTTAAACATGGATCAAATCTGATTGCTTGGGCATCAAGAAAACAACATATTTCCACTTCAACCACCTGTAAAGTAGTATGGTTAAGAAGGATATTCAAAGATTTTTCTCATGAAGAAATGGAGCCTAATCAAATCTATTGTGACAACAACTCAACAATTACACATTCCATAAGACATATATTCAACATGAAGATAAATCATATTGGCAGTCGTTATCATTTCATTCATGAATTGGTTAATAATAATGTCATCACTTTGTAATTTTTCAAATATGAAGATCAATTGGATGACATTCTTACTAGGCCTTTAGCATCATATAGTTTTGTATCTCTCAGATCCCACCTGGGTATTATTAGTTTTTTTTATGTTTGTAATGCTCCAACTTAAAGGGTTTTGTTAGATAGTTAAATTGGATCACTACCATTAGTGGTTAGTGCTAGATAGTTAAGTTGTATCACTACTTATTAGCGGTCTGTAATAAATAAATAGTAGCTATAATAAATATTGATGTAGTGGAAAAGGTTCCATTGTTATTTGTAATTAATATGATCCATATTCCATACAAATATAAATAAAGGAAGAACTCAACGCTCTTGTGCACCACATAGGTTTTTGTTGGGTTATTTTGTTTTCTATTTTTTGTGTTTTGTTCATGTTTGTTCTCTACTTGTAGATTTGAAAATATCCACATGTATGTAGGCTCAGTTGTTTCTAACTAAATGGATTTCTTTCTGAAGAGAGACTTGTTCATTTAAATTAGACTAAATCCTAAATGCATTCCTATGTTAATATATAAATCTAGTCATATTAACAAAATAATAAATGCAGACATACAATTTTACTTATGGAAACACAAATAGTTCATATATCTCAATAATAAACTATACTAGCATATTCATACACATATATGACAACGAATATGTTCCTACAATAGAGCTCATAATATGTTAACAATTATTTCCTATAGAGATAATTGACAATAGTGACAAATTGTGAACATATGTAGAAAATAATGAAACAATAGTGGATTATTGAATGGACATGCCATGGATCAACTTGTCAATATATTCATTAAAATAAATAGTTGTATGATTAAGATAAAACGACAAGACAAGATCCTTCCAATCCATCCCCAAGCCTGATAAATTATCATACAAGACTAAATTTTGGATTATCTAGTACCCCTTCTCTACCTAAGGTGCAATTGGATTTATAAAACAATTCTATCACTGTTCCTAGGCCTGTTCCTCTTCTCGACTCCTCACTTCTTCTCTATCTCGTTCATTTATATCCGTTACCCTACCTAGGCTCCTCATTTTCTCTACTCCCATGTCTTCATTGGGACTCTTCTCCTTCTCACGTGTTCTTTTCAAAGAGACAACAATGAAAAGATATATAAATTCATTTATATGTGGGAAAAAGTTGTCTAAATAAACTAAAATATGATCATTTATTAATGTTAATTACGCAAGAGAGACTATTTCATATTATCCTTTGAGTTTTTATTTTCCAACAAACCCTCATTTTCCTAATTTAACCTTCAAAAACCCAACTAATGAGCTATGAAACACTTCATTTTCAATAGTCAAGTAAATTTGTTCCTCCTTTTCCCCATAATTTTCAGGCATTTTTGTTGCTAATTTGTCTCAAATACCTCTGCCAACATGTTCTTCACTTCATCATCTTTCCAATGAGCCATCTTGCACCCAAATTTAGCCTTCTGAAATTCAAGATATGCCCCTCTGAAGTTAGAGCTTTATCTTTGGGTTAATCTCGACTATCAATCTTGTATTTGTAATATTTATCCCACATGCATTGTGGGAATTGAATCTAATTGTTTTATATTGTTTCCCTTCTATTTGTTTTGTATGTGGAGTTAGGATAGGTATAAAGTGTGAACCCATGTTAATGTTATGACCATACTACTCATATCTAAAAAAATAATATAAATAAAAAGTAGAAAACTTAACTGAAAATAAAATTAAATACAAAAATATAAGGCCCATGTGGTAAACCTAATGGTGAGACTCCGAAATTTCGAGAAAATTCAAAAGTCAGGTCATTGTGAAAACTCGGATGTGTGAAATATGTAAAGGTGAATTCTCGATAGTAGGGTTTTGATGGTTAAGTTCCAATCTAAAGGTAAGTGTTAGGTCTGACGTAAATAAAATATACTCCAAAGTTAAAGACAATGTCCAATCAAAGTACATGAAGTCCAATGGTAAATGTATGAGGTGAAGGTAGAACCATTAACTCAGCTTCAAAATACGATGGAGTGTGAGCCAAAGTAAAACCCATGATCAATATTCAAAATGTAATGATAAATGCTGGTAAACATTAAGTCCGAAAGCATGCAAGCCCAAAAAAATTAAGTCAGATGGTAAAAATAATAAAGATAAAATTCAGGACCATGAGAAAATAAATTAAAAATCACATAAAAATAAAAATAAATAAATAAAAAATATGAATAATAATAAAAAATAAAAAATAAAATGAAATAAATGAAATATAAATCTAATTCTATAGGAAAATTGGGAAACCCATGAATGTGAAATAAATTAATAAAAATAAAATACAAATGTTGGTATTTCAGAAAAATGTATGTAAAATCAAAGTGAGAGGTAACAATAATTTCTTGATAGTAATTTTTGTAAAATAATAAAATATATATCTATACTACATGTTGATAAAGTTTCAATTTGAAAATTTTCCAATTGAAAGATTGATGATAAAGTTTTAATTTGGAATTTTTTCAATTTAGAATGTTTGATGATAAAGTCTCAATGTGCAAAGTTCGAGATATCATAAATTCTCAAATAAAATAAAACTATACATGGCATTAATAGGGGGGAATTTGAAACCATGTATGTATTTCAAAGGTCATGGGTAAAATAAAATAAAAATAAAATAAGAATAATAAAAAAGAAATATAAAAGTAAATTAAATAAAACTATACAAACTCACATGTACAAATCAAAATTAAATGTGGTGAAGAGAAAAAATGAGGTCCCTAGGGATGATTTTAGGGGCTAAATTTCACTCATGGGCTAATTTTCCATGTTTTTTCCCAAAAAAATATTCGTTATTCTAAAAATGATTTGCCCAAATTTTATAGGATAAAATTATTTTACCTTAAAAATCGCCAAAATTTTATACAAACTATACATAATCCTTAGAAATTTGAATATCTTTACAAAAAGATCTCCAAACATTTATAGTTGGCATATGAAGGATTACTAAGATTCGCCAAGGTTTCTACATTTTAAAATAAATTTTCATCCTTAAAATCATCCCTAAATGAGGCTTAGTTCCAAATTTGGGTAAGATTCCACACCTAGGTTATGGTTCGACACATAGGTCAAGGTTTTTCACCTA
>SNQJ01S0000020.1:207366-222773 GCA_010110895.2 Picea sitchensis
TTTTGTGTTCGACATTTATAATCGCCAAAACCCAATTGACCTCTGTTATTTTTCACAAACTGTAGGAACCTAGAAGGAATTTATTGTTATGGGAACAACTCTAATAATGTAATGAATGGACTGGTAAAAGAACGTTGGGGAGTCTTCATCCCAGATAGAGGTATGGAAGTAACAAACCATATTAGAAGTTGTTTGTATTGCAAACATATGGTAATATTTTTATGTAGCGATTTGGCCATAAAACCCCAAAGTTCCTTGTATTGTTAAGACTGTGGTAGTGTTATAGGTACTAACAGATAGGAAAGTAATTATAAATTACAAGATCCTAAATAAACATTGAAGTGATGAGTAAATACTCATTATATCGTCGATTAGAAAACTTTAAGTTGAATAATAAGGACAATCGACGACAGTAAGGACTCTAACAAATTTCTAGACCCAAGTCGTATGACAAAAAGCTTACTTGCTTGAGATCTCGAAACTTTTCAAGGATAATTGTACAAACAAATTTAATTTTTTTAATGACAGTTTTTGAGGTACATTACAATACATCAAGACGGATCAACAAAGTAAAATATTGATTTTTTGTTTGTATGTAGATGATATGATATTTATCAGAAATATGGCCATAGATGAATTCAATTTAGTGATGAAGAAGGAATTTGAAATGACCGATTTAGGATTGATGAAGTATTTTCTTGGGATTTAGATAAATCAACTGAAATATGTAATTTTTATAGGTTTGACAAAGTATGCATTATAAGTTCTCAAAATATTCAAGATGATTAAATGCAAGGCTTTCAATACACATGTTGCAATAGGAAATAAGTTTAGCAAATATGATCAAGGACCTTCCATAAATCCTACATTGTATAAATGGATAGTGGGCAGTCTCATGTATCTTACTGCCACTAGGCCATACATCATGTTTTTTGTAAGTCTCATCTCAAGGTTCATGGAATCCCCAAAGGATTCTCATTGGAAAGCAGGTAAACTAATTTTAAGGTATGTTAGAGGAACACAAAGTTATGGGTTGTGGTATACACCCACCAAACATAGTTAATTGATTGGTTACACTGATAGTGATTTTGCTGGAGGCATAGATGATAGTAAAAGAACTTTTGGTTATGCATTTAAACATGGATCAAATCTGATTTCTTGGGCATCAAGAAAACAACATATTTCCACTTCAACCACCTGTAAAGTAGTATGGTTAAGAAGGATATTCAAAGATTTTTCTCGTGAAGAAATGGAGCCTAATCAAATCTATTGTGACAACAACTCAACAATTACACATTCCATAAGACATATATTCAACATGAAGATAAATCATATTGGCAGCCGTTATCATTTCATTCGTGAATTGGTTAATAATAATGTCATCACTTTGTAATTTTTCAAATATGAAGATCAATTGGATGACATTCTTACTAAGCCTTTAGCATCATATAGTTTTGTATCTCTCAGATCCCACCTGGGTATTATTAGTTTTTTTGATGTTTGTAATGCTCCAACTTAAAGGGTTTTGTTAGATAGTTAAATTGGATCACTACCATTAGTGGTTAGTGCTAGACAGTTAAGTTGTATCACTACTTATTAGCGGTCTGTAATAAATAAATAGTAGCTATAATAAATATTGATGTAGTGGAAAAGGTTCCATTGTTATTTGTAATTAATATGATCCATATTCCATACAAATATAAATAAAGGAAGAACTCAACGCTCTTGTGCACCACATAGGTTTTTGTTGGGTTATTTTGTTTTCTATTTTTTGTGTTTTGTTCATGTTTGTTCTCTACTTGTAGATTTGAAAATATCCACATGTATGTAGGCTCAGTTGTTTCTAACTAAATGGATTTCTTTCTGAAGAGAGACTTGTTCATTTAAATTAGACTAAATCCTAAATGCATTCCTATGTTAATATATAAATCTAGTCATATTAACAAAATAATAAATGCAGACATACAATTTTACTTATGGAAACACAAATAGTTCATATATCTCAATAATAAACTATACTAGCATATTCATACACATATATGACAACGAATATGTTCCTACAATAGAGCTCATAATATGTTAACAATTATTTCCTATAGAGATAATTGACAATAGTGACAAATTGTGAACATATGTAGAAAATAATGAAACAATAGTGGATTATTGAATGGACATGCCATGGATCAACTTGTCAATATATTCATTAAAATAAATAGTTGTATGATTAAGATAAAACGACAAGACAAGATCCTTCCAATCCATCCCCAAGCCTGATAAATTATCATACAAGACTAAATTTTGGATTATCTAGTACCCCTTCTCTACCTAAGGTGCAATTGGATTTATAAAACAATTCTATCACTGTTCCTAGGCCTGTTCCTCTTCTCGACTCCTCACTTCTTCTCTATCTCGTTCATTTATATCCGTTACCCTACCTAGGCTCCTCATTTTCTCTACTCCCATGTCTTCATTGGGACTCTTCTCCTTCTCACGTGTTCTTTTCAAAGAGACAACAATGAAAAGATATATAAATTCATTTATATGTGGGAAAAAGTTGTCTAAATAAACTAAAATATGATCATTTATTAATGTTAATTACGCAAGAGAGACTATTTCATATTATCCTTTGAGTTTTTATTTTCCAACAAACCCTCATTTTCCTAATTTAACCTTCAAAAACCCGACTAATGAGCTATGAAACACTTCATTTTCAATAGTCAAGTAAATTTGTTCCTCCTTTTCCCCATAATTTTCAGGCATTTTTGTTGCTAATTTGTCTCAAATACCTCTGCCAACATGTTCTTCACTTCATCATCTTTCCAATGAGCCATCTTGCACCCAAATTTAGCCTTCTGAAATTCAAGATATGCCCCTCTGAAGTTAGAGCTTTATCTTTGGGTTAATCTCGACTATCAATCTTGTATTTGTAATATTTATCCCACATGCATTGTGGGAATTGAATCTAATTGTTTTATATTGTTTCCCTTCTATTTGTTTTGTATGTGGAGTTAGGATAGGTATAAAGTGTGAACCCATGTTAATGTTATGACCATACTACTCATATCTAAAAAAATAATATAAATAAAAAGTAGAAAACTTAACTGAAAATAAAATTAAATACAAAAATATAAGGCCCATGTGGTAAACCTAATGGTGAGACTCCGAAATTTCGAGAAAATTCAAAAGTCAGGTCATTGTGAAAACTCGGATGTGTGAAATATGTAAAGGTGAATTCTCGATAGTAGGGTTTTGATGGTTAAGTTCCAATCTAAAGGTAAGTGTTAGGTCTGACGTAAATAAAATATACTCCAAAGTTAAAGACAATGTCCAATCAAAGTACATGAAGTCCAATGGTAAATGTATGAGGTGAAGGTAGAACCATTAACTCAGCTTCAAAATACGATGGAGTGTGAGCCAAAGTAAAACCCATGATCAATATTCAAAATGTAATGATAAATGCTGGTAAACATTAAGTCCGAAAGCATGCAAGCCCAAAAAAATTAAGTCAGATGGTAAAAATAATAAAGATAAAATTCAGGACCATGAGAAAATAAATTAAAAATCACATAAAAATAAAAAAATAAAAATAAAAAATATGAATAATAATTAAAAAAAAATTAAAAAAAAAAATGAAATAAATGAAATATAAATTTAATTCTATGGGAAAATTGGGAAACCCATGAATGTGAAATAAATTAATAAAAATAAAATACAAATGTTGGTATTTCAGAAAAATCTATGTAAAATCAAAGTGAGAGGTAACAATAATTTCTTGATAGTAATTTTTGTAAAATAATAAAATATATATCTATACTACATGTTGATAAAGTTTCAATTTGAAAATTTGATAAAGTTTCAATTTGAAAATTTTCCAATTGAAAGATTGATGATAAAGTTTCAATTTGGAATTTTTTCAATTTAGAATGTTTGATGATAAAGTCTCAATGTGCAAAGTTCGAGATATCATAAATTCTCAAATAAAATAAAACTATACATGGCATTAATAAGGGGGGAATTTGAAACCATGTATGTATTTCAAAGGTCATGGGTAAAATAAAATAAAAATAAAATAAGAATAATAAAAAAGAAATATAAAAGTAAATTAAATAAAACTATACAAACTCACATGTACAAAATAAAATCAAATGTGGTGAAGAGAAAAAATGAGGGCCCTAGGGATGATTTTAGGGGTTAAATTTCACTCATGGGCTAATTTTCCATGTTTTTTCCCAAAAAAATATTCGTTATTCTAAAAATGATTTGCCCAAATTTTATAGGATAAAATTATTTTACCTTAAAAATCGCCAAAATTTTATACAAACTATACATAATCCTTAGAAATTTGAATATCTTTACAAAAATATCTCCAAACATTTATAGTTGGCATATGAAGGATTACTAAGATTCGCCAAGGTTTCTACATTTTAAAATAAATTTTCATCCTTAAAATCATCCCTAAATGAGGCTTAGTTCCAAATTTGGGTAAGATTCCACACCTAGGTTATGGTTCGACACATAGGTCAAGGTTTTTCACCTAGAAATCAAAATATCAAACAAAGAATATCATGAGAAGGTATGGATATCCATATTTTTGAATGTCCAAGATTAACATAAAGTGCGTGCCTTAAACAAATCCATATTTTTGAATGCCACATTATATGGGTAAGTCACCATGGCACAGAGGGGGTCACATAGGATGACATAGGATACAAGGGATCTTGCATGACACATTATATACCCTATCCGATCAGATATATTTTCCTCATTGAGTTCCATGTAAGGTAAGAATGACTTGTCAAAATTGTGTTCATTGGAGGAAGCAAATATAATGTAAAAGTGGAATGTATTGATTGGATTCCATAAAGGCATGGATTTGGAACCTAGGATTTGAATCCGGGTATTTTTTAAAAGAAAGGTTAGATTCAGATGTTCCATGGGATATAACAACCAGGAAGCCATATCATATGAAAATTCAAATTAAGGTTCAATCCAAACAATCCATATTCCACATCAAACATGAATAACAATATCACACATGACACACCACATTGTGTTCCATATCATACTTGCAAATAGAAAAGACCCTATGTCAGGGGGAAAACTCAGAGACTTTGATTGGGTATTCAAAAAGATACTACATTTGATATACAATATATGGGTTTTAGAATAAGTCATGAAAGGAAGAAAACAAAAACTTTCATATTTTGGATGACACGTCGTATGACACACAGGGAGACACATAGGATGAATGGGAGATTGATTCTGGTATGGCATGTTGATGTCAGGAACATTGGATGGAAATGAGGAAGTCAAATAAAAATATTTTTCACCATCAATTTACTCTAGTTCAACCGATACCTATACATGAAAGGTTATGAAATGAGGTTAAATCCAAGATTCACATGATTTGAGAGAAAAAGTTAAATCAATATCTAGATAGGAAGAAATTTGGGGTTTTCAATAATAATTATAAAGACTTGAGGTTTAATATCGAATAAACATGTATGGATTTGAAGGCTGTTGCAGGTGTGGGAAATGTGAGGAAACAATATCCATCTCTTTCAATCACTTGGAGGCTCTTCTCTTGATTTTCATGTATTCTATGATCAAATGCAAATGATCATTTTTCCTTGACTGTGCACAAGATTGCTATTTTTTTATAGGCATGATTGTTAGTAGAATAAGTATCTTTCATAGGAAGGAATTATGCAACCATGCCACTACAACCATGCCACTGCAACCACATAAAGAATTGGATTTGTTATACAAATAAGAAGATACTTGATAATACGTCATAAAATATATATTCTTTCCCCTTCCTATTTTACTAACAAATTTATGATGAAGAGATGGGCTTGTTTGAAATGAAAAGGAGGAATTTCTTAGAATAAACCATGTATGATCTTGGCCTTTTATGAACAATCTGCTATTGTAAACAAATGCCATGGAATATCAGTAGAAAGGTTTCGATTGATTTCATGTAATAGAAAATAATATCTTATGCTTTTGAAAAATATTAAAGTTCATCTGATTCCAGTTATGGATTTTAAAATGAGGAATTTGATTAACATGTGATACCTTGAGCATGGATATGTGGACGATAGGTATGAGGCACAATGTAACAATTTTCTCTTCATTCATATCAACCATTCACTTTTCCATGATGTAGTGAGATGATAGTTCAAGTCGATGCAAAAGGAAGGAAGAGATCCCTAAAATCAAATTATCTTCATTTCATCAAATAGAGCATCAAACCATGCAATTACAAAGGATCGACATACACCTTTAAATCCATTAAAACCAATTAATTCAAAAGGATTAAAATACAACATATCAATATCATTACACAAGGATTAACGGAGCATCGTAAATCTATGTTATTTTGAAGAAAATATGAAAGTACAAGATGCGAGAAAGTATTGGTCATTACAAACCTCCTCAAAAATACACAATAAATAAAGATCCAGACTCCTAACCCCATCCATTGTATATAAAGTATATTCAATATCATCATAGTAATAGTGGATTAGGATTAGAGCTTAAATTTAGGTATGCCCCCCATTTCCTTTTGCTTATAAAAGAAAAAAAAGGGAGAAGGGGTGGGGGTTGTTGTAAACACAACAAATATAATTGTTAAACTACCATAAAAATATAACTATTTTATTATATAGAAGGAAACATTATATGTTACAATTGGATTAGATAATTTTATTGTAAATTATTCACTCAGTTATTAATTCTCACGACCTTGTTTGTGCTTCCTTTTATATTGTCAACTTTACCATGCAAATTTTTCTCTTGGGATTTATTTTTAATGGTTCACCTATCCTTTCCCAACTCTTACCATTTTTTCATTGAAAATTCTTTCTTTGAGGATGCTCATGATTTATTTGATGTTTTGGAATTACAAGCTTACCATTCATTTGATTATTATTTTAGTGGATGACATGGATTAATTTTTGTTTTGTTTTAGTTTAGTTAATTTTATTTATTTATTTTTATCTATGTATAATTTTATTTCCTTATTTTCTTAGTTTTTCAATCATGGCAGTGAGTTTATTTTGTTATCCCAATAGATATGAGTGATAAATCCATTGGAATTATTAGGATTAATAATCAAAGAAAAAGTGAATATCTTCGTGAACAACGTCAACGTCAATGTAGTTTGGAGATTAAAAATTTTCATGTTTTCATAATCTTATTTCAATAAAGCATTATCCATGGTTTCAAACTTAAATTTGCTTCAATTTTTAAATTTATTTAATTTTTTTATCCTTGAGCATTTCAAGCATTTAGATTGTTCTCATCATGAAAATTCATCATGAAAATTCAAATTTACTGGAATATGGATTTTGATTTAAAATCAATTTTCTTAATCATTGTTTCTCATAATCTTGTTGGTTTTGATGTCTAAATCATGTACTTGGTCTTGAAAATCATTCTTGCTCAGTTAGTTTGTATAAAACGTCTGTCTAGTGAAGATTTTTTCCATATTTTAATTTCTAAAACTAGAATGTAAATTATTTATAAATATCATTCATACTATTCATACTATGTGGTTGTCCCTTATTTATCCAATGATGATATGTTTCTTTCTTAATTTTCAATTTGGTTTTATTTTACTTCGATGATTGACATTTTACATTTTTTTTTTATGTTTTTTCTAGTTTAATTTTATTTATCTTCATGATTTGGTTTTTGAACTAAGTGGTTTCCTTATTGTACATATTGTTTTCATCTCTTATTTATAATGATGGCATTTCCTGATATTATTTGACTCCTTCATCTGATTTGAGGATTAATCTTTGAGTCTAAGTATGGGGTATGTCCAATTTTGGTTATACACCGAAAACCTTATTACAAGTGGTGGAATTCATGGGTTTATCTATCTGAAAAAATATTCATGAAGTTATTAGTTGTGTACAATGACTAATAGTTGTGGTGGAAAATGTGTGATTGGCGATCATACTATGATAATCCATAAGTAAAGGAAATTATCTATCTATTGATTTTTTCGAGCTCCTCCACTTGAGGTTAATAAGTTGTATACCACTATGATGTTTCATGGGAAATGTATAGGTTAAAATTAAATTCATAACATCTAATTAGAAAATCAAAGAAACTCTTATATCACACAAGTTCCTTTACACGCATTTCCACATGAAATACTGATCCGGGTTATTTTCGGCATGAAATGAGAGCGGAGATATAACACATAAATATTCAAAGATATTGCAAGAGAGACAACAATATAACAGAGATATAGCGGAAATATAACAAGAGTCACAAATATACAGTAATACACGATTTCTATTAATGAAATAAATGTACAGAGACTGTAAAATATAGAGTGAAAGACTCACTAGAATGGTGGTAGCTTATCTTTGAGAAGAGATGTGACGGCTACTCACATCCGTGAGAAGATGATTACAATGAGGCTCTGAAGGCCTTTTTACAATAAGAAGGAATGCCAAAAACCCTAGACATCCAAAAAACCTAACCCTAGGAGGTGAAGCACCAAAAGTCATGTGGGCCCTGTTTGGGTAAGTTGGTGCATCAACTTCCCTGGGTCGTAAATTTTGCATATGATCTCCGTTTTAGGCGTATGATAGCTCGTTGGAAAGATATATCTGAGAAATACAATGCTCAAGACATAATAGCAACATAAATGTAGTTTTACGAGAGCAGCATACCCAAAAAAAACATCGTTTAGGGCCTCAAAATGGCCCCAGAAGTTCAGGACCCGAAAAGACTGCTAAAAATAGTAAATTACCAGAAATGCCAGAAAACTGTTTTGAGCTAAATGGAAAGGTGGGCGGCCACCGATACCCATCTGGATCAAATACTTATATACAAATATAAAACAATGAGTAGAATTTAAACAATTAAAAGGAAGTTGAAATACATATTAATAGTGTGGGAAGTACAAGTAGATCCATCAAGGCTATGGACGGTTGCTAGTAGCAAGAACATTCTTGTATGGTATCAATAAAACTTTGTCAGGGCTATGTATGCTTTCTGACAATGAAGAAATGCATGGAATATATATATGAGGAATACACTTATGTAGATGTTGACTTGTTATAAAAGAGAAAACCCATGGTTAAACCAAAGCCAAGGAAAATTTTGTATCTAGTTAAATAATTTACCTCACTAATCATCTCTTTCAAAAGGGTATGTTAGATGGAAAGTACTTGAAATTTTGGGTTATATCTTTTATAAATTTGACATCATTGTGGCACACATAACCTTTGGGAAATCGTATGCATTTTTTGGAGCATATACTTGACATTCATATTTTAAGTAAAAGTCCTAGAGTTATATTGACAGAGATAATTGGTTCTTCCATCGTGTCACCATTTATTATGGCCACAACAGGAAGCCTTATTTAGCATTTGAAACTTACTTTAAAAAATATCTAATTAAAAAGGTTATGTGGCTTGCTGAACAATCAAGGTCTATTTGTGTTTCCCCTTTTCAAATGCAATTAGATAAAATGATTCCCACCATTGTGCTTCTTCCCCTTAGGCAATGATTATTTTGGCAGCAAGGTGGATTGATGAAAACCTAGAGAGGTTAATGAAATAATGTAATTAGTAAGGTATGGAAACTGAGAGTTTACTCAAATTGTTGTAAAATGAGAAAACGTTTTAATATAAAGGAGATGGAAAGAACAATTAATTCTTATAGAATGGAGGATGATTCATTGATTACCCAAAAATATTTAAAATAGTGAATGTATTTATGGACTACCGCAAGGTTACTAATGCAATTTTCTTGGATTTCTTGGTTGTGTGGCTTGCTGAACAATCAAGGTCTATTTGTGTTTCCCCTTTTCAAATGCAATTAGATAAAACGATTCCCACCATTGTGCTTCTTCCCCTTAGGCAATGATTATTTTGGCAGCAAGGTGGATTGATGAAAACCTAGAGAGGTTAATCAAATAATGTAATTAGTAAGGTATGGAAACTAAGAATTTACTCAAATTGTTGTAAAATGAGAAAACGTTTTAATATAAAGGAGATGGAAAGAACAATTATTTTTTATAGAATGGAGGATGATTCATTGATTACCCAAAAATATTTAAAATAGTGAGTGTATTTATGGACTACCTCAAGGTTACTAATGCAATTTTCTTGGATTTCTTTGGATGTGAAATATGCCTATTCCTCATTCTCCTCTACTTTACAAATTCTAGTAAGTGGAATTTGAATGATTTTATATGAAAACAACAATAAATTTAACATCAATATATTGAATAGTGTGCAATAATAATTTAGCCTATAAACCTTTAAGGATAAAGAAAGTAGGTGTGTAGTTATAATATATATTAATTGGGTATGACTATGATGATGGACTAAATATATAAATAATAAAGGGGGTAAACATTTAATGGGATAAAGAAGGATCTCATTTTTTAAATAAATAATGGTGGAGTAGGTGTGTAGTTATAATAAATATTAATTGGGTATGACTATGATGATGGATTAAATATATAAATAATAAAGGGGGGTAAACATTTAATGGGATAGAGAAGGATCTCATTTTTTAAATAAATAATGGTCAGAGTGAGCATTTATGTAAATAATAGAAGGTCTCAATAGTAAAAATAGTGAGAGTAGTATAAATATAATGGAAAAAATGATGGAGTATTTGATATATAAAATGAGGTGGAAAACAATACTAGGGTGAGTGTTAGTAATAATGTGATGGTGTTAGTGGGAAATGAAAAAAAATTGGTTTTTTAAGCCACCCAATTTAAAAGTCAAGAATAGAGGATGAAATTAAAAGAAAGAGAATGTGATAAATAGAAAATGAAAAAATGAAACGTAAATAAAGAGGACTAATGAATAATTGATAAAACAGAATTAGATGGATGATATTAAAAATAAAGGTATAATGGTAAAATTCCCTTGATCTATATACTGTACTCTCTGAAAACATGCATAATACAAGTCATACATATTAGAGATTATATTAGGATGATAAAACAAAATGGCATGGATAAGGATTTTATGGTAACAGTAGTGAGATAAATAGAGAATGAAAAAATGAAACGTAAATAAAGAGGACTAATGAATAAGTGATAAAACAGAATTAGATGAATGATATTAAAAATAAAGGTATAATGGTAAAATTCCCTTGATCTATATACTGTATTCTCTGAAAACATGCATAATACAAGTCATGCATATTAGAGATTATATTAGGATGATAAAACAAAATGGCATGGATAAGGATTTTATGGTAACAGTAGAGATAATCTACACACCATAAAATCAAACTCAACTCTAAAACCAAAATGAATTCGTTATAATGCAAAGAAAAATCAATGAAAAAGAAGTTCCCTTTTCAATCTAGACTATTTCCTACTCACCCTACACTAATTTACAAGTTAAGTTTTATTGTAATATATATCTACATTGTTGATACACGCATCTAAAAATTACTAGAAAAAAAACGAAATTAAAGTAATATAAACAATACACAAACAAGTAAAAGGTTGTACGTCACCTTCAACAATGATTACCGCTACAATGTATGACTGTGGCCTTAGAAAGTTCAACCCACCTTATTTTTATCGCCTCCCCAAATATAGCACCAAAAAGTGGTGATCGAAAGTATTTCAACCATATCTGTTGAAGTTTTCATCTTCACCTTAAATTTATAACCTAGGGATAATACAAAATTATGAAGTGTTATGTTTTCTAGAAGAAAACATAATTTCTTACCATGCCCAAATGTATTATATTCCTATGAATGATAGGAAACCAACTAAATATAATATACGATTAAAATGAAAATGAAAAACTCTAGTAGTTGATTCGTATCCACCTATATTGGCTTAAAAAGGTCCCATTCAATTATATATCTTCTAGCACATTCCACAAGATAGATGATGATCTAGGGCCACTAGCTCACATGTATGTAAGGTTAATCAAATAATAAGGTTGCTTGAATCAATAATCATTGTTTTTCTACTAGATTAATTAACCCTTAAAATCTTGGTCTTGGTTTATCATATAGTTTATTCATAATATCTACTTCAGAGCACCAAAAAATTGAAATTTAAAAAGGAAACAACATTCAAATAATTGATGGAATAAAACTAAATATTATCCACTAATGAAAATTAAAAATAGGAAACCAAAAGGAAATGAAAAGGAAATATACAACCATTAAAAGTAAATAGAACTGAAAAAATATAATCTATCAATGGAAGGGATTCAACCTCTATCAAGATTTGTTGTGGGCACTTACTCAGAAGTAAGAAAAGTAAGAAAGGGATAAAATCCCTTACAAGAAAACACTAATTATAATAAGAATATTAGAAGAAAAAACTTTATAATCAAAGAAAAAATTGGAATTATAGTATTCTTATCAACATAAAATGAATTATAAAATGTTCCTACTAACTTATGAGAGATCCCACTCTCTCATTAAATGAAAAAATGAAATTGGATTACACCAAGGTAAATTCTAGAAAACCTACTACTTTTTCAATCTCTTTAGTAAAATTCTATAAGTATTGTCATGCATATAAATCCCTTCCAACTGATGGTTTACTTGTGGAGCTCTAAAATCAACTAGAAAATCATGCCCACTCCACCTTATGTTGGATTGAATGCTAGGTGTTCTAAACTAGTGACATTCTCCCTCAAATATATCATCAAAATATATTGATGTACCAACTAATATAAAAGGGATAATCATGGCTCTTTGGAACGTTTTGATATTGTTTAAGCATCCGTATAAAAAAGTTCACTCCTTTAATGTTGAGACCCTACAACAATAATAGCTTAAACCAAAAATAAAGATTACATCTCATCAACCAGATTTTTAGATTTGGAATAACCCAAATATTAATCTCATTTCTAAAATCAAGTCAAAGCATATCATATTCAAAAGAAAGTATTAAATAATACTAAAATTGATTTATTTATGACTTGGAAATTCCTTAAGTATGGAAAGGATAATATTAGGTAGTTATAGGAGGAAAAATGGATGAGAAAGGAATAAGAAAAATGGGGATTGTAGGGATCACCATTGGTTTCCTGTAACATCCCTCTCTTGCATGCACCCAATGTGACTTATTCTTGTGGACACTTATGTGAAAGTGATTATGTTCACTATATGATTGACTAATTCGATTATGGACCATGATGGTGTTTTTAGATTTGATGATACATTATTTGATGATATTTATATCGAGAGGTGTTGTTGACTGGTTTCCTGAGTGTACAAGACTCTAGATGTTTGAGGATGTAGATGGCATCGATGGATCTCCTTGGACTCCAGATCGAGTCAGGGAGCGCTTGTTGTGGTTTGAATGTTTTGATATTATGTATGTGACACATGACTAGATATTATGATGTTGATTGTTATAGCTGACACATTTCGTTGATGGATGCAGGTTGAAGACAACTTGCTAATCAAACTCACATTTGAAGTAAAGGGGTCATGCACGACAACCAGAGTTATTGACAGAGAGGTGTGGTAGCAACCCTGCCATAGCCTACTAGAAATCCTGTCATGGCTCAAACTTTAGGTTGACGATTACCTAGTTCCAGAGATCCACGATGTCATGAGGAAAACTGTGACAATCCCTCACAATTATTCTAAAGGGTGTGAAATAAGGCAGGGTCCTTATTCCTTAGAGGCCCTTAGTCTACCACAAGGTCATGTGATGGACTATTGACTCCAGGGGTTTGACGTCTACCAAAATCAGTCAAAAGGTGAGTGGAATCCTTGGAGCACGTAGTGCGTCTTGAAAGGTACGTCGCGCAAATAAAACAAGAATGCAAGTGATTGGAACACTTGGAGCACATAGTGGGTCTTGAAGCGCATGTCACGCAAATAAAACAAGAATGCAAGCGAGTGGAACCCTTGGAGCATGTAGTGCATCTTGAAGGGCACGTCGTGATTTTAACTCTGGAAAGTTAATAAACCTAGTACCTATAAAAATATGCCTCCTTAGGACATAGTCGTCCTTAAAATGAATGAAGTTATGAGTAAAGTTTAATAACTAAATTGTTCCCTTAAAAACTGTTTCCAAGCCTAGTGAATTTAAAACTTAGGTCTAAGTAGAACATCGAACAAAAAATAACTAATTGGATATGTAACAAGAAGGGGCTAAAGAAAATTCAAACATTAATAATTACAGTCAAATTTTAATGAAGGATTTAAATTATTAAAAGGGTAAATTGTTCTTTATGTCTAAACTTGATAATTTTGAACTTAGCTAAAAATGGGAACTTAAAGAAAAGGGGAAACTTAAAGAAAAATGGGAATGTCTAAGTTAGTATGGAATCGATCCCTTGGAACTTTGTAATTCTAAACTCAACTAGGCTTTAAGTAAGGCGCCAGTCATTTAAGAAATGTAAGGGAATAAAGGGACACCGAGGAACATTTTTAGGAATGCTTTTAGGTGCATGAGAGAAATAGGAAAAAATGAATGAATTAATTAATTAATTTCTAGTGAAACTAAGGGATCGGGTGACATGTGTACAGGGGAGGTTTATCCTAATTAATTTAATAAAAAGAATCTAATGAGGATTTGGGAAACTAATCACTAAGAAAACTCGATAAATACGATGGTGGAGGAGGAGTATGTGACACGTCTGGTAGGCGTAAGGTTACGCTCCCGATATTTTTCTTGACTGATTTTCCTTGTGGTAGTTGGGATGCCTATCTCGGATAGAGAGTCTTAGCTTGACCTTACAAGGCAAGCTCGGAGATAGCTTATTCTCTGGTTCATGTGTGTGGCCTCTTTGTGGCTTGAGGGGCTCAGGGGGAAGAAGAGTGCCCCTAGCATTAGTTTGGAGGTACGAGTGAGGTCTCAGCGGTTAGCAAGTAGGAGCTGGATGAAGCGCAAACACGAGACAACCACTTGGGATTCTTCTCCTCAAGTTATGGTACTTTCATTTGCGTTGAGTTTTAGTTAGTTGGATTTGTGTATATCTCTTAGATTGTTTACAGTGCAATTTTTCTAACCCTGACCTTCTTGAATAATTTTGTGATGGGATAAGTAATAAACACTGAAATTTGTTTATGTATTATAATGTTGTTACCCTTTGTGCACATGTCAAAGTATGTGAAATTATGCGTCAATTCACTATTAAGCTATTGTGTTCTTTTGTCGAAATTGTGAAAGTTTGAGTTAAAACGTTGTTTCATTTCTTCATTAAATAGTTGGAATAATGAATCTGTGTTAAATTGTTGTTTCATTTCCATATTTAAATATTTGGACTAGAGAAAACGTTTATGTGAAAATGCTAGTGAAATCTGAGGTCAAATTGGTTGAGATTGGTAAATTTATGTGTTGGTTTGGTTAGCTTCTGGGGTATAATTTTGATGAAGTGTTGCGAGACTCATTCATTGGAAGTGGAAGACCCCATTGTATTCAC
>SNQJ01S0000020.1:224047-236297 GCA_010110895.2 Picea sitchensis
AAATTGCAATTATGCCTCTCCTTACCTGTTCCTAGAAGATATCTTCATTATGGAGGGTTCACTAAGTTATCAGAGTTTATATTTGCTTGCTACCTTAGAATGATGTGTTACTTTATTGTTGGATTATAATAGATTTCTTGCGCTTGTGTATCTTATGTACTAAATGATGGTTTTAGATTTTATATTTCTTGTGCCAATGGAGTTTATGTAATGTATGGGTGGTTATGTAACTAATTTACTCTAGCGCCATGAACCTATGTCGATTATATGATTGATTGAGTTTGAGTTCCTTGTGCAATGATTATGAAATGATTGAGGAATGATTAAGTTTATCTTGTTGGCGTCACAAATTTAACATTGATTTATGACAAGTTAAAGGTTCATACTTCTTACGTACAAGGAGAATATGTTGTAATAAATGATTGTGTAGCTATTGGTATTCTTGCGCGAACGAAATTAATGTGACAGGTGACTACTTTTATGCTTGGTTAATAGTTAGATTGCATGTCCCATGGACTGTTGCTGACACATAAATGTTTATGCTTTTAATTACCTACGCGCATTGCAAAAATGATGAAAAATGATTAGATTAGGAATAAAATGTACTTGCGCAACTTAATTTCACTTGTCATGTATTTCTTTAGAGTGGTTACTCTCGCGAGCAACAAATATTACTGTTGATGTATGATTGAAAGATGATGACTTTCTTTGCACAATGAAAATATAATGTAAGAATGATTGTTTAAAATAGTAAAATCTAGCGCAAATGAAGTCTTAATGTAATGAATGACTGATATAGAAAATCACTATGGCGTCTTGGATTAATGTGATGTTGATGAGTCATGCCAATGTTTACCCATGCGCCATGTTAATTGTGAATTAGGATTGAGGAATTGCGGAATTGATGATCATAGATATTGTTGACTTAGCTAGTTGGTTTGGATTGATTATGTTAGTGGGATGTAGACACCTCCATGCTCCTCGGAACAGTCGCCAGCCTTGAGACCTTAAATGGTCCAAATCAATGGGAACCTGGGCTTGATTGTTGCTTATGTGTCCTCGAGGTCCTAACCTTGCAGGGTAGGTTGGGAGGGTAGTATCTTATCTCATTATTATGAATATCATTATGATTCTTATGATTTTTTATGCTATCTTATGTGATCTTGGTGTTATATGATTATTTTCCTTATGAGATGCGTTGAATGTTTAAGATTTGTACTTTTATGCGTCGTTATTAATTGTAGAATGAAATGAAGTGGGCCGTTGTTAATTAAAGTGTTAATGCTTGATATGCAGGTCATGGTTCATGATGATGACATGTCGACCATGTGTCATATTGGATTATTAATTCTTTATTATTGTTTCATTAATTTATGAGTTGGATGTGTCGACGATGTTGACTATTTATTATGATGTTTAAATTTTCCTAACACATCTTTAAAAAAAAAAAAAATTGACTTGTTGTATGTTGTTTGGTTGTCGTAACGGTGGGGCCGTTACATATGGTATCAGAGTGAGTTCAACCCTGCGACTATGGATAGCCACACCTTCCATTGAATTAATAACTTAGATCTAATTAAAAATTTAACCTGTCCATGAGTTACCTGTGGTTAGAGGACGTCACAAATGTTCACGACATGGTGCCGAAGAAAGAGGCGTGACACCTCCAGTAGCACCCACACCAGAGGAGTCCAACCCCCAAGGAGAAGAACAAGTCTTTAGCATGGGAAGATTTTTGCACGGGATGCGTTGGGTATGAAAAGGTGATTCCAGGGAAATATTAGAGGCCTTGACTAATCATTTGTGCTGAGATAAGGCTAGGGTGCATGTACCCCTGAGGGTCCACAGTGCGCTCCAATTAGTACGAGTAGATTTCATGGAAAATTGAGAGGGTTAAGTTCTCAAGTTCCACAGATGGCTCAGCCATCGAGGCATGGCTGAAGAGCTAGGAGGTTTGCTTCGTGCTTCGCGATTTCAACCTCCAACACAAAGTTCTTCATAGGCAGTCATCAACTAAAGGGGAGCGATATTCTATGGAGGAAGACGCTCCTACATCGACTAAACATGGTCGAAGAAGTTGTGTTAGGGGAAAAGTTCCAGGAGAAGTAATTGTCAGAGAAATTAATTGAGTGTCATCTCAATGATTTCAATGCCTTATGATAGGGTGGTCGTATGGTGTCAGATTATGAGACGATATTTATGGAGCTACTTCCGTATTCCCTGCATATGAACACGAAGAAGCTGGAGATCAAGTTCATGACCAACATTAACTCCAGATTTCATGTGAAGGTGAGGATATACATGCCTTAGAAGTTGCATGATTCAGTATAGTAGGCCTCTTAGATAAGGAATATTTGACCATGGGAGTTCGGGCAGGACTCGTACAAGACCGTCTAGACTCACAACACCTGGTGTGCAACAGCAGTAGAATTCATCAAGAACAGACCTCTTGGTATCAATATACGTCTATAAGACCCTTGTTCGTGACACCTTGATGATAGGTTCCTCAGTAGAGGGCTCCATACTGTGGACCACCGCATTCATGAAATCATTGCTAACAACCATCGTTTAGGCTTCTCAGTAGAACAGACTAGGATCTTAGGCTGTTGGGCCAAGAACTTCTATTTTGAGGCCAAGAGTATTGGACCAAAGGTGGGAAATGGACATGTGGATAGTCACCTTACCAGCAAGACTATCTGGTTGAAAGGGTCTAGAGCGGTCGATTCAACAGGACACACTACCATGGTGGATATGGGCAAGGCTTATAGGATTCATGATCGCAGTAAATAACCACCAGTCAAAGCACCAATCCACTAATATCGAGGCATCAGGTGCCATCATTAGATGATATTTTAGTATTTTTTATACCCTGGTGCTACAAAGATCTCTAATTCTAGTACCACACTGTAGGGATTTGGGTAAGGGATTCGATAAGATGAGTTCGATTAGTCGATGTGGCTTCAGATACAGACCAGATGGTTGGAGGAAGGGTTATGAATTGTCTCTTATTTTCTCTTTAACTTGGGGATAGTGTAATCAAGTCCAACCTACATCATGATATTAATATCTTATGACGACATGATCAATATGGACTGGTGGGAATTACAAGATGTGATACTCGACGGTAAGATTAGGTGGTTGAGTTGGACCGATGATGAAGGACATAGAAGAATTACTATAGGAAGAAGACGAGGGGTATCCCTCAGGTTCATTTCTTCTGTACAGCTACAAGAAATCACATGCAAGGACGTAAGGTGTCTGCATACTTAGCGTCAAACGTCAATGGCATGGAAGAAGGATTAGATGACCTTTAGGTAGCATGAGAGTTTGCGGACGTAATTCCTAAAATAATCACCAGGTGTGTCGCTCGAAGCCAAGATGGAATTTACCATCGACCTAGAACCTGCAACTGAACCGATGGCAATAAATCCTTATCGAATGTCGACCCCTCAGTTATAAGAGTTGAAAGTGCAACTAGAGGAGTTGTTGGTCCTAGGACTTATACGTCCAAGTGTATTGCCTTGGAGTGCTCCTATAAAATTTCATACGGAAGAAGGATGGGTTGTGGAGACTCTTCTAGACTATCGTCAAGTATTCGTTGACAACATTTTGATATTTTCTCAGATGACAGAAGATCAATATGAACTTTTACGCTTGGTACTATAGTGTTGTGAGAAAACAAATTATGGGAAGAGGTCACAAAGTTATCAAGGATTCATTGCTTAGGGCATGTTATCTCCGGTGAAGGAATCACAATGGATCCAACAAAGGTAAATTCTATTATGGAGTGGCATGTGTTGACGAATGTCCCAAAAGTGCATAGCCTCATGGGTTTGGTGGGATATTATCGACAATTCGTCGAGGGTACTTCAAAGATATAAAATCCGCTTATGAAATTGCAAAAGAAAAACAAGAAGTTTTTATGGACTAAGAAGTGTAATCCGCTTATGAAATCGCGCGAAAACAAGAAGTTTTTATGGACTAAGAAATGCGCGGAAACATTTCAAAGGCCCAAGGATTTGCCAACAAAGGCTAATACTAAAGGTCCCCGATATGGATGAGGGATTCTTGGTACACACCGATGCATCCAAGTAATTCTTAGACAGAGTATTAAGTCAAGATGGTTCAGTGATCACTTACATATGGAGGAATTTAATGAAGCATGAGGAGAACTACGCGACGCATTATTTGGAGTTGTTATCCATCATGTATTCCCCAAGAGGTGGAGACACTAACTGATTGGAAAGAAATTTGAACAAAAAAAAAGGGACCATTGTGGTTTACAAACACCTTCTTTATGCAAAATGACTTGAACGCACAGCAAAGGCGTTGGTCAGAACTACTAATTGAACACGACTTCAAGATTACTTACATAAAAAGGAACAATGAACAAAGTGGAAAACGTGTCTATTCGAAGACCATGAATATTTTACATGTCTCTTAAAATGAATCTATGTGAAAAGATTATAACTACAACATAACGCTAATTGCTTATAAAGAGGGTAAGGAATTTTTTCTTGCAAGACACCATGTTGGTACCAAAATTTAGGTATATATTTTGGACGATGATGGATCGTGAGATATAATAAATGGATTTATCACCAATGATTAATTGAGAATTTTGATCTTAAATGAATCTCATAGATAATTGTACATGGCTCATGTAGGAGTCATGAATATGAGGACCAACCTTAATACCTTATTCTTCCAGAATGGATAAGGATGCACCTCGTCAACTGTGTAGCGAGATGTCTAGAAGGTCGACAAGTGAATGTTGAACATAGAAATCGCAGATTTCGCACACGCACTGGTACCCTCCGTGAATCGACATGGAAGGTCCTCTCGATAGAGTCCAGTGTTGAAATGTCATTGACGTAAAGGAGGCACGACCCGATTGCTGTGACAATTGAAACTCT
The DNA here is from genome assembly GCA_010110895.2 of Picea sitchensis. NCBI lineage: Eukaryota > Viridiplantae > Streptophyta > Pinopsida > Pinales > Pinaceae > Picea > Picea sitchensis. The sequence goes on from SNQJ01S0000020.1 coordinate 228,964, forward strand.
GACCAATATTTCACATTTTTTCCCAATGCGTATGACACATCAGGCACCAAGTATAGCTAAAGTTTATGGGCAAGATTTTGAGATTACAGACATACCAAAAGGAATTGTATCCGATATGGGATTCATTATTTGCTAGATCTATTTTAAAGAGTTCCCAAGAGGGACTTGGGAAATCACAACTAAACTTTAGGTAAAACATGTCCCTGAGATAGACAGGGTGACCGGAGGAATGAACCAATTTGGGAATACTATGTTGTGTATGTGTGTGTTGTGACACAACACACAACATTGAATATTTATATCGCCGCTGTTTGTGTGCAACGACAACCATCAAAGAACCATCAGGATGAGTCCATTTGAGTTTATTTATGGGCAATTCCGTCGGATGCCTTTGTGAAGTTGGGATCAACTTTTAGGGATGGACCGGTAGGACCATAAGCGATCCAAGAATTATAAGAACTTTTACAAATGATACGAAAGTGGATGGAAGAAGCGCATGATCGACATAAGGGTTTGTCAATGTGCATAGTGTCGACCATAATTATAACGGCCTTATGGCTAGTTTTGCCTCATTCTTGAGGCATTGCACAATGTTTATATCCATCTGCTGTGGCGTAATCTTAGGTCATTGATCTTGCGCATGTTATTGACTTGAGTTATTGGTGGATGTTGGGAGAGGGTGCGTTCATGGAGAAGTCAATCCTCTTTTTGGACCATCAGCTGACAACCATGATGTCAAACTGTCAATCAAGTCAAGGTCCAGTGGGAATATTATAGTCCACACTCGTCTACCCGGGAGGATGCATATGATATGCTTCCACAATTTCCATTTTTGTTTGATGGCTAGACATATTGATATACTTAGACACCTTATTTCGACACTTTTATACTGTAAAACTTTGGGACAAACCTTAAAATAAGAGGTGTATGTACATCCTCTTGTACACACCGACGGATCTTATTCTTGTGGACACTTGTGTGCAACTGATCCGGTTCACTATATGATTGATTGATTCGATTATGGAGCATGATGATGTTTTCGGAGCATGAAGATACATTATTTTTTTGATATTTATATCGTAGATGTGCTATTGACTAATTACCCCTCGACCGTGACCTGACGTTTGAGGATTCCGATGGCATTGATGGATCTCCTTGGACTCTGGATCGAGCCACCGAGAGGGTTTTTTTATGGTTTGAATGTTTTGATATTACATATGTGCATTAACGCGGACTAGATATTATGATGTTGATTGTTATCGCTGGCACATTTTTTTGATGGATGCAGGCTGACGACATCTTGCTAACCAGACTCACAATTGAGTAAACGGTCACGCATGATAACAAGAGTGATTGAGGAAGGTGTGGCAAAGATCCCTACCACATCCTACTAGCACCTCGTCAGTATTAAACTCTAGGTTAACAATTCATATAGTTCAAGAGATCCATGATGTAATGAGGGAAGACTATGACAATCACTCACAATAATTCTAAAGGGCGTGCAATAATGCGGGGGCCTTATTACTTAGAGACCCTTAGTCTCCCACAAGGTCACCCAATGGAGTACTGACTCCAAGGGTTTGACGCCTACCAAAATCATTCAAAAGGCTTATGGCACCCTTGAGCACGTAGTGCGCCTTGAAGGGCATGTCGCGGTAAATAAAACATGAATGCAAGTGAATGGCACCCTTGATAACGTGTAATGTGTCTTGAATGGCACGCCACAATTTTAGCTCTTGCAAGTTAATAAACTTAGTACCTTTAAAACTATGTCGCTCTTTTAGGACCTGGTCGACCTAAAATGAATGATGAAACAGGAGAATTTTACTTTTTCTCTTTAAAACTATAGCCAAGCCTAGTGAATTTAAAGCCTAGGGTTAAAGTAGAACATTGAATAAAAGAAAAACTAATTGGACATGTAACAATAAGGGGGTAATAAAACTGAAACAGTAATAATTACAATGAAATTTTAATGAAAGATTTAAATTATTGGAAGGGTAAATTGTTGTTTATCTCTAAACTTGCTAGTTCTGAACTTAGATGATAAAAAGGGGAACCTAAAGAAAAGGGGAAACTTAAATAAAAAGGGGAATGTATAACTTAGTAGGGAATATAGCCCTTGGAACTTTCTAATTGTGAAATAAACTAGGCTTTACGTAAGGGGCCAATCATTTAAGAAATGAAAGGGAATAAAGGGACATTGAGAAGCGTTTTTAAGAACCTTTTTAGGTGGGTGAGGGAAATATGCAAAATTGAATTAATTAATTAATTAATTTCTGGTGCAACTAAGGGATCGATTGACATGTGTACGGGGGAGGTTTATCCTAATTAATTTAATGAAAAGAATCTAATGAGGGTTTTGGAAACTAATCACTAAGAAAACTCTATAAAAAGGATGGCAGAGGAAGAGTATGGAGCACGTCTGGTAGGCATAAGGTTACTCTGTCGATATTTTTCTTCACTGGTTTTCCTTGTGGGAGTTAGGATGCCCAACGCAGATAGAGAGTGGTAGCTTGACCTTGCAAGACAATATGGGAGCTAGCTTATTCTTTGGTTCGTGTTCGTGGCCCCTTTGCGGCTCGGGGGGTTCAAGGTGAAGAAGAGTACCCCTAGCGTTGGCTAGGAGGTACCGATGAGGTCTCAATGGTTAGGAAGCAGTAGTTGGATAGAGCATAAGCATGGGACAACCACTTGGGATTCTTCATCTCCGGCTACTGTACTTTCATTTGCATTGAGTTTTAGTTAGTTGGATTTGTGTATATCTCTTGGATTGTTTTCCGTGCAGTTGTTCTAACCCTAACCTGCTTGAATAATGTCATGATGGGATGAGTAATAAACACTAAAATTTGTTTATGTAATGTAATGTTGTTACCCTTTGTGCATGCGTCCAAGTACGCGAAATTATGCGTCAATTTAAGGTTTAACTGTTTTTTTTGTTTTGACAAAATTGAGAAAGTTTGAGTTAAAACATTGTTTCATTTATTCATTAAATTGTTGGAATAGTGAATCTGTGTTAAATTGTTGTTTCATTTCCATATTTAAATATTTGGAATACAGAAAAGTTTATGTGAAAATGCTAGTGAAATCTGAGGTCAAATTGGTTGAGATTGGTAAATTTCTATTTTGGTCTGGTTAGCTTCTAGGGTTTAATTTTGGGAAAGTGTTGTGAGACTCATGCCTTGGAAGATGAAAACCCCATTGTCTTTACTCCCTTCCGCTGCCATCCTTGTGCCTCGTTGCAATCCTCCATGTATCCTCTTGCCTCAATCAATTTTCTTTAAATCTTGTACCTTTGCTCCCAAAAGAATTTTTTTCCAGCAAGGGATTTCTTTCCTCTCCAATTCAAAATGTTGACCAACAACAAACAAAATTAAAAGAAAAATTGCAGTTACACGTCTGCGTTGCTTCATATCTCAGACAAAATTTACCCTGGGCATTTTTCTGAAAGAAATCCATTCTTGACCAATGTTTGTGGCCTTCATCCCTGGGCTTGAGACTGTAGTGTAGGCAACATGCGATCCAATCCGTGCGCAGTCTCTATGGCTCTGGTTGAACTTCACGCGCATCCTTCCTTTGTGATCTATGGATACTTTCCTTCAATCCTTTGCAAACAAGAAGCCTCACGATCCTTTTCTCTGGTGTAGTAGCTGCCTTCCCCCTTTGCTAGATTGATGAATGCCTGCCTGTTCAAACTCTTCAGTCGGGAGGATTTACATTCGCAGAACCAACTTCTATTAGAGGCATTGGGTAAGATCCGTGGTTACTAATTTTTCCCACTTGCTGTGCCTTAAAGGAAGGTCGCCTTCGTAAGCTTTCTTGCAGAGAACCCAATCTGTTCTACATTTTTATTACTATTCTAATTAATAGAGAAGCTTGGTAAAATCACAAGAGCTTCCACCTAGAGATAGTGTTTGCTTGGTAATTCACGCTTAAATGGTTGGGTACAATGATAAGTCTCATGGTAGTTAATGAATATGCATAGACTGGTTGGGTTGATTTATCCTCGCTAACTATATCTGCCATCTCTTCTATTTGAATTGACTTATGTATAAATTTATTCACCACGAGCTCAAATGAAGGTGCCCTCTCCCTTTTCTAAATTTTTTATTTTATTTTTTCTAATATCACTGTTGAGTAGCCATGTGATACATTTTAGTGAAGGCACCCCCTGTTCTTTTTATTTCTGCGTGAGATTCGATAACTTGACACAAATAATTTTTCCTTTTTTGGGGTCTTCCTTCAACCTCTCTTCCTGGCCTTTCCTTCCAAGGACCCACGCAAAAACTGTATGTCCTTCTTGGAACCTTGTGATTGAGTTTGATCCCTTATTAACTCCTCTCTCTTGGCATGATTGAGTGTTATACTAAATTGTAGGGGGTGTTTTAACGATTGGTTGTTTAGTTATCAGGGGATACCGATTGAGAAGGTGGATTAAACTCATGTTGAGCTTCCTTTGGGAGCGCGTAACGAAATTGCAATTCTACCTCTCATTACCTATTCCTAGAAGATATCTTCATTATGGAGGGTTATCTAAGCTACCGAAGTTCATATTTGCTTGCTCCCTTAGAATGATGTGTTTCTTTATTGTTGGCTTAGATTAGATTTCTTGTGCTTATGTATCGTATGTATTAAATGATGGTTTTAGATTTTAGATTTCTTGTGCCGATGGAGTTTATGTAATGTATGGATGGTTATGTAACTAATTTACTCTAGAGCCATGAACCTATGTCGACTATATGATCGATTGGGTTTGACTTCCTTGTTCAATGATTATGAAATGATTGAGGAATGATTAAGTTTAGCTTGTTGGCGTCACTAATTTAACATTGATTTATGACTAGTTAAAAAGTTACACTTCTTACGCGCACGGAGACTATGTTGTAATAAATGATTGTGTAGCTATTGGTCTTGTTGCACAAACAAAATTAATGTGACAGATGAGTGATTTTTTGCTTGGTTAATTGTTGGATTGCATGGCCCATGGAATATTGTTGACACATAAATGTTTATGATTTTAATTACTCGTGCACATTGTAAAAATGATGATGCATGATTAGATTAGGAATAAAATGTACTTGCGCAACTTAATTTCAGTTGTCATGTGTTTGTTTAGATTGGTTACTCTCATGAGCAGTAAATAGTAATGTTGATGTATGATTGAAAGACGATGACTTCCTTTGCGCAATGAAAATATAATGTAATAATGATTGTTTAAGATAGTAAACTCTTGCACAAATGAAGTTTTAATGTAGTGAACGAATGATATAGACATTCACTCTGGCATCTTGGATTAATTTGATGTTGATGAGTCATGTTAATGTTTACCTGTGCGCCATGCTAATTGTGAATTAGGATTGATGAATTGATGAATTGATGATCATAGATGTTGTTGAATTAGCTAGTTGGTTTGGATTGATTATGTTAGTGGTATGTAGGCACCTCGATTCTCCTCAGAACAATCACCATCCTTGAGACGTTAAATGTTCAAAATCGATGGGAACATGGGCTTGAGCATTGCTTATGTGTCCTGGAGGTCCTAACCTTGTAGGGTAGGTTGGGCGGGTAGTACCTTATGTCATTATTATGATTATCATTATGATTCTTACGATTTGTCATGCAATCTTATGTGCTCTTGGTGTTATCTGATTATTATCCTTATGAGATGCCTTGAACATTTAAGATTTGTACTGTTATGCATTGTTATTAATTGTAGAATGCAATGAAGTGGGTTGTTGTTAATCAATTTGTTAATGCTTTGATATGCGTTTCTTTGTTCATGATGATGACATGTCGGCCATGTGTTGTATTGGATTATCAATTATTTATTATTGTTTCGTTAATTTATGAGATTGATGTGTCGACAATGCTGACTATTTATTATGATGTTTAAATTTTCCTAAAACAACTTTAAAAAAAAAATTGACCGGTTGTACGTCGTTTGGTTGTTGTAACGACGGGGTCATTACATTTATAATCGTTGAAATTTTTTTTGTTTTCAAAATTTGGAAAAATCGTTCCCAAGTTGTATCCAGAACCCTCCATTGTATTTTCTTATTCATTCTCGCTACTACTTTGTTATCCATTCATTATATTTCAATGCTTCACTTAAAACTAAAACATTATATACAAACATTGATTGATGTAGCAGACACTACGAGAATAAAACTGTGACGATGCTTCCATTACAACAAAAAATAGTGATCTACAATAGGTAAATATTTTTTTTTTAGTATTAGGAAATTAAACGACAACAAATAATGGACAACAACACCATCGACACATCATCCTAATTGATAATGACACAAAATCAATGCATTAGCATAAATAATAGCATCACACAATTCCATGCTTTAACATATTTAATAATGACACATAATTGTTACACATTATTTTAGTCACCCTAGTGATGTTTGTATGGCATGTTTTCAAGCTCGCAAAATAACCTTTCTTCATGAGAAAAGTGGCTAACTTCCTCTTCTTCAAAACCTTGTTAATAAAGGACGTCGCAGGCCTAGCAAAAGATACAGTGCGACAATGCCTAATCGCTGCAGTTTGTCCTGAAACTACCTTGCGATGTTTCTACAGGCTGTCCTATACCTAGGGTGCGACGGTGTTGAAACACTGAGAAAAGATCGAAGTTCACAAAGGTTCTAAAAGGGAATATTCTAGAATGTGAGGTGGAATTTGTATGTTTGGGATCCTACTCGCTTCTCTTATTTGGTGGGGTCATCCTAATCTTTTTAACCATCTCTCTTTCTCCTATATAAGAATGGGTTTCTCATGGAAAAGGTTAAGAAAACAAGTAAGAAAGGAATTAATGAAAGAATAGGCTGAGAATTGTGTGAGGGATTCTATTTCAATTGATTCTTGAGGTATTCATTGGTCCATCAAGTTATTTTGGATCTTCTTCATGCAATTTTGGAGCAAGTGTGTGTGTTGAAGCAAAGGGCCACTAAAAGGGAACCTTGCAACATCAAGGTTGTTTGGTTGTATCTTCCACTTTTACTTAATATAATACAATGCCATGTTTATTTCCCATAAAATCATTCTCATTTTATTACATGACTCCTTGATCACATGTGTATGTTTTCATTGAATATACTATTGTTGTTTTCACTTTGGTTGGTTTGTGCTTCATTGCAGGTCCAATATCACAAGAGCACTGGAGCGGAGCAAGGAAAACAAAGATAAAAGAAAGTGATATTCAAAGGTATGTCACTCATCTCTTGTTTGATAGTAAATACAATGATTAAAGATTAGGGAAAGAGTCATTTCCTGTCTTGTTTTTTTCTAGATCTAGGTGGATCTAGGGAGATCAGTTTATGTCCTCATTT
>SNQJ01S0000020.1:242664-255456 GCA_010110895.2 Picea sitchensis
TGCATGTGCTCTTACAATTTTTTCTTCCAGTTTAAATGCATCTATGCTATATGTCTTCTTCTTTGTGTTAAATATGAATTGTGTGTATCATAATTCATTTTCACTGATGCTCTATTGCATGTAATTTTAGTTGTCTTTCTACCATAATTACCTTGGGATTCATCTTTATTAGATGCCCTAAGAGGTTATTTGTTTTCTCTGCGATATTCTATCTACAACGACATCTAAATTGGCCTAAATTAGTTCTCTCGATCTTACCTCTGATAAGTCACTTTTCAATCTACCAAGTATCCAGTAAACATTCATTGATTTCTAACTTTTTTGTGACTCCATTTCCCAATGAACTTTCTGTCCACATTGCCACCAATTCTATAATCCAATTTCATCTTAGAGATCTAGCCTTTCGATGAAATACCAAATCAATACTTTCAGTGATTGATTTGAAGAGAGAGAGGCCCCTCTGGGTTGGAAGGGCTAGCTTCCACCCTCAAGTTGGTTTCTGATTACATTTGTGAATTTCCTCCTCATCTAATGCAATTTACAGAGTAATAACATTTTGGCATCGTTATCGGGGAGCGAAGGTGAAATCTTCCCTAGGATAAATGACAATTTTCATATATGAGTACTGATGGTGAACAATAGTCAAACACAGAAAGGTTGTACATCATTCACCTGGCGACTCCAACCTTGAATAATCCCTGTAACTACGCCCTCTGGAACTATGACCTGTGGAACTATGCCCTCTGGAACTACGCCCTCTCGAGCAATGACCTATGGAACTATGAACTGTGGAACTATGAACTGTGGAACTATGACTTGTGGAACTAGAAATTGTGGAACTATGACCTGTGCAACTATGACTTGTGGAACTATGACCTGGAACTATGAACGTTTGTTTGCCTGGTTTGATTTCTAGATTTTATTAGTGAGTGTTGTTTGTTTCCGCAGTTGGCCATATATTTTTTCTGTAAAATATTGGGTTCGGCCAACATTTACCCTCCACGTCGTTCACATAGGATGAAATGGATACCCCCATAAGATACGTAAGGTTATATCCCTTTCACTCCTAATTCACCGGAGGGCGCTTCCGAGCGGAGAGCGGTCCAGTACACTGTAACCTCATGAGTGGAAATTTCCAACTATTTATAAAATTTCTGAATTATTTCCAATTCTCTAGAGGCTTTTCGAATTCCTCCTGGATACAACAAATGTATTCTCTGGATGATTTCATCAAGAGAACTTGTTGTTGACATTTCTGGAATACCGATTAGACCCCATACAGGCCCTGGAGTCAAGAATCCCCTTTTGTCTGGTGACATATTTGGAAAGCCACCTCGCACAATGCAGGACCTTTATGGCAACTTAGGGGAAGGTCCTCATTCAACTGTCATATCAAAATTTCCCGAAAGGTTTGTTACCGACACGATACCTTTAGACCACTTTGCTAGTCCAATTAGCAATATCACCATCGTCCCAGACACACAGCCAATTGGTCCTAGCTCGACTTTTTCGCTCCAGATGGCCCATTCTACTATGGTCCCACACGTTATGACTATTCCTACTAGGAATGTGGTGGTTCACCATTAGCCATTGGCACACCACTTTTGTCTATATCTATCCTGTCACTTCCTCCTCATTATCATTCTTTGAATCCTTCCATCATTGTCCCTCCCCAGGTTACATCCGAAGTTTCTGGATTTTTTGTTCCACCTGGGTACAATGTTGTCATTGATTTTGTTCCTATATCTTCCCAGGTCCACTTAGGAGTGTCTTATCCACCTTTTCTTGGGGGATATGGACCTAGTGGCTCCAATCCAATTGGTAGCATCCACCATCCATTGACTTCTATTAACCAAGTTCCTGTTGGAGGGAAATCTCACGCTGCGGGGCAACCTCAATTTGGGGAGAAACCTTAGACTGGGGCACTGCCATACATTGGTGGGCAACCTCCACTTGGAGGAAAACCTCGATTTGGAATTTATAACCCATTGTATGGAAAAAACACACCAGGATCACTAGCCCAACTTTGGAACCTTCTTGCCCAAAGAAATCCACAATTATCTGGGGGGAACAACCTCAAGTCAAATCTTTTATACCTCCTCACTCGGGATATCCATATCCAGTTTCTTTGAATCCCACTTCCGATCTGCACATTCAATCTAGTGTCCCTTTTCAAGGGGACATTTCTAATCAACCCAACCCTATGGGCTATATGCCTCCAAATACTCCATGTCAGAATTTGTCAGGACTCTCCACTTACATGAAAACTTCTAATGGTCCTACTGATATACCAACAAGACTTCCTCCCCAAATTCACCACTATCATTACGTGAATAGATAGTTTCCTTTTCTAGCCACTTTGGATTTACCTCACTTGTCTAGAATATTGAGTGATCCTATCTTACATTCTCCGCATTGGTCCATTATACTAGCTAAATTATTGTCTTTTCATTCCCAAGTTTGATGGTCGACTGGGAGAATACCCAAACAATCATGTTATGACCTTTCACCTTTGGTGTTCATCCAACTCTTTGATGGATAACTCCATTCAGTTACAACTCTTCAAACGAACTCTCATAGGTTCGACCGAACTCTCATAGGTTCTCACCATGGATTTTATCACACATTACCAACTGCCAATCCACTATGAGACAAGAACCGATATTTTGAGTTCCTTTAAGAAATCTTCTGCCACTCATGTTTCCAATCACATTAATGAGTGGAGACAAAAGAGATGCTTGATCAAAATCGACCTTCCTGATTAGTTATTGGCTAAATGGTTCACCAAATCATTCATGAGTAAAATCACCCATGATATTTCCATGGGTGGAGTTCTCACTGAAGATCATGCGATTAGTCACGCTCAGTACCTAGATCTCGTTTATTCACAAACGAACACTCTTTAAGACTTGATCCCTGACGCTCCTTTCCCTTCAACCACAGCTACCTCAACATCCCCAACAACTTCTCGTGTTGTTGATGGTATGATTGGAACCTTCCATGCTGACGCTAAATCTACATCGGCCACTCACACCAATCCTAAATATAATTCATCTAATGTTCAAAGTGCTCCAACTCCTACTCCATCCACCGGTAAAACTTCCAAGGTTAATTCAATTCAATCTACCCCTGCGAGCAAAAACAAATCTAAAAGCAGAAAGGGTAAGAACAAGGAGGATAAAAATAATAATCTGTAATCCGAAAAACCCAAATACCAATCTACTAATGATAAGGATAAGCGTCAAAATTGATGTCCTTGCTTTATCTAAGGTGACTATCACTACACGAAATATTTTCCAAGACCTGTCGAGGTCACTAAGTTACTTCAAGGGATCGAGAAGCCTCCCACACCTGTTTTTTTATCACAACCTTTCCCTTCTCAACAATAGGCCCAATTTGTCATTCATGACCAACCCTCTCCTTCCACCACTTTGTATGTCCTTATGTTTACTAGTGATTCTAGGAAGAACGATGTTGAAATCACCACTCAGGCCAAAGATTATTCGCCTTCAAAGGAGAAAGTTAATGATTTACCACTTTCATTGGTTCAACCGCCTCCCTCAACTTTACTTCCCAATGGTCCTCTTCATATCGAATGAACAATTCCCTATACAACTCTTTGCCCTCCTTGAAAGGGCGTTGTTTGAAAGTCTGCCTTTAATTCTCATGTGTGTGTTGTTCAAAAATACAGTATTGTAGAAGACCTTGCGCAAGCATCCTCTACGATGTCAGCTCTTGAATTCATTCAAAGTTTTCATGCTTAATGGAAGGAGTTGTTAAAGGCCATTGGTGGAATTGATCCCACAGACACAAATTTGATAATATTTGACCTGGAAGACCACATTCCAGGGCTACCTCCTCAGTTAGCATTTCAGATTCAAGTTGTTGTCGAGAACAAGAATATATGTAGAACCGTTATTGACGAGGGTCCCTTAGCATGTGTTATGTTAGTTACTTGTTGGAAATCCATTGGGTATCCTCCCCTCAATGAATCAAAAAATACACTTAAGGCTTTTAATGGTTCTGGTTTTAAACCCTACGGTCTTCTTCCCTTGTTGTCTACTACGTTGGAAGGAAAATTGATCAACATCGAAGTCAAGGTCTTTGATGCACCTCTTGAATATAACCTCTCACTTGGTCATAGCTAGATTGATTCCATCCACGCCGTTGTGTCTACCCTTTTCCATGTGTTACGTTTCCCACATCAAGGAAAAGTAGTTATAGTTGACCAACTAGCCTTTTTCAATTCTAATTCCCATACTAGAAATGTACTCTTTATCTCGAAGACACCTCCTGGGTATGAGACTATTGGTGTGGGTCTTCTGAAAGATTCAACTTTGATGGTCACCTTCCTAATACCACCACTCGATGTTCCACCTCCTTTTGTCACCTCAATCAACATGATTTCCACCTCTTTCCGCAAAACCCCTGCATCTCAGAAACCGTGGATAGTACCTAATCCTGGTGATTATATTTTCTATGGAGAAAAAAATTTCCTTAAGTCCATTTCAATCCGTTTATCAATCCATTCAATCGACAACCCGTTCTACACCCTCTCTCTGTGATTCATCTCCGGATCCATTTCATGTGATTTTTCCTACCGATGATATGATCATGTTAGTCATGTCCATGGAAGACACCCCATGGGACATTGGACATCATAATTCCATTCTATTCCTAGAACAACACACCATAGAGAGTTACCAGTGGATGTAGACTTTGTCGACCGTTATTGTCATTTCCTTTGTTCCCAAGTCATCCCGCGACGTGCTACATGAAGGAAAATTTAGTAATATCTCACCCACCATTCCTCTTGACATATCCATTCAACCTAGACTCATCGAAAATGTTCACATTGGAGCCTCATGTTCCGTTGATGAGGTCGTCACTTATAAGGCCATTTTTCAAGAATTGCATGACGTTTTCTCTTGGAGCTATGAAGAGATGTTCGATATTGACCCCAATATTGTTGTGCATGAAATTAAGACCTACCTGGATGCTAAAACTATCTGGCAGAGACTTCGCCCAGTTCACCCTCATAAATCCGTTGTTATCAAGCTCGAAGTTGAAAAATTTCTTAAGGTTGGATTTATCTATCCCTTATCTTTAACCGATTGTGTCTTCAATCTAGTTTCAATCAATAAGAAACAAGGCATGATTCATGTATATGTAGATTATAGGGATATCAATAAATATTGTCCTAAGGACAATTATACAAGCCCCTTTTCTAACGAGATCGTCGACGATTTCGCCAGGAGAGAAATATTCTCCTTAATCAATGGTTTCTCTGGCCTTGGAGAAACTGGCCTTGGAAAATGTCCAAGTTGTCCAACGTTTTCGTCATTATATCCTATTACATAGGACCACTGTTATTTTTTATTGTAACCTTATGTAGCATATCCTTACGCACCAATTGCTAGGCGGAATGTACTCTAAATGGATAGTGATTCTCCAGGAGTTCGACTTAGAGTTTCAACGCGCTAAGTCTAAGAAATATTTGGTATTTTCCAAATTGATATGTGATCTTCCCTTGACTGATATAGAAAATGTGGTAGAGGATTCCTTACGTGATGAATCCCTTTTTCTAATTAGTTTTGATGATGTTTGGTACATATATATTATCATTTATCTCAAGACTCAAACTTTCTGGCCTGACCTTTATAGTATTGACCATCGTCGTGTATGGTATCAAGCCCATCAATACATAATTCTCGATGACACTCTTTATCGTCGTGGTGTTGACTCGATTTTCCAACGATGTGTCACCTATGATCAGGCTATGAAATATTTGAATGACTGCCACTCTGGAGCATGTGGCAATCATATGTCTCGGTATTCCAGTGCCCAAAAGATCTTACGAGCATGATACTTCTGGCCTTCTTTGTTTAAAGACTGTATAATTGCTCTCCAGAAATGCCATGCTTTTCAAATGTATAATAATAGGATAAGATCTCATCCCACTCCTTTACACCCTATAGTTTCCGTAGGTCCCTTCGAAAAATGGGGCATTGACTTCAAGATATGTAATACTCACTTGATCGAGGGGCATGGATACATCATCGTAGTTGTGGATTACTTCACTAAATTGGCCGAGGTAATGCCTACATTCGATAACATTGGGAAAACTGCAGAATTATTCATATTCAATCATATCATTACTCAGTTCAATGTCCCCCAAGCTATCATTACCGATCACAGTAGCCATTTTCAAAATTTCATGATGTCCAAGCTTACTGAAAATTTGGGTCTTCGACATGAAAACTCAACCCCATATTACCCACAAGCCAATGGTCAGGTTGAAGCAATAAACAAATTTCTCATTAATATGCTTCAATAGATGATAGGAACTCATAAAACAAGTTGGCACACTATGTTGTTATCAACATTTTTGGCGTACCAAACATCTGTCAAGTCTTCCAACTGGGCTCTCACCTTTCCAATTACTTTATGGTATCGAAGTTGTTCTGTCGATTGAATGTGAGACACTATCTTTGAAAATAGTCATTGAACTTCTTCCAAACACTTATGATGAAGAGGAACGTCTTTTCTAGCTGATGTAATTAGATGAAACCCATCATGATGTCGCCCTGGTTATTCAAGCTCAGAAAAGATGTGTCAAAGACCAATACGACAAGCATGTCAAAACATGTGTTTTCTCTAAAGGTTATATAGTTCTCCTCTATGAACAAGATTGTGATTTACTAGGGGCCATAAAATTCGAGGCTACGTGGCAATGTCCTTATATTTTCAAACGCGTTTTGGAGAAGGGAGCTTATGAGTTAGTGGATTATGATGGCATTCCTTTGAGTGAACCCAGAAATGGGTTTTACTTGAAGAAGTATTATACTTAGATTGTCTTTGCATGAGTGCTTGTATTCTTATTGTATCATACTCTTGTGTGCTACTTTTCATGTGATTTTTCATTATTTGGTTTCGACCCCGAACTGCTTACCTTGCATTGTGCCTAGTTTCCATATGTTTGTGTCTTCGCTACCCTACATTGGCTTCACCGATGGTGATAGTCATAGTACTCAAAGCCTAGCATCTATTGCTTGGAAAATCTACACACCTACAAAAGAATTAATCAATCTACACTATGTTTTCCTCGTTTGTGCAACTAACAACACCGTAGAATACAGTGCAGTCATTGAATTGTTGACCAAAAGCATTTTACCCGGAATCTGTCATCTTGTTGTACGACTTGATTCACAGTTAGTAGTACTACAATTGAGTAATGTCTATGATATCCGAAGTTCTACTTTATTAAAGGTATATTTACAAATTCACCTCTTGGAACGTCATTTTGATTACATTGAATATCAACACATTCCTAGATGTCTAAATACATTAAAATACACATTAAATAATTATGTGTTAGAAAAACATTTGAGACGTTTATAAATCCAATCACATTTTGTATATAAAGCAAGTAAGCTAGAAGAAGCCTCATGTATATAATGATAAAAGTTTTTACAAAATGTGTTTTTTTCTGAACACCAAAATATCAAAAAGTGAACCACATGTCTTCATATACAAAATAACATCCAAGATGTTGCTCTCGATAACAAATGACTACCCATGCTACCCTAGGGAGCAGTTGACTAAGAGAACTAGATACACCCATAGTATCGCCCTGATAACGTCTCGGGATCTTATCGATAGAGATATCTGGGACATCCGTTGTCAACCCATCCAGGTTCTTCTTGATCGCCTCCTAATCAATAGCAGCCAATCCTGCTACCTCAATTGGCTCCCCTCATGTCTGGATGGGGGATGTACCTGGAGGCTAGTAGGGTCCTACATCTATGTTTTCAAAGAGTTTTTGATTAGTCATCAGATTAAAACCATAAAAAACATTTCATATTTCAAAATTTACAAAAACATTATAAAAGAAAAATGTGTTTCTTACCTAAGATCCCCCACTGAGAACCTTCAGGAAGAACCATGTCTAGATCACCTCTAAAGTCCAAACTGGCATACACATAATCATATACCATCAATAGCTAAGGCCTCAACCAATCAAAGAACATGTCATTATATTTGATGATAGGGTTGGTCACATGTCAATCCATGAGGTCACACCACCTCTTCATTCTTGGATCTTGTGGGGTCGACATGCCCCACTCTACCTATAAGTGCAAGTGTGGAACCCTCTCCACGAAGAAGGACACTAAAATAGACTCGTACCCGAACTGTTTCAGGTCACCTTTCTTACACTTTGTCAATTGTTTCTTCATGCTCCGAAGAATCCCATCATACCAGTTAAATACACATGGTTCCATGCACTCTACTACATATTTGAAGTAACTCTAGAGAGCCATATGAGGATATGAACTCCTCGCCATCTGTGAGATAGTGAAAAGGATAGTCAGAAAGCATAAATCCAAGACATCCATAATGGAAACCTTTCCACTATGTCTCTCGGCCTCTAGATCACAATATCGACGGATATACTCAGTCATCGGTAGACCGCCACCTCTACTGCCTTTCAATGTCACATGGGATCCATGGCAAGATAATCTCGTTAAAAAATAGATATCCTCGATATCTAGAGAGATTATGTTGGATCCTACATGGAATACCTTTTGATCCACATCCCACATGTGGACTAAATATTCAAGCAACCTCAATTGGGCCCTCATGCCCGGGATCTTAAAGAACTTCAATAGCCCAAACTGTGGGAAGGCATTAACCATGCCCGAGTCATTCCCAATAAAGTAATCATCGTCCTCATGTTCTCTCTCCCTCCACTCCAACATTCTCACAGTAAAAAACCTGCATTGGAGCCAGAAGGAGAAGTCAACATCTTTATTTTACTTGATTGAAATTTTTTATTGGTGAAACATACCTGAGAAATTTTTGAGTTGTGCACGACGCAGGTGAGGTTTACACACAATGTGGAATCGTCGCAGCCTAGCCATAAGGCCACCTGCAGAAACCTGTGGTTTCCATAGGGAACTATATAAGACACCTATGACAATCCCCACGTGCACCTACCTTCATGAAATCTAACTCATAAACTAAATTAGTCCATGGAAAATGAAGAGGAAAATAAGATTACCTTTTTAGCAAAAGTCATTCGTCGAATGGTTTCTCATGCCTCCCACAATTCGTAGTGGACGTTTCAGGTAAAATAGGGTTTTCAAGTTTTGGGTAAAATGCCAATGGAATGGTAAAAATGAGTTTTAACCTATATTTATTAACTTTTTAGTTTTTTCATTGATATTTTATATTATTTTATTCATTGTACCTAAAACCTAAAGTTCTAATGATATTGTAAGTGTTTTGATTTTTCACAGGTGAAGAATCAAGGAGCCTAAATGATGGAACACATATACATTTCTGGGTTTGTTTTTATGTTTGTTGCTTGTACAAATACTTTTTAGGTTTTTCAAGAAAAACCTCGAGCTCAATATTTGTTCGTTCTCATGCTCGTAAATTAATGAGAATACAACTGAGTATACTTTTGTCATTTTTTCGTACTCGTCATGGTAACAAAAAAAATGAAACTCATGGAGTATCCTTTAAGCTCTCTTCATGCTCCGTAAAAATGAAAAGATTGTCGAGTGACCTTGTTCTTTTCATGCTCGTAAAAGTATTTGAAGAAAACGTTTCATGGGCGGTAGGTTATCACTTTTTCGGTCTCATCAAACTAGCTTACGAAAAATGAACTGAGAGAGTTATCTTTAAGTGTTATTTAGACTCTCTAAATATGAAAAACCCCTGAGTTTTATCTCTTTGGACTCATTAAACAAACATTGAAAGACGTATATGGAACCAAACCACTCCTTCTTAGGGTTCATTAAACATACTCTCAGGGATTCATCCGAAGGATGAGCTTAGATCAACAAGCATATGTTATCCTCCTCAAGCTTCCATAAAAATAAAGAGGTGCTCGCCAGAAATGGTGGGGGAAGATTTGGTAAAGAAATGTGTCTCTATATTTGTGTTAGTGGCAGTAATAGTGGCTCTTGAACATGACATCCCCTTTGTCATTGAAACCGGGTTGGGAAATTCATTTGTCTCTAGTTTGACCTTCCGCAAGTTCATATCTTGGGTTGTCTCTGAGTCAATGTTGGCGATACCATTTTCATGTCATTCATATGTTCAAGAGAATTCCAACACTACACAATGCTTCTATCAAGTCGGCCATTTGTAGTTATCAATTCCTAGTGGGTCGGTCTTCCCTGTGTCAGTTTCAAATCATTTTAATACTTTGATCTACCTCAAATCTGTTACTTATTTCATGTCATTGATGAGGGATACATCAAGGCCCTCTTGTGACAACGTTGTTCTCATCGAATTCAATTCATTATCTGGGAACAAGACTCAGAAACCAATTAACACCTTAGAACCTGCATGCCTCAATGGCAGGTTTCTTCGCTTTTGACATTGGGTTCACATCATTGACCCCTGATTGAGAGATTCTATCGAGTGCTTGACTTTAGCTCATTTATTATCATTCATTGGATTGTACTAAAGTACCTTGGGAGTCATTAACATCAATGGTGATTTCCCTTGCACTTGTTAGCGGTTTTCATCAATGGTCGATAATCAAGTGGTTTCTACCATGTTCGACTTCAACACCTATAATCGCAGGGCTAGATTTGTACTTATGAATGATGGGCTTGAAGACCTTGAATTTCATTATTTTGGTCCAAGTTGCGATGGAGTATTTATGATTCGTATTGACACATAGATCCACTTTGTATGTCTTGTGTCTATGTATGAATCTGAGTTTTTCTACAAGGATAGATCCACAGTGTATTCTTGGTGGCTATGTAGAATCTTGGTGACATGGATCCACAGTGTATGATTGGTGGCCATGACTAGCATTAATGATTTAAATAACTTGCAGTCTGAGTATGGGAATGCCTACCTCATAAATGGTATAATATTACTCAGATGTTTGGTTGTTTGCAGGTTCGTGATTGGTGCGCTCTTTATTTCCAACACACACACACATTCTCTAAAGTATTTCGGTTGTCACGAGTTCCAACCTCATACCTTGGGGGGAATTCTGTTACATATTATTTTAGTCACCATGGTGATGTTTCTATAGCATGTGTTTAAGCTCCCAAAAGAACCTTTCTTCATGAGAAAAGTGGTTGACTTCATCTTCTTCAAAACCTTTTTAAGAAAGGATGTCGCAAGCCAAGCATAAGATACAGTGTGACGATGCCTAATCACTACAGTCTGTCCTGAAACTACCTTGTGGTGTTTCTGCAGGCTGTCCTATAGCGAGGGTGTGGCGGTGTTGAAAGACTGGGAAAAGTTCAAAATTCACACAGGTTCTAGAAGGGAATCTTCTAGAATGTGAGGTGGCATCCGTATGGTTGGGATCCTACTCAGTTCTTTGATTGGGTGGGACCATCCTAATCTCTTTAACCATATCTCTTGCTCCTATATAAGAATGGGTTTATCATGGAAAAGGTTCAGAAAACAAGTAAGAAATGAATTAATGAAAGATTGGGCTGAGAATTGTGTGAGGGATTGTATTTTAATTGATTCTTGAGGTCTTCATTGGTCCATCAAGTTATTGTGGATCTTCTTCATGCAATTTTAGAGCAAGTGTGTGTGTTGGAGCAAAGGGCCACTAAAAGGGAACCTTGCAACATCAAGGTTGTTTGGTTGTATCTTCAACTTTTACTTAATATAATACAGTGGCATGTTTCTTTCCCATAAAATCTTTCTCATTTTATTACATGACTCCTTGATTACATGTGTAAGTTTTCATTGAATATACTATAGTTGTTTTCACATTGGTTGGTTTGTGTTTCATTGCAGGTCCAATATGACAAGAGCACCGGAGCAGAGCAGAGACAACAAAGATAAAAGGAAATGGCATTCAAAGGTATGCCACTCATCTCTTGTTTGATAGTAAATTCAATGATTAAATCTTAGGGAAGGTGTCATGTCTATCTTGTCTTGTTTTGTTCTAGATCCACGAGGATGTAGGGAGATCGGTTTATGTCCGCATTTACCGATTTATCCAATAACAACAATTAACACATCATTGTGGTAAATAATGTAAAGAACTACCCGCTCAACCTATCCGGCATGGTAAGAACCCCCAAGACACATAAGCAATGCTCAATTCTAGGATTCATCCGATTGATTTTGACCATTTAATGTATTAACACTAGCGACTATTATGAAAAACATGGAGTTATCCAATTGCCTTATCCAATCCTAGTATAACCATCAATCCTAGAATTCAACATCAATATTTTAAAAATAAAACTCTTGCTCAATCATCGACAATTCAATATAGTATGATCTATTTATTTGTAATACCATTTTGATATGTATGACTAAACTAGGTGGATCATAACTTCAACCTGAAACATAACCATCATAAGTAATATTTATAACCCATTATCAAATTCAGATATAACAAGGACAATTTCCCAACCTATAATTCAAATCTTTCATCACTAGCACTCTAGTTTTTTCATTACTCTGCAATATAAAGTAATTCTACCCAAATTACAATAACTCAATTCTAATGCATCAACAATATATAGTGAGACTAATTAAAATGACAAACTTAATATCAATATCCTAACATTCTAGGTAGTATGAACCATAACTAGAAATTGCACTTAAATACATATATTGTTATATTCAATAATTATAATAATGAAAAGTTCATTTTTATAATTAAATCCTCTCACTATTTTTTTTTGTTTGTTAATTTGTGCAGGACTTGCGTTTAACCTGTGGCTTGAGAAACCGCGACTCAGGGGCATCTAAACCGTCAAAATCACCCGGGGATCGCACCCGGCCTGA
>SNQJ01S0000020.1:259322-275198 GCA_010110895.2 Picea sitchensis
CCAATATCATCATATGAAATCCATAATTGAAACAAATAACAATGTACTATAACCAGATCACTTGAATGCAAGTGTCCTCAAAGAATAAGTCGATAACATGTGCTCGCAAGAGAGAGATTTTACACTAACTAACATCTTCTTATAAACTATCATCATAAACTAGACTAGATGAACATGTACGACATCCAAATCAAGTACGGACCCTTTTTCATAAGACTCCAATTGTTAGAAACTTTTAAGTGTCCTACTCAAAATATATGTGAACAAAACATATATATTGGACATCCTCTTCCCATATTTAGTTATAACATCCATAATATTTCCTTTAGGTTCTTTACACAACATTAATTTGTATGTACCCCACTCTTTAATATTTATTCCATTTCTTGAAAATATATTTCACAATATTACACTACCTCCTCCCGTGCCTCAATGGTGCTTACTTCCTTACACTATTCCCACTCAATAGATTTGATTTCCTTACACCTCTTCTATTCAATGGTTCTTACAAAAATCCCCTCCCTCGCTCTTAAGCACCAATCCTAATTATTGTTGCATATACTACACAAGTATGTCATTCTCCTTTCTTTTTAACTCCACAATTGGTTTTCTCCCTCATAGACACATCCACCTTGTCTATTACATTTCCTGCAAGCATACCAACTCAATAGACTTTATGAAAATAAAAAAACCCTACGTACTCTTTTAAAAAAAATTATATTATATCACCAATATCATACTCTTTATCGCATTACTCCATCGATTCTTGCTACTCCATTTCCTTCAATAATTCCATCACTACAATTAAAATCCTTTTTTCAATCTTCTCCACTTCTTAATTTCATAAGTTAAATTTCATCCCATTCTTTTCCAACTAGTAGGTTATTCTTCTTCCGCCATGCATAAATATCCTATCAAACTACCTTGGCCTTCAAAACAAAATGTAACAAGAATCCTTTGGAAAAAAATCAAATATACTGCTATCACTATATATTCCAATACTAAATTTAATCAAGCATTGTTATGTTAGAGTGGTTATATTCCGCTCTTGAAACCGTTAGTGTACACTTAAATTTAATATTCAAATTTAAAGGTTTACAATTCAAATTTAATATTTGAAAAACTTCATTAAACCCCAATTGTTTTGGACTACCACCATGAATAACCAAATTATGATGCTTACCATTTATCTTGCATTTCACTATGGAGATTGTTTTCCTCTATTTTCTTTCTGTGTCAGCCCCATTCTTAGGTTGAAATAATAATTTCCTTGTAATTAAATTTCCCCTTAGGTGGACATAATAATTTCCTCTTTTCTTCTTCATTCCTTAAAAAATTATGGGAACTAAATTTCCATATTGCCTTGTAATACACATCTAACAAAAAAGCCTCCAAATTTACCTCCTTAGCATCTGCCTCTCGTCGACCCTCTTTCTCTATCAACATGAAATATTCTTCTAGCAGGTTAGCCCATGTTGTTGGAGTCTCTTTTACCTTATCTAAATTTATTTCATTTTATCTACCCTCTTCCAAATCTTGGACCTCTCCTCATGGTCTATTGCTTTCACTACAATTTATCCTCAATTCTCAACATTGCTTGATAAGCCTTTATAAGTGAATAAAAATTTAAAAAATTGAACTCATATTGAATGTAATAATGTGTACCCTCCACAAAAATATCAATGGATTCTAGAATCTCATCATTTTCCTACACTTTATAGAAAGTCTATCAAATTCCTCTATGTACTCCTTCACTAGCATCATCAATTGCTTCAAGTTTTGCAACGTTCTCAACATATTTAAATCGTAATCCATATGATTTTTTTTTCTTTTAAACCATTACACCATCCTATCCAAGGATCTAATATTCTATTTACCACCACTTTCTCTATTTAATTACAACTTATACCACCACAAAAAAAGCATGATTCTTCAATTTTCTACTACAAAGCCTAACCCTAATAAGGTCTCTTATCTACTCTAACTCAACGATATTTTCCATTTCTCCTATCTAGTTATTCAAATCCTATAGATTTAAACCTCCAAAACATATATGAGAACCAAGTTTAGATATACCTCTAATACCATTGATTTCTCTAATCATTATCTCTTCCATTCTCACCTTCTCTATCCTTGTTCTTCTCACATAGTTTTTTAATTTTTCTTCAACATCACTATGATCTTGCACCACATGAAAGAAACATCTTCTATGGGTTTCCTCCATGGAATCCATTCCTGCAATTATTTTCCTTAGCATCATTGTAATGTCATGCATGTTGCTTTCATCCTTCGATCTCCTGGGTCCTCCAAATCCTACTCCTATGATCTGTAAACTGTTTTGGATATTCCACTAGAATAGTTCATCATAACTGATCTAATAAAATACTAGAATCCTTATTATTAAGATTATTTTTAAATTAGATTTCTCAAATATTTAGTTACTCATTTTTTTTCTTATGCATGAAATAGATAAACTACGGAAAATAGAGAATATTAAAATGAAATCACACCATCGACAAATAAACAGACCTTGGAAACCAAATATGGGAGAAAACCCAGCTGGAGAGTGAGGTTTATTTTATCTCCTTTCTTTCATATAGAAATGATGCAAGTACAAATATAAGGGCACTCTCTATGGAGTTCCCTTCGACCTGTGGATTTTATGTTTGCTACAACATCTCTCATCCTCCGGTATGCTCACAAAATACCACTCTTAGATTTTTTTCTCAACTATGGAACAAGATACAATGCAAAAGAATGGAACCCCTTCTCCTCCTAGTGGCATGGTATTTAACATTGCCTAATAGCCATCTAGGGGTAGGTTTTTGACTTCCTCAACCAACAATTGTGATAGGGTTTTGGAACTTCTAGAATCTTCTTGAAATTGTGTTTGTGGCTAGCCCCATATGCATGAGTAATGGGGGTTGACATGGCATCCTCTCGTACCATGGTGGTCAACATGGTAGGTCAACTTGCAAGAGGCATAACTTTTTCATACGAGCCTTGATTGATGCAATGTTTTCACCATTGGAAATGCCTCAATGTATAGAATAGTGTCATAGGAGTCATCGTATATTCAGAAAATTTTACCCCCAAAAATGTCGTTTGATGCCTCATAATGGCCCTGGAAGGTTTATGACCCCAATTTTCCAAACTGAGACCTACAACTAAAATGGACATGTGAGCTTATTCCTCCAATTTTTCCACTCTAAAATGATCGATATAGATGAACAAAATATAATGATCCAATATGGATCATCCTCTTTGTGCAATCACACTAATTTTGGTTTGGCATCTCCTCTTAGAAGATCCCTACTTCACAAGAATTCAGTAATTACTCAATCTCGGACCAATTATTTTCTATATTCCTCCCCACCATAGACTCGGTCTTATTTGGTACCACTTAATGTAGGACAAATAATACTATCAAAGATACATAAAAAAGAATCAATTCAATAAGTTATTAAACAAACAACAAATAAAACATATACCAACAAATAAACTCAAATCGAGGAAATGAGACACAACACATTTTTTTTTATTGATAGTCAAAGCCAATAACTCACATGATCTGATTGGAAACATAGATTTAGTCCCTTGTCTTTTGTTTAACTCTATTCCCAATCCACAAGCCCAACTTGTGAGAACCAAACACATGTTCTTCCTCGTAGGTAGCCAATTTGTAAAACTAATAAAGAATATTTATCAATTTAAACTATTGGTAGAAATCACTTGGGTCCCACGCTATCAAGGAAATTAGTCTTTCATTAGACCTAAACAGATAGACAACATCTTTGTGAATGTTTCTATTTCTTTACAACCATGGTGGAAATTTAGACTAGAATATTTTGTTACTATAAAACCAATGAAGACACATTTTTATAATCATTACAGAGGGATGACTTGCACATGGCTATAATCATGCACACTCTGAGAGAAAGTAGTTGTTGGATCTCCATTATCCATGTTAACTTCTATTTTGTGCATCAAAATATTTTGATGTGCTTGTCGTATTACTTCCTTTCGTACCAAAATATTGTTGATGCTTTTGTATATCATGTACCAATTTCTCTGATACCAATTTGTAGTGTACCAATTGCTCTGATACCAATTTGTAGTGTACCTTTCTAAAGAACCAAGAGGTTTAATGCGCTCTTGTAATATTCTGTACACTCTTTTAATAATAAACACAGGCCAATATAACCACATGCATTTAAGCACAATTAAACACATTTAAAATACAGAGTGAAACATATCTCGTTACTGCTATACAATTAAACACACTTAAAACACAGAGTAAAATATCCTCATACTGCTATAACTTCCATATCCTATAGCATTTAACAATAATTCATTTCTATACAAAGGAAATATCATACATGTTTTACCACGTATAATATGATCAAAGGGCACCCAAATTACTTATCTTAATAAATTAGAAAAACACTAACTGAAAGTGTGTGTCTTCCACGAACTCCTCCCAAAATTTTAGACTACACTGTTTCATCAGCTCAATGTCACCCCAAGTCACGGGATCTCCTAGAGCTCCACTCTAAATCCTAGGCTAATAGATTACAGTGGAAGACATCACAGAATATCTAGAAGGATTATTCCCAAGATGCCATCTTATGCCAACTACTACCAGACTCTCATTCCACACATGCATATCCGTAGGAGTATATAAGCACCTTCATAACTTATTACCCATCGGTGCTAACTCTTCCTCCGTTCTCCCCGAAATGGTGCTGTGATCAGAAGCCTGCAGGCCTGTAGTCAGGCTGGACACTCTCCTGAAGAAATACTTCCCACAGTTCCTCTCAATTCG
Source organism: Picea sitchensis (assembly GCA_010110895.2). Taxonomy (NCBI): domain Eukaryota; kingdom Viridiplantae; phylum Streptophyta; class Pinopsida; order Pinales; family Pinaceae; genus Picea; species Picea sitchensis. The sequence goes on from SNQJ01S0000020.1 coordinate 264,148, forward strand.
GAAGATAAGCCCGTGTGCCCCATAACCCCGCTTCTGCAACTCACACCAACTCCCCCACTGGAGAGAGGGTTACACAAGCTAAGCACGAAGTCTTACATTGGCTGTAGACATGCGATTCCAACACCGGGCAAGTGGCCACAAATATTCAAACCTGGGAACAAAGTCCGCCTCCCAAAGAATCACAAATGGACTCTACTGCCGCTCTTCTTTGGGATTCTGCCAAGCAGTGTTTAGATTCCACTCATAGGTTTGATGGTTCGTAATATAATGTACCTGGCTATCCTGTGAACGAGCATGTGCCTTTTTTCGGTTTGAGGATGAAACACCTTCGAATAAAAATCCACAAATCCTTTTCCTAAAAAGTCTACACAAAGCCCGTGTCTTCATGGGCAAAATGGCCTGTAAGATGCTAAGGTATCTGATGAAAGGGTTCACTCCATTCACTGTAGATTCCTACTTTAATCGAGGAGGAAACCCACGAAGGGCCAGATCGGAAATGGGAGCGGAACCCCAAACACGGCTTGCTTCGACAGTTTAACTGCATGCACATGGGTTGACACTTGTCACCCATGAAGCTCGCTCCTTCCCATTTCCAGTCACTCATTCCTTCCAAAGAACTTAGGTAAAATAATAATATGCACATGGCTCTTTGGAAATAATATTAAAATATTATTCCAAGGTTGAAGCCCCCTAGGCTTAGATTCCTAGGTTCAAATTTCAACTCCCAGCCCCTTTCCCACCTTCCAAATTTCCAATCCCTATGACTGTGGATGCTCAAATTCCCCATCACCTTTTCTATCGTGGAGCCTATCCGTGACCTTGCATTTTATATTTTATTGTATGTTGCATAAGCATATGTATACAAAATCTGAAGTCTGCCTTTAGCTTCTAGGCTCTCCTGCCTAATCAAATACATAAGGCTACCAGATTATACAAAACTTGGCTCCTACCAAAATTATAAATATTATATTTAAGCAATCTCTTCAGAGCATTGGTTTATATTTGGCTCGGCCCTTTGGGACACTCAAGCAATCCCTCCCTCCTATTTTTGGTGGTAATCATTCCTGCACTTATAATCGGCTCTAAGCCTCTAAAATTCTAAAAGGTGTATGTACTGGCTCAAGATAACATCCTCAGATGCTCCTGCTGTCAAGGCCCTCAAGACTGGTACTCATGTACTGGACCTTTACACTCTCTATAGCTCGATTCCAGAGTTTTTTTATCTTCCTGTCCAATATGCACATAGATGCACTTGGTGTGACACCTTCCTGTATCCATCTTCCACTTCAATCATATGTGATTGAAATTCTCGGCCATGACATTGTCCAGTGGGTGCGGGGATCCCCTGTGATTCTCATGTCTATATCTCCACTATTTCAAATTTTGGCCGTAATAAAGATGTACAGCTTCGTCTTTACGCATTCTTTTCCTGGGACAATCTCTCAGACTTTGTGGTTTCCTTTGATGTACTCTAAATAATCAATGGGTAAATTGCCTCCTGTCTTTGTGGTCTCTTCAAAATGCATTCTCAAATTTAAATGATGGTTGTCCCTAAGATCAAGCTTCGTAAAAGGTTTGCTTCCTTTCCTCATTGCCTCTTCTTAAACCTCTTTTCTCATCATCCCAAGCCTTCTGAAAGGTTGGCTTTTCCCTTTGCTATTCATATAGGGATTTCATTTTCTCTTGGCGGTTTCCTCTTCCATGGTCTAGGGATCATCATATTGAATCTTTCACTCCATGAAGGTGGCACCACCTGCATACTCCTCCACCTTTGGACACTCTCGGCTCCTTGATGTGAATGGAACATACTTCAATAGCTCCAAAAACCTTCGTTCATATTCAACAATGGTCATAATCGGCTTCCTAGTTTGATTTTGAAGAACTCCTTCATCTTTTGTCATAATATCTTTTAGTCGAATATTTATTCTCGAAATACTCCTTGTATTCCTTCCAAGTAACCTCTTTGATGTGTTGTTGTAATCTGTATAAACCGATCCCACCACATGGATGATGCTCTTTCCTTTCAGCTTATACATTGTACTCTTCCTTCTCGCATGAGTGCATTACCCCTCAAGTACTGGAAGTATTTCTCAAGATTCTCTCCTTCTATGTTTGTTCCAAAGTTGTTTCATCCTCCCAACTGAAAGGCCTGGTGGTCAAGCCTCCGAGATAGCTTGTACATTTTGTTCTGAACCATCAAGATTGTGAGTGGAATCTCTGTACACATTGTGAAATCCCGAAACCGAAACTGTGAGTTTATTTCGTGATTGCTGAGCCTGCTTGGGAAGCCCGTGTTTGTTTCCTAGTTGGATTTTGTGGCCACGCAGCTGTCAGACTGTAAGTATTTACTGGCCAGTGTGAACTTGTGCTTAGCTTGTGTGTAATCTCTCTCCAAGAGAGGGAGGTGACTGTGGTTAGAAGAGGTGTTGTTTGTCACAGAAAGCAACTCTTTCCTGTGGAGAGAGTTTGTTTGGAAGTGAATTCTTATGGAAGGGAGTCTCGTAGAATCCAAAGTACTCTAAGACTTTTAGCCCAGCCTGTTGTTGAAGCCCAAAAAAAAAGGAGGTGAAGCAGTCAAGGAAAGAGTTTGCTGGGAAGTGTTTTCTTCCAGAGAGTGTCCAGCACCAGCTACAGGCTCTGAGACTTCCTGATCCGGCCTGTTGCCGAGACCCAGAAGGGGAGGTTAGCACCGATGGACTGTGTGTGTGAAGGTGTATACTCTCGGGCGGAATAGGCATGTGGGGAATGAGGGTCTAGTAGTAGTGGGCATAAGATGGCATCTTTGTATATCATGCTGTTAATTTGTCCAATAAATTTATAATCTTAGTATGACCTTGAAATGTTATATTGATCTATAATGATTGAAACATTATTCATTTTCACTCTCTAGAAAATAAATGGTACACATATGAGAGCCCCTTACTATCATCCTAAACTACAGTAAATAAACATGTATAATAGCTAGTTCCACGGGAATGCTTCTACATCAAGTACTCATTAATATTGATAAAATCAATGTACAATTAATTAAATATATTAATTAATGAGTAAAATTATTAATTCAATTAATTATTAATATTGTCACATATATATATAAAGTCTCATTTTTCCATTATTTCAATTAAATATATTTAAAACATAACTATTTTAATATCTAATTATTTCTAGTTGAATTAAATATACTTAAAACATAACTATTTTAATAATTAATTATTCCTCGTTCATATCAAATGTGATTTCATGCTTTTAAGATCGGACAACGCTCTTGGTCTGTTTTCTTTTTTCTTCCTTTTTATTAGTCTACACAACATGACTAAAGTCTCAGTACGAGTTGAAACTTAGATGGGACTCGTCTACTCAACATCATGACTAAAATCTTTATTTAGAAATCTTTGCACATTGATTGTTTAGGTAAATACAAACAAATCCTAAATTTGATTTTGTTACACAATATTCCTTAATATTGTAATTTTGGGGAGATTTTATTATGATAATAATAATAATAATAATTTATTTTTAAGGTCATGATCAAGCCAACATACCAAATTGGTGTATGAGACCCCTTTGTTTGTGGGAAGGGACCCCTCTCTGCCCACCGATTTGACTGGTAAAGTCTACGAAGGTATACATACCCTACCCCCCTCTGGATTTGAACCTGTGACCTCTTAAGAGGAAACACATGTTCTTAACCCTTAGGCCCACATGTTCTTAAATATATTCGTGAATATTATAATTTTATTGTATTTTTGGGGAGATTTTGTTACAATATATTAATGAATATTGTAATTAAAAAAAAAAAAAGGTAATCATGCCAGAGTTATTATTATTATGAAACATTGACCAGCTTATATGTTTATTTTAAAAAAAAAATATAAACATATATCTATATGTGTGGGATTTTCTCATCATGTATTCGTTTTGAATATGATATATTTGGAAATATATTTTAATGCGGGTAGAATTATAAGATTTTTTAAAAAAATTTAGAAGATTTATAAATAGTAATTTTTTATATTTTTAATAATTTTTTTATTTTTTTAAATACATGTAAATATAATAATTATATATATATATATATATATGGGTTTGTTCTTTGAATATACACAATTTTTATTAACATTTTAGTATTTCAAATAATATGTTTTTGTTAATGAAGCAAGATCACCAACACCAAACTAAATAAGTACTTATATTATTGTAGAACATAATTCCTCACCCTAATTTCATTGATTCATCTCTTATCACGGTATTGATAAGATAACTTTGACTAATAAAGTGGCACAATATTGCAGCATAATAAGTGGAGTCATGTTATGTGTGCGTTTGTTTAACCATCTATATTAGATAATCTTCTTGCTCAAAATTCAACCACATTTGTGTATTTTAAATTTTTTTATTAAGAAATATCAACTTGGAATCACACTACATCATTTTTCAAAATGGTTCTTTATTTCTTTTAAGAGAAAACTATGCTTGAAAATCAAACTTGTATTTAAATTGACATTGTCAAAGAGTATTAGTACAAAGCCATATTACTTTGAATACATATTCTCTTAGAAACGTTAATGGCTCAACTAGAATTTTGAACATGTTGATTGAGACTAACTAAAACATAAAAAAACATTTAATAATAATAAATAATTAATAATAATGAACTATTCAAAGAAAATAAAAATATAAACATGGTGGAATTAGTAAATGTAATTAGAAAAGACTGTGGTTGAAATTAGTAAATAAATATGAAATGTAAAATTATTGTATTTTATTTGTTTATTTTTAAATAAAATTGTGGTAAAGAAAAAATACTATTAATTCTATTATAATGTTGGTTCTAAATTGTATGTGAGAAAATACAATTGAGAAAGAGAAAATATATACTACATAATATATACTAGAGAGAAAGAGAGAAAATATACTAGACAAGATTAAGTCAAGGGGATATAACATTACATATCATGAAACTTGCCAATTGAGCTGCCTCTTGGGGCTATAAATTTTATGCTTCAATTTTTTTAATTACATTTAAAAAAGATAAAACAATCAATTTAGCATTAAAAGAAAAATAATATAAAACATTTATTTTCAGATTTTTATAAAACAGTGTTATAGTGAGTTCATGGCTACCTTTATACCAACTATGATATCTCCATTAAAGTGAGTATATGATTATAAAATGCTTAAGCCATGAGACATTTCCTCTGAAGTGTGGGACACATTTTTTACATCACCATGTTTCTTTCATATCAATACCTCTTTAGTTGACAATGAATTCATTATAATTTTATTAGGTCATTGTCACTAAAACATGACCCCAAAAGATGTGCTAATTTTGTTGGCGAATGGATTCATGATAATTTTATTTATCCATCATAGCCAAAACTTGACCCCAAATGGTGTGTGAATTGTGGTGTGGGTGATCCCCCTCCCCACTACAAGAAAATTATTAACATGGGATATACTAGAGGTGGCATGAGTTCAACTACCACAACCCAACTACCACCTATAATGAATAGTGGAGGCATCTCATAGTTGACCCACCCACCATATCACTCTATCTTAAACAATTCATTTTTAATAATTTTATTATTTATTTCAATTTACTAGATTAATATAATAAAAAAAATTACAAGCAAAGTTAATATTAAAAAAAATAAAAAATTAAATAACAAAATCATAAAATAAAATTATTTAAATTTTTTTTTTTTAATTTTGTAATTAAATTTATTTTGAAAATGTAGTAATTTTTACAACATTATTTAATAATATTAATTACAAAAAAATATTTATATTAATTTTTTTACTAATGTTTTTATTTTTAATTAAATTTTGTTTTAAAAATGTAATACAACACAATTTAATATCAAGTGAAACATTGAAAAGTGTATTTATATATTTTTTTATTAATCTCTTAAGTTGATTATAAACACTCTTGTTCATGGTCAATTATGGGCTTAATAAGTGTATATGTGAAGGAAAGTGTGTAACGATGATGCATACGTTAAAGGGAATTCCATGATGTGACAAATTCATTTTCTTAAGTTAGGATATACATTTTTGTTATTTTTTTAAATTAGAAGATGTAAAATTCATTTTCTTAAGTTAGGATATACATTTTTGTTATTTTTTTAAATTAGAAGATGTAAAAAAACATAAACATAATAATTAAGAAAGGTATAGTAAAACATAAGAAAATGAATGTAGGGTGAAAAATATTTTAATGTTTTAGAATTTTACATTAAAGTGTATTAAAATTTGATGATATCATATGAAATTAAAATTATATATATAAGTGTGAGTTTATATATTATGTGGTGGTGGTGGTGGTGGTGGTGATGATGATGATTATGATGATGATGATCTATCAAACCTTAAGAGGGTAAGTGATTACTTGTGATTCTTTAAAATTTTGTTTTTATACTCGAAAATCATTAAGAGAAGTTTTCCAAGATCACCATGCTTTTGTTGAGTTAAGAGGTTAGGAAGGTTGGTAGTGTGACAAATATTTGGAAATGAGATCTAATATGGGTATAGGTTGGACAATCTAAGAGAATGTAATTTTCATCTTCAACCTTCTTTTCATCACAAAGGTGACACACTCTTTCATCCCATGGCATTTTAGGAATTGACCAACGCTTAGTTTCACTATGCAGCTTGTGAGAATTTGTTCTTATCTTAGCAATGCTTATTTTTTTTTTTACACTTGGAAAGACAAATAGATAATTTTGATCTTCTATAATATGGTTGATTACATCCTTATAATACCTTAATTTTATTTTCTCCTCGAACTCTTTATCACACCACATTTTCTCCATAAATTTTGATTTGATGATTTTTTTAATAATATCTATATTCTGTAAAATGGTGTCTTCCATTATTCCCCAATAATTTAGCCAAGACCGGGCATCTTTATGCCATCCTTTCTTGGGTTGATGGTGGTAACGACTTGATTTTGAAACAATTTTAGGAAGCCTCTTGTCCTCCATGTTGATTAACTTGATCTTATACATTAGGTATCTAGTCAGAGCAATGCTCTCAGTGGGGGAGAGTGTTGTTTCTAAAAGGAAGATGGGAGAGGGTGTATTTCCTTTAATTTTGAGAATGTAGGTTATAAAATACTTTTGTATTTTCTCTATCTTTCTCCAGTATTCACGAGAGATACTATAGACCCATACTTCACAACCATAAATAATAACAGGTGTAACAAGAGGAGTTTCTCCTTATGAAAACTCCAAAGTTCAACTGATTTACAATTGTTTCAAGCCCATAATAATCTCTTCATCCCCCAATAATCCTTTCCTCGATGCTATAATTCCAATTGAGTTTTTGGTGAATATCAATTCCAAGATATTTGTATGAAGTCACTTCCTCCAAGTTGTTTTTTTCATATATGAAGGTATCATAAGTGATCTTATTGGATTTAATAATCATGAACTTAGTCTTATCAATATTAACAATCATACACATATTGGAGAAAAAATCCTTGAGGACTCTTAGTTGGTTTTTAATATCATGGGGACTCCTTGCCATAAGAACGATATCATCAGCATAAAGAAGAAGTTTGATGACTATACCAGTGAGAGTAGAGACGATGCAACATCTCTTTTGAAGCAATATTGTAACTTGTCGATGTATATGCAGAAAAGGGTAGGGCACAAGTGTAACATCCCTCTCTTGTGCGCACTGAGAAGACTTATTCTTGATGATACTTGCGTACAAGTGATCTAGTCCTTTATACGATTGGTTGTTATGATTATGATTATGAGATATTGTAGATTTGATGATATATTATTTTGTTGCATTTACATTGGCATGTGTTATTGACTGAGTTCTCTTGAGTGTGCAGGAATTTGGACATTGAGGATGTCAAGGCATCAGTGAAATACCTTGGAATCTCGATCGAGTCAAGTAGTGGACTGTTAGGGTTTGAATGTTGTTGATGTGATATATGTATATATCATTAGATGTTATTATGATTGATTATTATTGTTGACATGATTCGTTGATAGATGCAGGCTAATGATAGCTTGCTAAACACACTCACAATTGGAGTAGAAAGGTCACACATGAAAACCATATACATTCAGGGAGAGGTGTGGTAGTATCCCTACCACAACCTACTAGCACTCTCATCGTGCCTCGAACTATAGGTTAACGATTACCTAGTTCGAGAAGACCCGTGAGATCATGAGGGAAGACTCTGACAGCCGCTCACGATGATTCTAAGGGGTGTGCAATAAGTCAAAGTCCGTATTCGTTAGAGACCCTTAGTCTCCCAAAATATCACATTGTGGAGTATTGACTCTAGGGGCTTAATGTCTACCAAATTTAGTCAAGAGGCGAGTGGCACCCTTGGAGCATATAGTGCGTCTTGAAGGACATGTCGTGTAAAGAAAAAAAAAAAGAGGTGAGTGGCACCCTTGGAGCACATAGTGCGTCTTGAAGGGCAGGTCGTGTAAAGAAAATGGAAGGAGGTTAGTGTCACCCTTGGATCACGTAGTGGGTCCTGAAGGGCACATTGTGATTTTAACTATGGTAAATTAATAAACCTATTGCCTAGAAAATTATGCCTCATTAGGACCTGGTCGACCTTAAAATGAATGGAGTGATAACTAAAGTTTAATAAAAAAAATTCCCTTAAAAATTGTCCCCGAGCCTAGGGAAATAAAAACCTAGGTCTAAGTAGAACATGTGGATAAAGAAAAAAAAAAGTGATTAAACATGTAACAAGAAGGGGGGGGTAAAAAATTCAAACTTAATTATTAAAGTAAAAAAATATAATGGAGGATTAAATTTATTAAAAGGATAAATGGTTGATTTTATCTACACTTGCTAAATTGATTTTAGTTAAAAAGGAAAAAGGGTAAATGGTTGTTTTTATCTACACTTGATAAATTTATTTTTTTTAATTAAAAAGGAAAAAGGGGGAAACTTAAAATAAAAAAGAAACTTAAAAGAAAAAGGAAAACTCAAGAAAAGGGGAAACTTAAAGAAAAAACTGAATGTCTAACTTAGTAAGGAATCTTGCCTTTGGAACTTTCTATTTATGAACTCAACTAGGAATTAATTAAGGCGTAAGTCATTTAATAATTGTAAGAGAATATTGGGACACTGAGAAGCGATTTTAGGAACACTTTTAGGTGGATGAGGGAAATAAGAATATTTAATTAATTAATAAAATTCATTTTCTGGTGCAACTAGGGGATCGAGCGACATGCTTATGGGGAAGGTTTTTCCTAATTAAATAAATGAAAAAAAAAATCTACTGAGGGTTTGGGAAACTAATGAATAAGAAAATCTATAAAAAGGATGGCGGTGGAGGAGTATGGGACACATCGGGCTTCCGTAACGCTACGCTACTGAAATTTTATCTTGACTGAAATTTCTCTTGTGGGAGTTGGGATACCGAGCTCAGGTAACAAGTGGTAGCTCAACCTTGTGAAGAGAGCTAGGTGCTAGCATTATTTGGTATTGTGTGTGTGTCCCCTTTGCGGATCGAGGGGGCTCACGGGGAAAAAGAGTACCCCTAGTGTTTGCTGGGAGGTTCCAGAGAGGTCACATCGGTTGGCAAGTGAGAGCTGGACGAAGCGTGCATGGGACAACAACTTCAGAGAATTCACCTTTGGCTACGATACACATGTGTATATTTGTATTGAATGGTAGTTAAGTGATGTTCATGCGCCTTCAGTTAAGGTACTTATATTGTGTTAAATTTTATGTTATATTTAATATATTACTGTTGAGAGATTCCATTTGTCTTGAAGAGCCATGGTTTTTGATCCAAGAATTCAAATTTATCCCTATATTATGCTCACTGTACTTTGATTTGATCTCCAATGGCGAACTCCAAATCTGAATGCAAATGACTTCACTGCATTTTCTTTATTCCTTGATTGGGCTTATCATTATTTTTGTTCTCCACGGAGAAGGTCTAGATGCAAATTGGGTTTTTTCTTTTGATTTCTTTATACTTTAAGTTATTAGTCTGTGTCTGAGCAGTCGGCCAGGAGCCGAATCAACTGTCTTTCGCTTCAATGTTAAATATTTAGATTCAAATGCCCTGCTTTCTTGTGCATGGATAATAATTGTAGGATCATTTATGTGCCCAGCATGGAACTCGAGATTATTCCCTCCTTAGCCTCCTCAATTATGGTGATTCATTCTCTGTGACTCGCATTTGCGTTTCATTACTATATTTTTATTTACTGCATGATGATAATGTTGTTAATTACTGTGTTTTTATTTGATGTTGTTGGACTACGTTTTTATTACTGTGAATCCTTATTTACGGTGTTTTCTCCTCATTGTATAACGCTTTCTTACTTGCCAGAGAAAATCATGTTTCTTACTAGATTTCTGCGATTTCCGTTCTATTATCTTTTAACACACAAAAAATAAAAAATTCATGGGGCAGTGCTCCATTACATTCACTGAAATAACAAATCAAAGGATACGGACAATCATTACACAAAACACTTCATTTGCTTGAAATTTGTGTCTAATTAACTCTGACAGTAAGTAAATTTTGAATCTCAACATGAGCATTGTACAACTAAGATTATTTTTCCTTAATTGTCAAAACTTGAATTTTTCTCTAACTCGTGTTGTGAAATCATGGCAACTGAGAAGATATATCTTTGGAATCTATGTATCTTCCACCCACTTCAGTGCTAATTAGCTTGACGAGTCAAATCGATGCATAAATGATCTCAACGATGTTGTAATTTGCAAGTGCGGAAACACAAATTACCATAAGACAATCAATACAAATGCAAACAAAGAAGAACAGATAAATTTACGTGGTTCACACAAATGTTGGGCTACGTCCACCAAGCATAGGTCTCGGTCATCTTATTATTCAGCTAATGGAGATTACAGTCAGGTCTCACTCCTCACTCTGACACTCACAGCCTCTACGGGCATACAAATTTATAGCAATATATGAGAACTGATTAATAATTGTGATCTCATCCATATTCTAACTTAGGTGCATTGGTTACAACCAATCCCGGTTTATAGGATCTAAATTCCTATTCACGGATGAGTTGTTGTCA
>SNQJ01S0000020.1:281318-295609 GCA_010110895.2 Picea sitchensis
GAGGACCGTGATCTAGTTTTCAGATCTGGACCCTATTTCATGGGGTCGAGAGGGTTGTTCTTAGCCCCCTGGACTCTTGACTTCAATCCCGGAGACGAGATCACAACAGCCCCTGTTTGGGTTAGGTTGCCTCATCTTCCCTTACATCTCTAGGGGATAAGATCTCTCGAGGACATTGGAAATAAGCTTGGGCGTTTATTGGACAGGGCGGAGCCGAAAGGGGATCAGTTTTCCTGCGCCCGTATTTGTGTTGAGTTTAACCTCGAGAAAGGAATTCCGGAAGCCATTAAGCTCTCCCTGGGGGAATGGTGCCATATCCAAGAGCTGGACTACGAGCAGATTCCTTTTAAGTGCCTCCGGTGTCATGCTTACGGTCATTTCGCAAAAAGCTGCCCCGAAGCCCCAGAGGAGCCGGGACCAGTCAAAGAAGATGATTTTCAGCTAGTAACTAACCGACGAAGGCAGCCAAGGCGAAAGGATCCTCTAGCCCAGGCTCCGAAGGCCACACACTCAGCAGAGGCAACTCTAGAAAACAAAAATAGCTTTGATGCGTTGAAGGAAGATGAAGCCCTATATCCAGAAGCAACAACAGTTAAGGAAGATCCCTCGGCAGACGAATGCCTTCTGAATCCCACCCCCCCAGATTCAGTAGCAGCGAGAGAAACTCGGGTTTCAGCACCGAAACCCTCTTCCTCTGCAGGCCTGGTTATTTCAGTCCCCTCTAGTGGCTCTGTGGAACCTGAAGACAATTCAGCTCCGTCTGCACCCCTTACCCGAGGCCGAAAGACCAACAAAGTGCGCAGAGAAAAGGAGGCGGCCTCCAACATTTCTTTAGGTTCTCAGAAAAAACTGGATCCCTATATTAAGGGGAAAATCTCTTCCCCCTCGGTTTAATGCTCTACTTCTGTCTTTGTCTATGCTCACAGTTTGTGAGAATTTACTCATGTATGCAATTTTTGTCATTTTCTCGAATTAGCTCAAGAAGCAGACGAGATTGGTCTCCCAAGACATTAACAAGAAGTTTGGCAGCACTGTTAGAGGTCACCAACCGTCTTCAGATCTGTAACTCCCTGATTCTGGCTTGCCAGAATGCCACTTAATGCAACATAACCGTTCTTGTCAAAAAAAAACAATGTGTTCTGAATATTAAAGGCCCTTGATTAAAAGACGCATTGTGCTTGCTGATGTATAAGTTTATAATCGATTGTAATTTTTTTTAAAATGGTATATATTATAATGAAGACAAGTAGATGGTAGTTTGGTTAATCGATACCTTACCTTAGGGACTGTAAAGTATTTTTTTATAATTGTAGTTATTGTTTGTTTTCATTGATGAATGCATTGATTAAGGGAGGCTCGTTGATTTTTACAGTTGAATGTGTTTTTGGCCTTGATGGAGACCCCCCTTGAACGACGGTTGTATGTCCAAATGATAACCATGGAATTTAATGTGCACGCCACTAGAATATGAAATTGACGACATTCAGATTGCGAACCTCGTGCCCATTGGTTTTTATGCCTTGAACGTGGGTTATGGTTTGGGGCTTCTTGCACCCTTAATTGTTATGACATGCTTGAAGGATAGAGATTATTTATGTTTGTGCCTTGGATACTATTGCACCTATCGGAATGTGGAGACATGATTCCTTAGGAATAGATCATTGCGAGCATCGATCAATAGGCGAGTATGACGAACTGTCTTGGGTCATGGATTTTCGACGATGATGGTGTTGATTATTAAAATTTATGTAATGGATTGTATGATAACGCATGATTCTGATGTATATTTATCGATTTCCTTAGGTTAGGTGACATGCTTGGTTGTTAAAATCCTTTGGACGTTAATGACCATTGATGATGTTAATTGGTGTAGTTGTAATTCCTTATTTGATTAATGTTGTAACCACCTCAAGCTTCTAGCTCATCAAGTAGGCTAGGTATTTTTGTAATTGTTATTGGTTTTGTCCTTCATTTTGATGTCATCAAGTGGTTGTTTTGAACACATTATCGTCCTTCCTTCCTTGCAAAGATTTTTTTTTTTTTTTTACCTATGTCATATTGGTGTCGTAACGGTAGGGGCCGTTACAACAAGGGAGAACCTTCTTTGAATCCAATATTGAAATTTACCTCTTTTGAACAGCCCTTAGTGTTTTTAAACATGGCAATAACGTTCTCATACATCCTTATTGCAACAACCCTCAACTCAAGAGGAACTTTTATCTCGTCCAACCTATTCCAAAGGTTTTTCCTGGGAACCATGTCAAAAGATTTTCTAAAGTCAACAAAACAAAAAAAAAATATTAGTTTTAGTATTGCAAAACTCCTCTGCAATTATCCGAAAGGTAATAATATGGTCTGAATTATATCTCCTAAACCTAACCTGGCCTTTAGCTCTTTTACTGTGACTTTCTAACCAAAGGATAATATTCTTTTCCAAAATATTTCCATAACGCTTGGCTAAGATCAGGCTAATTATAATGGTCCTATAATTAGAGGGAATGTTTCTATCCCCATTTTAAAAAAATAGGAACAATGAGACTTCCCATGCAGGGTTTAGGCAATCCCTCCTTGACTACTAAATTGAAGATCTTGTATATGTGAGGGATAAGTATAGGCCCTCTGATTTTAAAAATTTCATCTTGGTAGCCTTCAATGCACTTAGCTTTCCCATTTGCAATCCACTTAATCTTGAACTCTATGTCATCTAAAGAAAAAAATTCTTCCTTTGTAGGAACAATAGGAATGGTGTCCATGCCCTTAGGGAACTCATAAAGTCTTTTAAGTTAGAAATTCCAGTCTCTTCAGGGAATCCTATTATTTTCTTTAGTATTGCGGTTTAGAATTTGGCTCCAGAACTTCTTAGTATCCAACTTATATAGTTGTGAAAGTTGTTCTTGGCTTTGATTGATATAGTACATTTTTTCCTTTTAATTAGGGCTTTGTACGTATTGATCATATCAAGTTTTAACAACTCATTCGAAGCATCCCTAATAACTTTCCTAACAATTTTACATTCTTTATCATACCAAGGGTTCGTCATTCTATTATTCTTTTTATAGGACACCTACTAAGAGAACTTGTTAATAGAAGTGGAAAGAGTAGTTGTAAAATTATGATATAGTTCTTCAATATTTATGTTAGGAAATTTAATTTACTATTTAAATCCTTTAAGAAAAGGTGAACTTTACTTTTGTCAAAGTGAAAATTCCTTTGATTATCACAGTTCTCTTCAGTGGCACTCATGTGCATGGAAAAGTTTAGAGTTAGGGTTAAAGGTTTATGATTAGAGTCGGGCTCACTATCATTTAAAAGGTCAAAATTTGTTGTATGGTTGGAAACCGGGTTATCACATATCACATAATATACAACACTACTACCTAGCCCATGAATACAAGTCATCTGGTTGGTGTTTGGCCACTTCATTACTCCATTGCAAATTATTAGGTCTTGAGAGTTGTAGAGATTGACCAACTTAGTACCAAACAATTCTCAATTAGGTCTTCAGAGCTTCTTTTGTAGCTATTAGATAAAACAAGGTCCCCATCTAGCCATAAAAGATTATGGTTGGAATCAATACTTAAAAGAGTAGCTTCTTTAGTTGCAGTCCTAGCATTAAACTCTCCTAGCACGAGGATATTACCATCATTTTTCAAACTATAAATATTTTGTTCTAAATGATTATAGGCACAATTGTTATCTAGATTGTTTTTCTTATAAAAAGTAGAATTAATAGGTGCAAAATAAGAAATTGCTATATACATCTTCTTAGCATTGGTTTTTGAAATTTTTGTCCAAATGTATTGATTGAGAGGGTAGATCTTATGAAGTCGAATTTGAGGAGAAATGTTCTTTCTAATATAACAGGATATGCCTCCTATCCCTCTACCGCGGGATTTTTTGTTCCATGCCAACCACAAGACAAATCCTTCTTTGTTAGGGACCTTAGAGTCCTCATGATCCGAAGTTTTAACTAGACAAATAATATCAATATCACTCAAGATCCAACTTATCATAGGACCTTTGCACCATGGAAAGCCACGATAGTTCTGAAAAAGGATCCCAAGTGCCCCAAATTTCTATTTATTTTTATCATTTTGATCTCTATCGCTAACAATAGTTTTCCGATTTCTAATTCTTTCTCAGTTTCCTTCTTTCCTGGATTCTTTTAACTTTTGAACTTCCTTCCTTAAGTCAACTTGGTCGTCGGGAATGAGGTATTCATTTATAAATATTCCTGACCCTTTTAAGCTTAGAGATTTACTGAGTATGCTATATTTATGGTCATCACAAGTTACTTTGACATGGATCAACCTATCTTTGTGATCAATTGTTTTTCCTAGCCTCTTTGCTTCTAGGAGGTAAGTGGTATCAATTTGTGATTTATTATTTAATTCTTCTTTTACTATTGCTAGTGTATCTTCCTCTTTTTGTTCTTTTATACCAAAAATTATGAGGTTATTCATTTCCTCTTTGATGGGTTTGATATCCAATTTGTTTTCCATATTACTGAGGGTGAGGGTGAAATTATTGGTTAGTTTTTCTTCTAGCTCTTTAATCCTAATAATAAAAAATAATCTATTTTTAAGGTCACGGCCAAGACACCAACATGGTGTATGAAACCCCCTTGTTTGTGGGACAAAGAAGTGGGAACTTGGTGTATGAGACGCCCTTGTTTGTGGAACAAGGGACCCTTTGACCTCTTTGGAGAAAATAATTGTTCTATTAGGGTAAGCATGTGTTAAAAATGATAATAAGATAAATATTATTATAGGTTGACTATTTTGGGCATAGTTGGAGTTATTGTGGAGTCTTCCGAGTACATCTGTCATTGTTCAGTGATTCAAACAGAACATGAGGCTCGTCGTGAGATGGTCTCACAACACTCCAAGCTGGTATGCCCGGGCAGAGACTTTGGTCTCATCATAAGCACTCTCCATCTCTATTGTAATCCGTCTGTAAACACTGCGTTCTGGCAACTTATCCACTTCGCTGCTCAACGAGGGATGATGGCCCCTAAACACCGCGTCCATGACCATAACTGCGGAGGTCGGCGTGAGACTTTGGCAACTTATCCACTGCGCTGCTCAACGAGGCATGGAACTCAACCTGGCCCCTAAAACCCTACGCCAACTTTTCCGAAAACGCTAGTACCTGGTCCCCTCAAGATTGAAATGATTTCTCTGCAGGGAATTTTTTTATTCGTTACTGGCTCGATTTAGGTAAGTGATGGAGTCATGCTAATGTGTGACTATGATGAATGTCGTTTGGCACAGCATGTTTCGAAACCTCTGCATGGTAATTTAAAATTTCTCTTATTGATCAAATCAAAATGAATATCTCTTGCATTTAGCAAATGAAATTAAGTTTGGATCTTTCAAGTTGTTTGTAGACAGTGAGGTCTTCTTCTAGGTTTTCCTTTCTCAAAGTTTCTGTTTCCTTAGTACGCAACTGAATGTAGTAATGGTAATGTAATAATGGTCGCTAGTTGCGATGTTCATCGAACAGACGAACTCCTGTCAAAGAAAACCACGGAGGTGATGCAGCAAAAGGGGCAGGTGCAGAACCCTTATTAATTCATAAATCCTGAAACAACTCCTACACAATGATGCAGTCAGCCTCTGATCCACAGCACTCTCGCCGTCCATACGCAAACAGCTCACTCAGCTCCCACCACTATTATACAGGAAACCAAATCGATTCCTATACAGCAGGTCAAAGACAGCCTTGTAACATAGTCAGCCTCTCGCGAGAGTGTAAAACTAACACATTAATAACATAAAAGACTACCGATAGCACAAAGGTACAAGATTCTCATTCAACTAAGGATTGAGGAGTTACTGGACAATTTGCAAGGTGCTCAATGGTTCACTAAGTTAGATTCGATATCTGGATACCATCAGGTTGGAATGAACAGAGTAAATGTGTGGAAGACATCCTTCAAGACCAAATTTTGTTTTTTCTAATAGAAATTCATACCATTTGGACTGACTAATGCACCAAGTTCCGTTCTTGGACAAGACTGGAGCATTTGACATGGATGAATGCGAGCCCTTTCCTTGAGCGGTAAACCGGAACATTTATGAGATTTATTAATGATATCTTCAGGCCTCTTTTGGGTTGCATTGTTGTTATGTATTTGGATGAAATTCTCATATTCAGAAAATCTTGAAAGGCACATCTTCAGCATGTTCTCCAAGTACTAGAACTACTTTGGGAGCACAAGCTAAAGCTATAGGTAAAGGAAAAGTAATCATACTTTTTGGGCTTTCATGTGGACCCATAAGGCATTCCTCCAGATCTTCCATGGTTACAATCATTGGCACAATGGCGAACCCCTTCTTCAGCAAGTGAATTAAAAAGCTTCCTGGGTGGCATCAACTTTTATTGAAAGTTGTTTTTGCACTTCTATGAGACTGCTCTCCCTTTACATCAATTCCATGGGTACAATCATTAGCACAATGGCCAACCCCTTCTTCAGAAAGTGAATTAAAAAGCTTCCTGGGTGGTATCAACTTTTATTGAAAGTTGTTTTTGCACTTCTATGAAACTGCTCTCCCTTTACATCAATTATATAACAGTAAAACTTTGTTTGTGATGGAGAGGTTGCTCACCACTTTGCTCACCCCAACGAGCTTTGTGTTCTTCCCCTGTATTTAGATTGCCTCTCAATATGATATTGATGTAGTACTTAAATAGGGAGGACATCATGTAGACTATCACTCTTTGTTAAGACAAATTAGATCATATACAATAAATAATTCTACATCCTCTTGCAAGATCTCAATCAATGGAGACACTATTTGTTGTGTAAGGAGACCATTCTCCATACAGATCACCATCTTCTAATTTTCATTAATTCCCAATAAAATATACAAGAGTAGAGACATCTCAAATGGGAAACCTACTTACAACAATTCGATTTGGTCATTCACTACAAGAAGGCGACCTCTAACAAAATGTCATTTTTTCTTATTCGTCCTCTGAATCAGGTTCTCCAAATATTAGAAGTTCGGTGTGCTTCATATGACATATGGAGAGACCAATATGCTGTCGACAATGAAATTCAAATATTTTGGGTTGCTCTACATCAACAAACAGTAGTCAACTAGACCCCTTTCTTGGACTACACCATCAACAATGGGTGTCTCTACAAGATCAACTTGCTATGTGTCCCTCAATCAAACGATCAGTTATTGATGATCAAGGAATCCCATGCCTCTTCTTGTGGAGGCCACTTTGGCACACAAAGAAAATACATAACCTTTAGAGCCATTTTTATTGTTCATCCCTACAACACGAGGAAGAGAAATTCATCTAATCTTGTACTTTATGCTCTTAATCCAAACCTTCCAACCAGAAACATGGATTGTATCAACAACTCCTAGACCATGGGAATCCCTTTCAATGTATTTTCTTAGTGGATTGTCCACCACTAAAAAAACATGATGCCATTTGGGTAGTAGTATTTTGGTTTTCCACTATCACCTTTTTCATTGCTTGCACCATGACTATTACAACTGCTCGAACAACGAAATTATATTTTCAACATGTCTATCCTCACTTCAGTCTACCCAACACTATCATTTTGGATGGATACTCAAGATTCATCAGTTCCTTTTGGAGGACGTTGTGGGCACTACTTACTTGTCAACTTAAGTTCTCCACCTTCTTCAATCCTCAAATGGATGGCCAAACATAAGTAGTACATCGTGTGCCGCAATCATTTCACACGTAGAAAACAATGGAATACTTATTTACATATTCTGCAACATAGTTGCAACATGGACACACAATGAGCTACTAACTTCTTTCCTTTCGAAGTGTGTTTGGTTTTTCAACCCACTTCTCGAGGTGAGTTGCCTCTTACTTTTGATCCACAAGGAATAGATAACCAACAAAAGGGATAAAGACAAGGCCAACAATTCCTTCAACAAGTTGCACACCTCCAAACTCAAGTAGTGGAAGCTTTGAAAGGTTCCCAAACAAGAGAAAAGCATAGGCATGACAAGAATCATACACCTTTTTTATTTTAGCTTGTTTGAAAGGTCATCATCATAAACTACATCCTCTCCTCTATGGCCCCTATACAATTTTGGAATGCATTGGAGAACATGCCTATAGATTGGACCTCCCTTCTCAGCTAGGCATACACATTGTCATCAAAGTAAGCAATATGAAATTATTTCATCCACCACTCTTGGATGAGCCAATCAACATTACTCATCTCCTAGAAAACATTCCACAATTCCAATTGTTCCTATTACATGGTCCAATGTATTTTTCCCCGTGTACTAGAGGAAGTAGGGATGCTTCAAACTCTAAACATGGAGGAATTGGGCCATAAGGAAGCTACTCTTCCTTATAAACCCATTAATAAAATAGGGGACAATATAATAGAGTAGAGTTTATCTTATTTTGTGATTAGAATAATATTATGTATGCAAAATAAGTAGGTCCCTTCTCTATAAATGTGATCCTATGAACTAATAGAAGCATTGGCTTATTTTTGAAGAAAATTCTCTCTTCTCTCATTTCATCTCTCATTCTAGGTTTAGGGATTTTGTTGTGTGTTGTTGTTTTGTAGGCCGCAACCCTTCCGAGATTGTAAACTGAGACCTAGTTTTCAGTGTTCTCTTCTCTTGTTTTTTATCCCTCCACTAGCTAATGCACCGCCTTCTAGATATTGAAACCTCCTATGGCAAGTGCACCCTCCTCAGGAAATCTCACCCTCCTTGGTTAGTGCACCCACCTCTAGAAATAGCACCCTCATATTTAGAACTCCCTCCTGACGTAAGTGCACTCTCCTCTGGCAAGTACACCCTCATCTTCAGAACTCCCTCCTCAGGAAAGTGTTCCCTCCTTTGGCTAGTTCTCCCTCCTTTGGAATCTGCACCCCGCTCTAGCATGTGCACCCTCATCTCTATAACTTGAAAGGGTGTTGGATCTCTCTTGACTGGAGGACCTCTCCTCATGGTATATTTCTTTTGCTACAATTTATCCTCAATTATGAAGATTTCTTGATAAACCTCTATAAGTGAATGAAAATAAAAAACAATGAACTCATCTTGAATGTAATAACACGTACCATCCACATATATATTAATGGATTCTAGACTCTCATCATTTTTCCTACACCTTATAGAAAGTCTATAAAATTCCTCTATGTACTTATTCACTAGCATCATCAATTGCTTCAAGTTTTGCAATGTTGTCAATATATATAAATCGTAATCCATAGGGAAAAAAAGTATTTTAAACTATTACATGATCCTCTCCATGAATGTAAATTCTCTTTACCACCACTTTCTCTATTTGAATACAACTTATACCACCACAAGAAAACATGAGTCTTCAATTTTGTACTACAAAACCTAACCATAATAAGGTATCTAATCTATTCGAACTCAAATATGCTTTCCATTTCTCATATCCAATCAATCAATTCCTATAGATTTAAACTTCCAAAACATATATGAGTACCAAGTTTAGGTATACCTGTAATGCCATTGATTTCTCTAATCATTATCTCTTCCATTGTCACCTTCTCTATCCTCGTTCTTCTCGCATAGTTTTTTATTTTCCTTCATCATCACTATCATATTGCACCACATCAAAGAAACATATCCTATTGGTTTCCTCCATGGAATCCATTCTTTCCATTATTTTCCTTACCATCATTGTAATTCCATTAATGTTGCTTTCATCCTTGGATCTCTTGGGTCCTCCAAAACCTACTCCTATGATCTATAAGTAGAATAGTTTGTCACAAAGGATCTAATAAAATACTAGAATCTTTATTATTAATGTTATTTTCCTTTAGATTTCATGGATATTTAATTACTATTTTTTTTTGCGTATGCATGAAATAGATAAACCACAAAAAATAGAGAATAATAAAATACAATCACACCATCTACAAATAGACACAAGATATGACCTGGGAAACAAAATATAGAAGAAAATCCAACTGGAAGGTAGGTTTCTCTTCTCTCTTTTCTTTTGTATAGAAATGATGCAAGTACAAATATAGAGACACTCTCTATGGAGTTGACTTCTACTTGTGGTTTGTATGGCTGCTACAACATCTCTCCTCCTCTATTATGCTCTCACAATACAACTCTCAGATGTTTTTATCATCTATGGAACAAGATACAATGTAAAAGAATGGAACCCCTTCTCTTTCTAGTGGCTCGTTATTTAACATAGCCTGATAGCCATTTAGGGGCAGGATTTTTACCTCCTCAAACAACAATCGTAATAGGGTTTTGGCCCTTCTAGAATCTTATTGAAATTATATACATGGATTTCCCCATACGCTTGCGTAACGGGCCTTGACGTGGCATCCTCTCATACCATGGTGGTCAACACGGTAGGTCAACTTGTAGGAGGAATAAATTTTTCATACTAGCTTCGATTGACACAATTTTTACACCATTGGAAATGTCTCGATGTATAGAGTAGCTTCACAGAATTCAAGCTATGATGGGAAATTTTTAACCCCGAAAAGGTTGTTTGATGCCTCACAATGGCCCTAAAAGTTTTAAGAACCCAATTTCCCAAGCTAGCACCTGTAACTAAATTGGCCCTACAAGCTTATTCCTCCAAATTTTCCACTCTGAAAGGATCAATATATATGAAAAAAATATAATGATCCAATCTGGATCATCCTCTTTGTGCCATCACACTAATTTTGGTTTCCCATCTCCTCTTCGAAGATCCCTACCTCACAAGAATTGACTAATTACTCAATGTGGGACTAATTCTTTTCTATATTCCTCCCCGCCATAGACTCGGTCTTCTTTGGGACCACTTAATGTAGGACATAGAATACTATCAAAGATACATTAAAAAAAGAAATTCTCAAAATTATTAAACAAACAAAATACAACATATACCAACAAATAAACTCATATCATGGAAATGAGATACAACACAATTTTTGTATTGATAGTCAAGCCCAATAACTCACATGATTTGACTGGTAACATAGATTTAGTCCCTTGTCTTTCGTTTAACTATATTCCCAATCCACAATTAGAAAGCCCAACTTCCGAGAACCAAAAACATGTTCTTCGTGATTGGTAGCCAATTTGTAAAATTAATAAAGAATATTGAACAATTTAAACTATTAGAACAAATCACTTGGGTCCCACATCCTCCAAGACAATTAGTCTTTCATTATACCTAAAAAGGATAGATAACATCTTTACAGTTTATAAATTTTCTTCACATGCTACAAAAGGCATAATTGGAAGAGAAATTTCCAAATTTGAACTAGAATGTTTCTATTTCTATATAACCATGGTGGAAATTTGGACTAGAATATTTTGCTATTATAAAACCAATGAAGACACATGTTTATAATCATTAAGGAGAGATGACTTGCACGTGGCTATAATCATGGAAACTCTCATAGAAAGTAGTTGTTGGACCTCCATTATCCATGTTAACTTCTATGTTGTTCATCAAAATTTTGATGTACATGTTTTATTACTTCCTTCTTTACCAAAGTATTGTTGATATATCATATTGTTAATTTCAAAACTTGATTTATGATGTTAATATGGCCTTTAAAGTATCATAATAATATTAGTCTATAATGATTTAAACATTTTTTATTTTCATACTTTGAAAAATTAGTAGTTAAAAATATCAAAACCCCTCCTCACCTCTATCTTCATTTAAGTGTTTATACAAATGCTTTGATCCAGTAAAAAGGATAGTCATTTTTTCTTTTCATACTATCATCATAAACTAAAGTAAATAAACATTTATAATCATCATAAACTATAGTAAATAAACATGTATGATAGCTAGTTCCACGGGAATGCTTCTACATTAAGTAGTGATAGTGATATTGATAAAACAAAGGTAAAATTAAATATATTAATTAATAAATAAAAAATATTAATTTAATTANCTCATAAACTATAGTAAATAAACATGTATGATAGCTAGTTCCACGGGAATGCTTCTACATTAAGTAGTGATAGTGATATTGATAAAACAAAGGTAAAATTAAATATATTAATTAATAAATAAAAAATATTAATTTAATTAATTGTTATTAATATTATAATATATATAAATATAAAGTTTTATTTTTCCATTCTTTTAATTAAATATATTTAAATCATAATTAATTTAATATTTAATTATTCTTTGTTTATATGAAATTTTATTATGTGGAAAGAGTACACTTATTGACAATGGGCACAATTAATGATCTTTTAATCTTATTTAATCTTAAACCCTAATTTGATGGCTATGCATTGAAGATGTTGGCATATTCTTAGTTATCCTCCAAAATCAATGGATCACATTTATTGTTCATAACTTTCTTGCATTTATCAAGGCATCCTTTTAACATTTACCTAATCACATTAAAAAATTACTGTAAGGATGTGTAATTGCCAGGTTCCATTTATCAACCTAATGCAGTCAAACGTTTCATATTACCACAAACGGATTTCCACAAAGGTTTTATATTAGAAACACTCATTCTATAATATTGAGGGCACACGTTATCAGCCACTATCTTTAAACGTTCTCAGCCTATGCTAGTTTCTAAAAATATTTCAATTAAATATACTTAAGACATAATTATTTTAATATCTAATTATTCCTTGTTCATATCAAATCTGATTTCATGATTTTAACATCCGACAATGTTGTTGGTATCTTTTCTTTTTCTTCGTGTAAGTCCACACAACATGACTAAAATATCAGTACGAGTTGAAACTTAGATGTGACTTGTCTACTCAACATCACGAGTAAAATCTTTACGCATTGGTTGTTTTGGTAAAGACAAACAAATCCTCAATTTCTAGATTTGGTTACACTATATTCTTGTAATTTTGGGGGAGATTTTGTTACAATATAGTCTTAGATATTGTATTTTTGGGAGATTTTGTTACAATATATTTGTGAATATTGTAATTTTCAGTATATTTTGTTGCAATTTTGGAGAGATTTTGTTACAATATATTTGTGAATATTGTAATTTTGGAGAAATTTTGTTACAATATATTTGTGAATATTGTAGTTTTTGAAAAATATATTTGTGAATATTGTAGTTTTTGAAAAATCTGGTAAGTATGTAAGAGTTGTTATTAATAATGACACTTTAACCATATTATATTTTTGTTTTAAAAGATTTTATAAACATATAGATGTTATTTTGATAAACATATGGATGTTGTCACCTTATAATGGTAGAATTATAAGATTTTTTATAACTTTTTAGAAGAATTTATAAACATGTTATTAGATGAAATTCTATATATTTTTAATAACTTCTTGTAAATATATAGTGGGCACTAGCAAGAAAAATATTACTAATTTGGGCTCTGCAACTTTTAGGGTTTTTTCATGCTCCCAATTTCCGCTTGCCGAGACCTTCCTTGAATCCCTTGGTACGTGTGGATTGCCTCAGCCTAGCAACTCTGACCCACTTAGAAGAATGGGAACAAAAGGGGGGGTGAAATCCCCCTCCTACCATAACGTCGCTGCCAACGATCTGTAGAACTCGCGAGCTTGTCGACCATCCTTTGAGCCGCCATTGCACTTACGAGACCAATATATGTAGGAAGAGATGGATATAAGCAAAGAATCGAACACAGATGTTGAGTCCTTGCATCCAAAAGAAGCTTGGGCCTAGATACCTAACAAATGTATTCCCCAAGCCTTGGTTTCCCCCAGGTACATCATCAAAACCACCAGGATAAGGGAGCATACACAGTTCATGCGAGACCATGCCCTCATAGGAAAATTCCTAGGTCTCTTGCCCTCAGAGAGAGACCTAGATCATTGGATCAAGGTGTGGTGGAACCCTAAGGCAGACTATGAGCTCCAACTGAGCTCCAAAGGTTTCTTTACAGTAATATTCTATAACCTAGAGGACAAGGACATGATATTTGAAGGGGGACCATGTTTCTACAACTTGACCAACCTCTACCTACGCTTCTAGAAAGACTGCTTCTGCCTAGAAAAGGAAAACTTCTCATATGCACCCGTTTGGATTCGCCTCTATTCCCTACCCCAAGAGTTCTGGTTAGAGGAAATTTTACTCGGTATAGGCAATACACTGGGTAAATATGTCAAATCTTCCGAAGCTACCAAACAGAGAAAATACACCTCTTATACAAGGATATGTGTCTATATGAACATCTCCAAAGCTCTGTCAGGCACAATTACATTAGAATACCAATACGAGGAAAGGGACCAAACCATCGACTATGAACACATCCCTTTCAAATGTCGAAAATGTCGTGAACATGGACACCTTTTCA
>SNQJ01S0000020.1:313227-353294 GCA_010110895.2 Picea sitchensis
GATGGATTTCAAGTCAACATTCCTGAATGGTTTCTTAGAAGAAGAAGTTTATGTCAATCAACCACCTGGATTTGAAGTCCAAGAGCACCCAGCCAAAGTATATCTGTTGAAGAAAGCTTTGTCTGGCTTAAAGCAAGCTCCAAGAGCTTGGTACAACATAATTGACACTTATCTGATCAAAAGTGGTTTTAGCAGAAGTCAAAATGAGCCAACTCTTTATACCAAAACAGATCAGCACGGTAAAATTTTGATTGTATGTTTATATGTTGATGACATGATCTATATGGGAAATCTTGAGTTAACAAATTTTAAACATGCCATGCAATCTGAGTTTGAGATGACAGATCTTGGCATAATGAAATATTTTTTAGGAATTTTTGTCTGTCAGCAAAAGTATGCAACAGACATCATCAAAAGATTTTGCATGGAAGGATGCAATCCAATAGAAACCCCCATACCACTAGGCACAAAATTGAGCAAGAAAGATGAAGGTCCTACAATGGAATCTACTCTGTACAAAAGTTTAGTAGGCAGTTTGTTGTATCTTACAACAACTAGGCCTGAAATTATGTATGCAGCCAGCCTTGTTTCAACATTCATGGAATCCCCAAAAGATTCTCATTGAAAAATGGTGAAACGAATTCTGAGATATGTTGCAGGAACTCTCAATTTCGGCTTATGGTACACTAAATCTGATAGTAATCAACTTTCTGGTTACACATACAGTGATTTTGTAGGCAACCTAGATGACAGGAAAAGCACATCTGGATATGTTTTTCAACTGGGCACGAACCTAATCTCATGGGAATCAAAGAAGCAGCCAATTGTTTCAATATCTTCTGCAGAGGCAGAGTATGTCGTTGCTACCTTAGCTTCCTGTCAATCTGTGTGGCTGAGAAGAATATTGAAAGATATCTCACATACATAAAAGGATCCAAATCCTATTTTCTGTGACAATACTTCAGCAATTGCTTTATCCAAAAATCATGTGTTTCACAAGAAAAACAAACACATTGACACTCGTTTTCATTTCATACGCGAGCGAATCAATAATGGCGATATTGCACTACAATTATGTGGTTCTCGAGATGAGCTTGTTGATATATTTACAAAGCCACTAGGAAAATATGTTTTTGATTTTCAGAGACAACACTTAGGCATAATCAGTGTTGATGTTTGTAGCTGTTGAGTTTAAGAGGGAGTGTTAAATATAATGTAACCTCAACAAGCTGACTGTACACTGCCAGTTGTCGTGGCCAGCTGTACTTTCTATTCTTGTTTTTCTTGAGCCTATTTAGCTCAGCTATTTCCCTTTGCATAGTATCTTCTCCATTAACTTCACTTCTTCATATATTCTAATATACTATTTTCTGTTCTATTCTTTCTCTTTGCATTTCTTGCTTCACAATTTATCATTCTCGTGTGTTTAAGGGCAAATGCATGGTCATTATTAGATGATCTTCCAGGTTATTTCATGAGATGATTGTTGAATATGTTGTGTTTCTTTGGCGCAGTACGTGATACTGTTCTTTGCGGTGTTAAGGGCCAGAGTTGTAGCACCACTTAATCCTGTCTACACAAAAGAGGAATTGGAGTTCTATCTAGAGGATTCTGGGTCCTTAAAAGGAAACCCCGCCTGCATACATTCATTTTGTCACATGGTCGCACTCACTACCAACGAATCTGTGCCGACCAAGTAACTTAGATTTATGTTCGGTCGGATCATTCATAAAACGAGATCGATGGAAGGAGTGTGCCCTCCTGTGTTGACTTAACCATAGTGAGGTTTTGATTTTGTGTGGAGATAGATGTGAATCCGATACCTAATTCACAGGTATTTAATGAAATCTGAAATCTCACGGCTGATGTGATTGCCAGAACTGCTTTCGGCAGTAGTTATATGGAAGGAAAACACATCTTTGACTTTCAAATAGAAAGCAATTCTTGTTGTTGAAAGCTTTCGTAAATTCCTTATTCCAGGTTACAGGTAGCATATCGTATCTTTCTTAAAGTTTGAATCCATCTCTCAGAATAATTTATCTTGTAGTGATGTTACTTAATTGTATGCTGGGGCTATTTCGTTCCAGGTTTTTTCCCACGAGAAGTAATTTGAAAGGCCGAAGTCTAGACCGAGAAATTCAGAGGTCAATGAGGGAGATAACCGTCAATCGGGAGAAAAATATGAGGGTGGAGGAAGTTGATGAGAACAAAGATCGCCTCGGCTTGATATTGATGGCAGCCAAGAAGGGAACAGAGGAGAACCATTTGAGCATGTCTTTTCAGGACATGATTGATGAATGCAAGACATTCTTCGTGGTCGGACATGAGACACCATCCATATTATTGACATGGACCGTAATTCTGCTTTCCATGCACACCGACTGGCAGGATATGGCGAGAGAGGAAGTGTTGAGATTGTGTAAGAATGAAGCTCCGAATGTCGGGGTCCTAAGTCGCTTGAAAATAGTAAGAATCAACGCAATTATCTTTATGAATCATTAGATGTCAATCTAGCCACCATTGTCGCTGATTTAGAGATCTTGGCAATTATTATCTGTAGATCTTTATAGGGCAATCTAAACTCCATTGTGGCTCAATTACAAGTCGGAGCGACATGGAAATCAAGTCATAATTAGATGATAAATCTGGTCTCTATTGTTGTTGAATTAAAAGTCTCAGCAATTATATTTATAAATCATTACATGACAATTTAGTCTTCACTGTTGTCAATTTCAGTTACTTCACTATTGTTGATTTCAGTTAGTTCAATTAGTTAAGGTGTGGGTTTAGTACTTAGTGTGAGTTTAGTGAAGAAGAGACACAAAAAAATCCAGCCATGTTAAGGGTTGGTGTCCTAGACCAGATAAGATTCAAGTATCCAATGGTTAAAATGATTGCCCAACAAGTTACGGACATATTTCTAACAAACCAAAAAAAATCAATGGTTAAAAATAATTGCCCAACAAATTACCGACACATTTCTAACCAACAAAAAAAAATACACCAAAAAAAACGGATGGTTAAAAATGATTGCCCAAAAAATTACAGACATATTTCTAACCAACAAAAAAAAATCTAGCCTCCAATGTTGCTGAACTCTAAGTCCTAGCGTCCAACTCTAATTCTTAGCCTCCACTGTTGCTGAACTCTAAGTCTTAGCAATTATATTTATATGCTGAACTCCACTGTACTCTAAGTCTTAGCAAATATATTTATAGATCACTACATGGTGGTTTAGTCTTCATTTGCTTCAAACTACAAGTCTTAGCAATTATATTCATAGATTTAGAAGTCTTAACAGTTACATTTGCAGATCATAATTAGATTGCAATCTAGTCTCCATTGTCGCAGAATTAGAGATATTATGAGTTAATTCCTAATCGAACTCTGCTAATGTGTAATATAGGTAAATATGGTTCTTCACGAGGTGTTGAGACTTTATCCCCCATTACCATTTATGGTGAGGACGACTTGCAAAACCATGAAGTTGGGGACTCTCATTCTTCCAAAAGACACTGAAATTACAATTCCAATCGCTGCAGTTCACCATGACAAACAACTGTGGGGAGAAGATGCAAGACAGTTCAATCCCCAACGCTTTTCTAAGGGAGTTTCTAAGGCCGCTAAACATCCCATGGCATTTATGCCTTTCAGACTTGGACCAAGAATCTGCATGGGTATGAATTTCTCCATGATCGAAGCCAAGGTGGTTTTGGCTGTGATGTTGCAGCGTTTTTATTTTGTTCTGTCACCTTCGTATGCCCATGCACCTGCTCAAAATTTTACCATCAGCCCACAGCACGGAGCGCAAATTTTTGTGAAAAAACTACTATTGTGAATAAACATGGAAGGTGTTGTAATGTGATTTTTGTAATCATTCGGAGAACAACTTTGTTGTTGCTGAAAAATTCTAGCATTGTACAATTGTTTTTGATGGAAATCCCATTGTCCATAATTTTGTTTCCAGAAATAAATGAATATAAAATTTTAATGCAATATGTATGTGTATCGTTTGTCTCTTTATTGATATCTCCATCAGTGTTGAGTCATGAGGTTTAGTACAGTAAACATACATTATATGATGAGGTAATTATTTGAGAGTTGGCTAACTCGGAGCAATCTTTTTTCCCGAGTTACTTTTATGGCAGGTTTTTGGATGGCTCCTGTAGATTTTCTGATCATCTGGTTCGTTTAAAATGGGCCAAAACCCGAGGAGTAAGGTTTTGAAATGCATGGAACTTTGATCCATCCAACAGTCAGACTACCCTTGAAAATCTGGCCCGATTCAAGCTCCTTTTTTTGTATGGAGGGAAGATTGCTACCAAGTTAGCCTACTCCAATTATTTGTTTTATTGGAGCTCCATGTGGGTTTTCTAACTATTCTAGGAAATGATGACATAAATCTGCACGAAATCATTATTTTTGGTTATTTAAAATTCATTTTTGAATACAGAAATGGATTTAGCATATTCAGAAACCCCAAGGGTACTCCCATTATACAGAAATAATCACTCAAATCTCCAGATTTAATAATTTTTACATACCAAATGTCTGTAAAACAAATTCTTACACACTTATCTTAATAAAACATATCTTACTTTAAAAAGTAAAAATAACAAATAAGTTTTATATTTTTTTGGATGACTTCATGGTCATATTTTATCAAAGGCTTATGATCAATTTTGATTAGGCTTTCCACAATTTTGTAACTTAAATGCATGTCCACAGATTGTATACTTGTATAGTTTCAATAATCTCTTCGTACTTGGATGCTTGTTCTTTTGTACTATAGTGTGGGATTAGGCCAAAATTCACAATTTTGTAACTTAAATGCATGTCCACCGATTGTATACTTGTATAGTTTCAATAATATCTTCGTACTTGGATGCTTGTTCTTTTGTACTATAGTGTGGGATTAGGCCAAAATTCCCCCGTGAGAGACTTAGGGATAAGGGTTCCTAAAATTCTCATGGGCAATAAACTACAATTTTTTATCCCAAAGGGAAGGAAGCATAAGAGAGCTCCTAAAATTTTGATGGGTGGTAAACAACATTTTTTTATTTTAAAGGGAAGGAAGCACCACAATCTTGTATACCTAAGCACAAGCAACAAAAAGGGGTTTTTGAATTTATTTCAGTTTTTCCTTATAACCCACATAGTGTCCATATCTCTATTTTGGTTGTAAACCCTAAGTTTCCTAAGTCCCAAGGTTCTCCATAAAATCTCTAATGAATGAGGGACTCCCTAGATTCTAGCCACTAAACAAATGTAGAAGAAGCAATGTCTTTTACTAGAAACCCTCATTTATAATATTAATCATAGGCCCAAACAACAATTCAATATTTCTAAGTTAAAATGATGCATGATATGATGAGTATGTTTCAACAACCTATCACCACCCAACAATATCTACAACCACAAACTTAACCTCAACCAGCTATTCACCAAGTAGTTTCCATTGTTCAATAAATATTTGAAATGTAGACATTAAATTGTCAATGTCTAAATTTGTTAGGGCTTTCAATGACAACAAATCTGATTCTTGGATACATATTATGGAAGCTTATTTCAAAACCTAGCCAAACTTGGCAATGCCCAACAAGATTTTGGTTGCTAAATTCACATGGAGAACTATGCCCTGACATTCTAGTAAGCTCATGCCCAACATTTCATAGCCAACGAGCAATCCCTAAATGACCTTTGAGGATACTTCAAGGGTTTACTCCATAATAATTTTTATCCCCTAAAGTACAAGGGTGCTTTCCTAGAAAAGTGTCTATATCTTCAATAAATTTTAACAATTTGTCCAATAGTTTATTGACTACAAAACTTCCATCAAGCTTAAGGTTAGCGACTTTGAAGGAACTTTGTATGTTAAGTGCATTTATGAGTTAATTTTTCATTTAAGAAAGGAACTCGAACTATCCTCTATTACTTCCCTATAGTGCACCTTCAAGTTTTCTTCCAAAATAAAAGATATAATGATTAAGATCAATCTTGTCAATCAAAAGAAGCTTATTTCCTCTTCTCAGGCTCCTTCAACGTCCAAGGGATAAACCTATACCAGTGACTAGAACTAGATGCTCCCACACACAACACTTGCTATTGGGAAACAAAAGAAGTAGTGCTCCTACCAAGAGAAATATGGGCATTCTAATAATGTGTACAAGGTTCGTAGGCCAACATCACTAAGAATGATTAAGATGTCCTTGCTAAACAACGATAATTCTTTCAATATTATAACATAGGTGTCACCATCCCATTTACAATAGATCTACACCTAGTTCTAATGGCCAACAACTATATAAATAGTGAGGAAGAAACAATGTTCACTCAAAACCGTTATATCAAGAACAAATTAGATCCTATCATCATGGACAGTGGAAACTAGAAGAATATAGGGTTCCAACAATTGGTAGTAGACTTGCAATAATTGATTGTTCATCACCCCAATTGTTGTATTTATTTGGTAGACCAAGTTCTACTTAAGTGTCCAACGAAGCTTTAGTTTAGTTTAGTGTAGGGACATTCAATTCCTACAAGATGGAAATTTCACTCGAAGAATGTGACAAGACTTAAGGTAGGGAGGGAGGTTGCAATGAAGGGTTTTACCATTTTGTCTTGAGATTAATTTTTAACATCATTTAGTCTATAGATCCACAAATTCACATAATAAGTAAGGCATTCACATGCATTACATTGATCATAACATAAAATAGTAGCTATATACCAACCATCTAGACAAACTATTATAGCCATGAGGGTCTTGGAATAGTCTAGTCCAATATATCACCAAGTAAATAATCTTTACAACATGATTGTGGGTACTCCATCCATAATAGTGGCAATAATAACAATAACAATATTAAATAGATTGATGATCATTTCTAGCCATAGTAGAACCCTAACTTAACTAACTTATTTGGCTACACAAATACAATCCATTACATGTTAATAAATACTAACCAAAATAACCCACAAAAATAGGTGTTCCTCTTGTCTTCTTGATCTTATATGTGTTTGACTTGGTTATTGCTTTGAATCCATGTGCCACCACTATGGTTTTCCAAGTGTCATGTCATTTTTATTCTACTATACTTCTCTACTCCAAAAATGAAAGTTTCAACACCAATTCATATCAACTTGAATTTGTTAAGGAACATGGACAACCTACTCTTCTCACTCAAAAAAAAAATCACCTCCTTTGCCACTAGACCCTTTGGGTGATGTCACTCCTCTAAGTTATTTTGATTTGATTTTGGGAAGGACAAGTATCATCTTGCCATATATGAACAATATGATCTCTATTTCAACACGTACAAGTTGCACAAGTATGGTAAGCCATATAAATCACTTCATCTTCTATTTTCCTACCTATACTTCATGACAGGTAGACTATTATATATGTCACTTTTAACAAAGCTGATGTCATTGTGATTTGTCTATTAAGTTAAGGAAGAAAACAAAGAGGAGCTAACTCCCTTGATATACCATTGGTAGGTTTATACTATTTATGTGCTTGAATAAATCAATGGTTTATATTGCATTCAAAACACACACCATTCCATGGAGTTGGTTCCTAGTTCTTTCTCACTCAATTTCCATGCAAATCACACTTGTCTTATGGAGAGTGCAAAGATTGAGTGACAATTCACATGAATTTTAGAGGATGGCAATTTAGTGTTATCCTATTCCCTTGTGGATTATAAACCATGGTAATTTCCAAGAACAAAACAAAGGAGTGGAATATTTTCCCATACTACAAGGCCCTTAACAAGGTCACTATTAAGAGACATCACCCTTTTCCCCAAATTGATGTCTTTATTGATTCATTGAAACGGAGAAGTATTTCACTAAGATACACCTTTTTTTATGCCATCACCAAGTGAATATATGGAACCCTAGAATACAATTTTCAAGTCTAATATTGGTCTCTTTGAATGATGGGTCATGCCTAATGCTAGCGTCACTAATGCACTAACCATTTTAATGAGGATCATCATTGAGATTTCTCATTCACATCCTTAGTAAGTTTAGTGGTCTACTCAAATGATATTTTGGTTTTCAATAATTCATAGTTAGATTATTGACAATATGTTTGCACTATTTTGGACCTCTTGTAAGACCATAAATTGTAGGAAAAATGAAAAAATCATTCTTTCGACAAACCGGTCCAACAAGTAGTCTTTGTGATTGATGCAATAAGAATTCACATAGATACTACTAAAGTTTAGATTTTTAAATATTAAGTCACTCTTCATCTACCACCACTTACATATTTCTCACCCACTAAAACATGCCAACAATCAAGAGACTTTTTTTTTGGAAAAGATTGAAATAGAATGAACATTTAAATGTTGAAATATTCTCTTTCCTCTAAACTAGTGCTTGCACTTCTTGACTTTTCTGTTGACTTGTAACAACCTTTTGAGATCAAGAAAAATGATTCACAATATGCATTGGCAATATGGGAAGACATCTAGTGACACATGATGCATTGGTCCAAACACTCAAGTAATAGGTATACTATATATCCTTATCCCTTGAATTTTTGAAATTCTCTAAGTCTAAAATTCAAGAGAAAAGACATTTAAAATGAAAATAAATTTGACACTTTTATTTACTTGAACTTGTATTCCCATGATGCACTATAGGAAGATATATAGTAACACGTGATGCATTGGTCCAAACACTCAAGTAATAGAGATACTATATATCCTTATCCCTTGAATTTTTGAAATTCTCTAAGTCTACAATTCAAGAGAAAAGACATTTAAAATGAAAATAAATTTGATAGTTTTATTTACTTGTACACATAGAAATTCAACATTAAATAGTTGATTCCCTAAATATGCACCGTGTAAAAGCACCTATTATCTTAGATCTAACATGTGTAGTCTATGAGGGTTGGAAAATCCAATATCCTCATACCCTTACTTTGATCTGGTCGTGGAGTCCATCCAACAGTCCATCTTAGTTAATTAGTGGTGTCTTCCCCATGTATGAATTTGTCTTCCTTTTATCAAGAAGGTCCACTCTTCATCACATGATGGACATTAACATGTTTGGTGTGAAGAAAAATTTGTTACACATGCAAAAGAGTACTCCTTTTGGCTTTTCATGTTGAAACAAGTGAAATATCACATCTATCGACCAAAATGTGAGTTGTAGTGGCACTCTCTAGGCCTTGGAAATCCATCTCTATAGATTTTGAGTTTTCTAGCCACCACTCAAAGCATGATTTCATCTATGTGGAAATGAGTATACTTTTCAAAATAACAATTTTTATACTATAAAAAATAACTATTAACCTAGGTTGCATGGGAACTTGAAACATTGTGAAAACAATCAAATAGTAGTGACTCAGATTGGTTACTAAAGGTTTAAATAAATTCCTATTCAATCACCTTATTAATATGAAATATGAATCTAATCTCTTTACATAATGCATACATGTGTCTCCCAAAGTGTTTTCTAGTGGTTTTAAACAAAGTCATAAAAATAATGAAGAACCTAATAAGAGGAAATGCCTTTTAACATAATCACCATAAACACGAAATACAACGAAGAAAAGTTGTTATAAGGAAATAAGCATTCATCTCATGGACTCTTCATGGACCTTATTGAAAATTGAAAATAGTTACATTTATGTTTCCTAAAGCTAAACTATATTTTTCTCATTTCTAGATATTAATAATGTAATGTCACTCATCCCCTTTCTTAATTGCCAGAGTTTTCTTAGAGCTAGTAAATGTAACCGTTATGTATAATACTATAANGGATGTGTCAAGATGCATCCCTCGACACCACCATTCCCATGTTCGAAAAACTAAATAGTTACATTTATGTTTCCTAAAGCTAAACTATATTTTTCTCTATTCCATATATTAATAGTATAATGTCACTCATCCCTTTTCTTAATTGATAGAGTTTTTTTAGAACTAGTAAATGTAACCGCTATGTATAATACTATATAATATAGGCTATTATACTTGCAAGGAGTTATATATATATTATTTTATTATTATTTTATGCATGTGCTCTTACAGTTTTTTCTTCCAGTTTAAATTCATCTATGTTGTATGTCTTCTTGTTTGTGTTAAATATGAATTGTATGTATCCGAATTCATCTGCATCTGATGCTCTATTGCATGTAATTTTCGTTGTCTTTCTACCATAATTACCTTGGGATTCATCCTTATTAGATTCCCTAAGGGGTTATTTTTTTTCTTTGTGATATTCTATCTACAACGACATCTAACTTGGCCTAAAGTACTTCTCTCTATATTGCCTCTGATAAATCACTTTTCAGTCTACCAAGTATCCAATAAACCTTCATTGATTTCTAAGTTTTTTCTGACTACGTTGCCCAATGAACTTTGTGTCCACATTGCCACCAACTCTATAAATCCAATTTCATCTTAGATATCTAGCCTTTGGACAAAATTCCAAATCAAGACTTTCATTGATTGATTTGAAGAGAGAGATTCTCCTCTAGGTTGGAAGGGCTAGCTTCCAGCCTCAAGTTGGTTTGTGATTACCTTTGTGAATTTCCTCCTAAGCTAATGCAATTTACAGAGTGATAATATTTCGGCGTCGTTATCGGGGAGCGAAGGTGAAATCTTCCCTAGGATAAACAACAAATTTCATATCTGAGTACTGACGCTGAACAATAGTCAAACACAAAAAGGTTGTACATCATTCACCTGGTGACTCCAACCTTGAATAATCCCTGTAACTACACCATCTTGAACTATGACCTGTGGAACTATGCCCTCTGGAACTACACCCTCTGGAACTATGACCTGGAACTATGACCTGTGGAACTATGACCCGTGGAAATGGAACTTGTGGAACTATGACCTATGGAACTATGACTTGTGGAAATATGACCTAAAGCTATAAAGGTTTGTTTTCTTGGTTTTATTTCTAGATTTTATTAGTTAGTGTTGTTTGTTTCCATAATTGGCCATAGATGTTTTCCGTAAGATATTGGGTTTGGCCAACATTGACCCTCCACGTTGTTCACATAGTTTGAAAGGGATACCCTTGGAAGATCCTAAAGGTTATATCCCTTTGCCTCCTAATTCACCGGAGGGAACTTCCGAGAGGAGAGTGGTCCAAGACACCGTAACCTCATGAGTGTAAAGTTCTGACTATTTATAAAATTTATGATTTATTTTGAATTCTCTAGAGGCTTTCCAACTTCCTCTTGGATACGAGAGATGTATTCTCTGGATGATTTCATCAGGATAACTTGTTGTTGACACTTTTAGAATACCAATCAAACCCCATACATACCCTCCAGTCAAGAATCCCCTTTTGTCTAGTGACATATTCGGAAACCCGCCTCACATAGTGCCAGACCTTTATGGCAACTTGGGGGCAGGTCCTGATTCAACTGTCATATCACAATTGCCTGAAAGGTTTGTTACCTACATGATACCTTTAGATCACTTTGTTGGTCCAACTAGCAATATCACCATCATTCCAGACACACAGGAAGTTGGTCCTAGCTCGACTTTTTCTCTCCAGATGGCCCATTCTACTATGGTCCCACATGTTATGACTATTCCTACTAGGAATGTGGTGGTTCACCATGCTCCATTGGCACACCACTTTCGTCTAGACTTATCTTGTCACTTCCTCCTGGGCATCCTTCTTTGAATCCTTCCATCGTCGTCCCTACCCAGGTTCCATCCGGAGTTTCTAGACTTTTTGTTCCACCTTGGTACAATGTTGTCGTTGATTTTGTTCCTACTGCATCCCAGGTCCTCTTCAGAGGGTATTATCCACCTTTTCTTAGGGGATCTGGCCCTAGTGGCTCCAATCCAATAGGTAGAATCCATCATCCATTGACTTGTATTTACCAAGTTCCCGTTGGAGGGAAATCTCATGCTGCGGGGCAACCTCAATTTTGGGGGAAACCTTAGACTGGGGCACCACCACGCGTTGGGTAGAAACCTCCACTTGGAGGGAAACCTCGAGTTGGACTCTATAACCCATTGTATGGACATAAGACACTAGGATCACTAGCCCAAATTTGAAACCTTCTTTCCCAATGAAATCCACAATTATCTGAGAGGAACAACATCAAGTCAAATCTTATGTACCCCCTCACTCGAGCTATTCATATCCAGTTTCTTTGAATCCCACTTTGGGTCCGCACGTTCAATATAGTGTCCCTTTTCAAGGGAAAATTTCTAATAAACCCAACCCTATGGGCTATATGCCTCCAAATCCTCCTTGGCAGAATCTATCAGGACTCTCCACTTACATGCAAACTTCTAACAGTCTATTGGTATACCAACAAGACTTCCTCCCCAAATTCACCACTATCGTTACATGAATAGATACTTTCCTTTTCTAGCCACTTTTGATTTACATGACTTGTCTAGAATCTTGAATGATTCTATATTACATTCTCCCCATTGGTCCGTTATACCAGCCAAATTACCATCTGACATTCCCATTTTTTACGGTCGACCGGGAGAATACCCAAACAATCATGTTATGACCTTTCACCTTTGATCTTCATCCAACTCTTTGATGGATGACTCTATTTAGTTATGACTCTTCTAATGAACTCTCATAGGTTTGGATGATAAGTGGTACATAGAATTACCGTGAGGCTTCCTTAACAACTTCAACACCCTCACCATGGATTTTATCACACATTACCAACTCCCAATCCACTATGAGACAAGAACCGATATTTTGAGTTCCTTTAAGAAAGATTCTACCACTCACATTTTCGATCACATTCATGAGTGGAGACAGAGGAGACGCTTGATCAAAATCAACCTTCATGATCAGTTATTGGCTGAATGGTTCACAAAATCATTCATCAGTAAAATTGCCCATGATATTTCCATGGGTGGAGTTGTCACTGAAGATCATGCGATTAGTTGCACTCAGTACCTAGATCTCGTTTATTCACAAACAGACACTCTTTACGACCTGATCCCTGATGCTCCTCACCCTTCGACCACAGTTACCTCAACATCCCCAACAACTTCTCATGTTGTTGATGGTATGATTGGAACCTTCCATGCTGACACCAAATCCACATCGGCCACTCACACCAATCCCAAATATGTTTCTTCTAATGTTCAAAGTGCTCCAACTCCTACTCCTTTGACCGATAAAACTTTCGAGGTTAATTCAGTTCAATCTAACCCTGCCAAAAAAAACAAATCTAAAAACGGAATATAAAAATAATAATCCGTAATCCGAAAAACCCAAAACACAATCTACTAATGATAAGGATAAGTGCAAAAATTGACATCCTTGCTTTATCTGAGGTGACGATCACTACACAAAATATTTTCCAAGACGTGTCGAGGTCACTAAGTTCCTTCAAGGGACAGAAAAGCCTCCCACATATGTTGTTTTATCACAACCTTTCCCTTATCAACAATCGGCTCAATTGGTCATTCATGACCAACCCTCTCCTTCCACCACTTCGTATGTCCTTATGTTTACTGGTGATTCTAGGAAGAATGACGTTGCAATCACCACTCGGGCCAAAGATTATTTTCCTTCAAAGGAGAAAGTTGACGATTTACCACTTTTGTTGGTTCAACCGCCTCCGTGAACTTCACCTCCCAATGGTCGTCTTCATCTCGAATGAAGAAGTCCCTATACAGTACTCCACCCTCCTTGAAAGGATGTTGTTTGAAGGTCTTCCTTTAATCCTCACGCATGTGTTGCTCAAAAATAAAGTATTGTAGAAGACCTTGTGCAAGAATTCTCTGTGATGTCAGCTCTTGAAGTCCTTCAAAGTTGTCTCGCTCAATGGAAGGAGTTGTGAAAGGCCATTGGTGGAATTGATCCGACATATACGAATTAGATAATATTTGACCTGGAAGACCACATTCCAAAGCTACCTCCTCAGTTATCATTTCAGATTCAAGTTGTTGTCGAGAACAAGAATATATGTAGAACCGTTATTGACGAGGGTCCCTTGGCATGCGTTATGTCAGTTACTTGCTGGAAATCCATTGGCTCTCCTCCCCTTAATGAATCACAAAATACACTTAAGGATTTTTATGGTTATGGTTTTAAACCCTATGGTGTTTTTACCTTGGTGTCTATTACGTTGGAAGGAAAATCGATCAACGTCGAGGTCGAGGTCTTTGATGCACCTCTTGACTATAACCTCTTACTTGGTCATAGCTGGATTGATTCCATATGTGTCGTTGTGTCTACCCTTTTCCATGTGTTACGTTTCCCACATCAAGGAAAAGTCTTTACGGTTGACCAACTAGCCTTTTTCAATTTCGATTCCCATACTAGAAATGTACTCTTTATCTCGAAGACACCTCCTGGGTATAATAATATCAGTGTGGGTCTTCCAAAAGATTCAACTTGGATGGTCACCTTCCTAATACCACCACTCTATGTTCCACCTCCTTTTGTCACCTCAATCAACATGATTTCCACCTCTTTCTGCGAAACCCCCACGTCTCATGACCTATGGATAGTACCTGATCCTGGTGATTATATTTTCTAGGAGAACAAATGCCCTTTAGTCCAGGTGAATATCCTTATCAATCCATTCAATCGACAACCCCTTCTACACCCTTTCTCTGTGATTCATCTCTCGATCTGTTTCATGTGATTTTTCCTACCGACAATATGATCATGTCAATCATGTCCAAGGAAGGCACCCCATGGGACATTGGACATCATCGTTCCATTCTCTTCCTAGAGAAACACACCATAGAGAGTTACTAGTGGATTTAGACTTCGTCAACTGTTATTGTCATTTCCTCTGTTCCCGATTCATCCCATGAAATGCTACATGAAGGGAACCTGAGTAATATATCACACACCATTCCTCTTGACATATCCATTAAACTTGGACTCATCGAAAATGTTCACATTGGAGCCTCATGTTCCGTTGATGAGGTCGTCACTTATAAAGCCATTTTTCAAGAATTGCATGATGTTTTCTCTTGGAGCTATGAAGAGATGTTTGATATTGAGCCCGACATCATTGTGCATGAAATTAATACCTACCCGGATGTTAAACCTATCTGGAAGAGACTTCACCTAGTCCACCCTCGTAAATCTGTTGTTATCAAGCTTAATGTTGAAAAAATTCTTAAGGTTGGATTTATCTATACCCTGTCATTAACCGATTATGTCTCCAATATAGTTTTGATCAATAAGAAACAAGGCATGATTCATGTATATGTAGATTATAGGGATATCAATAAAGCTTGTCCTAAGGACAATTATACAACCCCCTTTGTTGACCAGATGGTCGACAATTGCACTAGGAGAAAAATATTCTCCTTAATGGACGGTTTCTCTGGCTATAATCTGATTAATATTTTTCCCATGGATCAACACAAGACTGCTTTCATTTTTCCTCGGGGTACGTTTGCCTACCGGAAATTGCCTTTCGGTTTAAAGAACACTGGTGTGACTTTTCAACGCGCCATGTCTTATGATTTTCACAATATCAAGCACATCGAACAATCGTATCTCGATGATATACCAACACATTCCATGTGTCGCTAAGATAACTCAACCCATCTCTAATCCATTTTCCTTCATTGTCGTTACTATCATATACATTTGAGCCCACACAAATGTGTTTTTTGTGTGGAGTCTGGTAGACTTCCTGGTTTTATTATGTCACTTCATGGAAATAGGGTAGTCCC
The DNA here is from genome assembly GCA_010110895.2 of Picea sitchensis. Taxonomy (NCBI): domain Eukaryota; kingdom Viridiplantae; phylum Streptophyta; class Pinopsida; order Pinales; family Pinaceae; genus Picea; species Picea sitchensis. The sequence goes on from SNQJ01S0000020.1 coordinate 328,902, forward strand.
TTTGAAGGTTGAGGCTATCCTTAATATACCTCCTCTTTCCACACTATGCCATCTTCAAATTTTGCAAGGGAAGGAAATTTTTTTGCGTCGATTCATTTCAAATTATGCCAAGTTAACACAGGGTTTTACTCGACTATTGAAAAAGGGTTACGATTTGATATGGGACGAAGTCGCCAATAAATCATTTGAATCTTTAAGACTTTCCTTAACCCATACACCACTTCTTTTCCCACCCGATTATAGTCGAGACTATTTCCTCTACCTCACATCTTTGGACTCTACCATTGCAATGGTTTTAGTCCAAGAAGACAATTCACATAAAGAACATGTAATTTACTATTTGAGTCGGAGTCTCATGACCACTGAAGAAAAATACCTACATGTGGAGAAACTGGCCTTGGAAAATGTCCAAGTTGTCCAACATTTTCATCATTATATCCTATTACGTAGCACCACTGTTATTTCCGATTGTAACCCTATGCAGCATATCCTTACATGCCAATTCCTAGGGGGAATGTACTCGAAGTGGATAGTGATTCTCCAATAGTTAGACTTAGAGTTTTAATGCACTAAGTCTAAGAAATATTTTGTATTTGCCGAATTGATATTTGATCTTCCCTCAATTGATATAGAAAATGTGGTAGAGGATTCCTTACCTAATGAATCCATTTTTCTGATTAGTTTTGATGACGTTTGGCACAAAGATATTATCATTTATCTCAAGACTCAAACTTTAAGGCTTGACCTTTATAGTACCAACCATCATCGTGTATGGTATCAAGCCCATCAATACATAATTCTCAGTGACACTCTTTATCATCATGGTGTTGACTTGATTTTTTCGACGATGTCTCACCTACGATCAGGCTACGAAATCTTTGAATGACTGCCACTTTGGAGCATGCGGCGATAATATGTATGGGTATGCCAGTTCCAAAAATATCTTACGAGCATGATACTTCTAGCCTTCTTTGTTTAAAGACTGTATAATTTCTCTCCAGAAATTCCATGCTTGTCAAATGTATAATAACAAGATAATATCTCATCCCTCTCCTTTACACCCTATAGTTTTCATAGGTCCCTTCGCAAAATGGGGCATTGACTTCATAACATGTAATACTCACTTGGATGAGTGGCATGGATACATCATCGTAGTTGTGGATTACTTCACTAAATTGGCCGAAGCGATGCCTACATTCGATAACATCAGGTAAACTGTAGAATTATTCATATTCAATCATATCATTACTCGATTCAGTGTCCCCCAAGCTATCATTACTGATCACAGTAGCCATTTTAAAAATTTCATGATGTCCGAGCTTACTGAAGTTTGGGTCTTCGACATGAAAGCTTAACCCCGTATTACCCACAAGCCAATTGCCAGGTTGAAGCAATAAACAACGTTCTCATTAATATGCTTCGACAAATGATAGGAATTCATAAGACAAGTTGGCACACTATGTTGTTATTAGCATTGTTGGCGTACCAGACACCCGTCAAGTCTTCCATTGGGTTCACACCTTTCCAATTACTTTATGGTATTGAAGTTGTTATGTCGATTGAATGTGAGACACCATATTTCAAAATAGTCATTGAACTTCTTCCAAACACTTATGCTGAAGAGGAACGTTTTTTGTACCTGATGTAATTAGATGAAACTCGTTGTGATGTCGCCCTAGTTATTCAATCTCGAAAAAAATGTGTCAAAGCCCAATACAACAAGCATGTCAAGCCATGTGTTTTCTTTGAAGGTGATGTAGTTCTCCTCTATGAACAAGATTGTGATTTACTAGGGGCCGGAAAATTCGAGGCTATGTGGCGAGGTCCTTATTTTGTCAAATGCGTTTTGGAGAAGGGAGCTTATGAGTTAGTGGATTATGATGGCATTCCTTTGAGTGAACCCAGAAATGGGTTTTACTTGAAGAAGTATTATACTTATATTGTCTTTGCATGGGTGTGTGTATTCTTATTGCACCATACTCTTGTGTGCTACTTTTCGTGTGCTTTTTCATTATTTGGTTTTGACCCCCAATTGCTTACCTTGCATTGTGCCTAGTTTCCATATATTTGTGTCTTTGCTACCCTACATTGGCTTTGCCGATGGCGCTAGTCGTAGTACTCAAAACCTAGAATCTGTTGCTTGGGAAATCTACGCACCTACGAAAGAATTAATCAATATACATCACATAATACAGTGCAGTCATCGAATTGTTGACCGATGCCATTTCACTTGGAATCTTTCATCTTGTTGTACGACTTGATTCACAATTAGTAGTACTACAATTGAGTAATGTCTATGATATCCAAAGTTCTACTTTATTAAGGGTATATTTACGAATTCGCCTCTTGGAACGTCATTTTGATTACATTGAATATCAACACATTCCTAGATGTCTAAATATATTAACATACACATTAAATAATTATGTGTTAGACAAACATTTGAGACATTTATAAATCCAATCACATTTTGTATATAAAGAAGGTAAGCCAGTAGAAGCCTCATGTATATAACAATAAAAGTTTTTACAAAATGTGTTTTTGTCTGAAGACCAAAATATCAAAATGTGAACCACATGTCTTCATATACAAAATAACATCCAGGATATTGCTTCTGATAACACACGACTGCCCATGCTACCCTATGGAGAAGTCAACTAAGAGAACCAGATACACCCACAGTATCGCGCTGATAACATCTTGGGATATCATCGATAGAGATATCTCGGATATCCGATGTCAATCCCTCCATGTTCTTCTCGATCGCCTCATAATCAACAACAATTAATCCTGCTACCTCAACTGCCTCCCCTCATCTCTGGATGGGGGATGTACTTGGAGGCCGGTGCGGTCCTACATCTACATTGTCAAAGAGTTTTTGATTAGTCTTTAGATTAAAAACATAAAAAACATTTCATATTTCAAAATTTACAAAAACATTATAAAATAAAAATGTGCTTCTTACCTAAGTCCCCCCACTGAGAACCTTCAAGAAGAACAAAGTCTGGATCACCTCTAAAGTCCAAACTGGCAAACGCATAATCATATACCATTAGTAGTTGAGGACTCAACCAATCAAAAAACACGTCATTATATTTGATGATGGGGTCGGTGAGATGTTGAGCCATGAATTCACACCACCTCTTCATTCTTGGATCTTGTGGGGTCGAAATACCCCACTCTACCTATAAGTGCAAGTGTGGAACCCTCTCCAGGAAGGACACTAAAATGGACTCGTACCCGAACTGTTTCAGGTCACCTTTCTTACACTTTGTCACTTGTTTCTTCATGCTCCAAAGAATGCCATCACAACGGTTAAATACCTAGGGTTCCATGCACTCCACTACATATTGAAAGTATATCTAGAGAGCCATATGAGGATATGCACTCCTTGCCATCCGTGAGATAGTGAAAAGGATAGTCAGAAAGCATAAATCGAAGATATCCCTAATGGCAACCCTGCCACTATGTCTCTCGACCTCTGGATCACAATATTGGCAGATATACTTAGTCATCGGTAGACCTCTACCTTTGTTTCCTGTCAATGTCACATGGGATCGAAGGTGATATAATCTCATAAAAAAATAGATATCCTCAATATCTAGAGAGAGCACGTGGGATCCCACATGGAATACCTAGTGATCCACATCACACATGTGGACTAAATACTCAAGCAACCTCAATTGGGCCGTCATGCCCGGTATCTAAAAGAACTTCAACAACCCACACCGTCGAAGGGAATTAACCATGCCTGGGTCATTCCCAACAAAGTATTCATCATCCTCATTTTCTCTCTCCCTCCATTTCAACATTCTCACAGTAAAAAACCTGTATTGATGTCACAAGGAGAAGTCAACATCTTTATTTTGCTTGATTGGAAATTTTTATTGGCCAAACGTACATGAGATATTTTTGAGTAGTGCGTGATGCAGGTGAGGTTTATACACAGTGCGGAATCATCACAGCTTAGCCATAAGGCCACCTGCAGAAACCTGTGGTTTCCACAGGGAACGATATAAGACACCTACAACGATCCCCACACGCACCTACCTTCATGAAATCTAACTTAAAAACTAAATTAGTCCATGAAAAATGAAGAGGAAAAGAATATTACCTTTTTAGCAGAAGTCATTCCTCAAATGGTTTCTCGTGCCTCCCGCAATCCGTAGTGGACATTTTAGGTAAAATAGGGTTTTCAAGTTTTGTGTAAAATGACAATGGAATGGTAAAAATGTGTTTTTAACTATATTTATTAACTTTTTAGTTTTTTCATTGATATTTTATATTATTTTACTCATTTTACCTAAAACCTAAAGTTCTATTGATATTGTAAGTGTTTTGATTTTTCACATGTGAAGAATCTAGGAGGCTAAACGATGGAACACAGATACGTTTCTTGGTTTATTTTTATGTTTGTCGCTTGTACAAATACTTTTGAGGTTTTTTAGGAAAAACATCGAGCTCAATATTTGTTCACTCTCATGCTCAAAAATCAATGAGAATGCAACCGAGTATACTTTTGTCATTTTTTTGTACTCGTCATGGTAACACGGAAAATGAAACTCATGGGGTATCCTTTAAGCTCTCTTCATGCTTCATAAAAATGAAAAGATTGTCGAGTGACCTTGTTCTTTTCATGCTCGAAAAAGTATTTGAAGGAAACGTTTGATGGGCGGTTGGTTATCAATTTTTTTGTCACATCAAACTAGCTTACAAAAAATGAACTGAGAGAGTTATCTTTAAGTGTTATTTAGACTCTCTCAATATGAAAAACCCTCGAGTTTTATATATTTGGACTAGTTAAACAAACATTGAAAGACCTATATGGAACCGAACCACTTCTTCTTAGGGTTCATTAAACATACTCTGAGGGACTCTTCTAAAGGATGAGCTTAGATCAATAAGCATATGTTATTCTCCTCAAGCTTCCATAAAAATAAAGAGGTACTCGCCAAAAATGGTGGGGGGAAATTTGGGAAAGAAATGTGTCTCTATATTTATATTAGTGGCAGTAATAGTCACTCTTGAACATGACATCCCCTTTGTCATTGAAACCAGGTTGGGAAATTCATTTGTCTCTCATTTGACATTTCGCAAGTTCATATATTGGGTCATCTCTGAGCCAATGCTGCCAAGACCAGTTTCATGTCATTCATATGTTCAAGATAAGTTCAACCCTACACAATCCTTCTGTCGAGTTGGCCATATGTAGTTATCAATTCCTATCATGTCGTCCTTCCTTGTGTCAGTTTCAAATCATTTTCATACTTTGATCTACCTCAAATCTGTTACTTATTTCATGTCATTGATGAGGGATACATCAAGGCCCTCCTGTGACAAGTCTGTTCTTGTCAAATTCAACTCATTATTCGGGAACAAGACTCATAAATCAACTAGCACCTTAGAACCTGCATGCCTCAATGGTAGGTTTCTTCTCTTTCGACATTGGGTTCACATCATTGACCCATGATTGAAAGATTCTATCAAGTGCTTGACTCTACCTCATTTATTCGTATTTGTTGGATTGTACTAAAGTACCTTGGGAGTCATTAACATCAATGGTGATTTCCCTCACACTTGTTAACGATTTTCATAAATAGTTGGTAATCAAGTGGTTTCTACCATGTTTAACTTTAGCACCTATAATTGCATGGCTATATTCATACTTATAGAAAATGGGCTTGAAGACCCTCAATCTCATTATTTCGATCTAGATTGCGATGGAGTATTTATGATTCGTATTGACACATAGATCCACTTTGTATGTCTTGTGTCTATGTCTGAATCTGAGTTTTTCTACGAGCATAGATCCACAGTGTATTCTTGGTGGCTATGTAGAATCTTGGTGACATGGATCCACAGTGTATGATTGATGGCCATGACTAAGATTTATGATTTAAATCACTTGTAGTCTAAGTATGGGAATGCCTACCTCATAAATGGTATAATATTTCTCAGATGCTTGGTTGTTTGCAGATTCCTGATTGGTGCGCTCTTTGTTTCCGACACACACACATTTTAGAAAGTATTTTGGTTGTCACAAGTTCCAGCCTCATACTTTGGGGGGCATTCTGTTACACATTATTTTAGTCACCATGGTGATGTTTCTATAGCATGTGTTTAAGATCCCAAAAGAACCTTTCTTCATGAGAAAAGTGGTTGACTTCCTCTTCTTCAAAACCTTGTTAATAAAGGATGTCACAGGTCAAGAATAAGATACAGTGCAGCGATGCCTAATCATTGCAATCTGTCCTGAAACTACCTTGCAGTGTTTCTGCAGACTATCCTATAGCCAGGGTGTGGTGGTGTTGAAGGACTGAGGAAAGTTTGAAGTTCACGAAGGTTCTAGAAGGGAATCTTCTAGAATGTGAGGTGGCATCCATATGGTTGGGATCCTACTCGGTTCTTTGATTTGGTGGGATCATCCTAATCTCTTTAACCATATCTCTTCCTCTTATATAAGAATGGGTTTCTCATGGAAAAGGTTCAGAAAACAAGTAAGAAAGGAATTAATCAAGGACTGGGCTGAGAATTGTGTGAGGGATTCTATTTGAACTGATTCTTGATGTCTTCATTGGTCCATCAAGTTATTGTGGATCTTCTTCATGCAAGTCTAGAGAAAGTGTGTGTGTTGGAGCAAAGGGCCACTAAAAGGGAACCTTGCAACATCAAGGTTGTTTGGTTGTATCTTCCACTTTTACTTAATATAATACAATGGCATGTTTCTTTCCCATAAAATCATTCTCATTTTATTACATGACTCCTTGATCACATGTGTAAGTTTTCATTGAATATACTATAATTGTTTTCACCTTGGTTGGTTTGTGTTTCATTGCAGGTCCAATATCACAAGAGCATCGGAGCGGAGCAAGGACAACAAAGATGCAAGAAAACAACATTCAAAGGTGTGTCACTCATCTCTTGTTTGATAGTAAATTCAATGATTAAAGCTTAGGGAAAGTGTCATGTCTTGTCTTTTCTTGTTTTGTTCTAGATCCAGGTGGATCTAGGGAGATCGGTTTATGTCTGCATTTACCGATTTATCCAATAACAATAATTAACACATCATTGTGGTAAATAATGTAAAGAACTATGTGCCCAACCTATTCTGCATGGTTAGGACCCCCAAGATACATAAGCAACGCTCAATTCTAGGATTCATGTGATTGATTTTGACCATTTAATATCTCAGCATCGGCAACTGTTATGAGGAACATGGAGCTATCTAATTGCCTTATCCAGTCCTAGTATAACCATCAATCTTAGAATTCAACATCAATATTTTAGAAAGAAAACTCTTGCTCAATAATCAACAATTCAATATAGTATGATTAATTTATCTGTAATACCATTTTGGTATATATGACTAAATTAGGTGGATCATAACTTCAACTTGAAATATAACCATCATAAGCAATATTTATAACCCATTATCAAATTCGCATATAACAAGGACAATTTCTCAACCTATAATTCAAATCTTTCATCACTAACACTATAGTTTTTTCATTACTATGCAATATAAAGTAATTCTACCGAAATTACATTAACTCAATTCTAGTGCATCAACAATATATAGTTAGACTAATTAAAATGACGAACTTAATATCAAGATTCTAACATTCTAAGTAGTATGAACCATAACTAGAAATTGCACTTAAATACATATATTGTTATATTCAATAATTATAATAATGAAAAGTTAATTTTTGTAATTAAATCTTCTCACTATTAATAATATAACTAAAAATATATAATTAGCTTCCTTTGGAGGATACTATTATATTTCATTCCACACATGATTATAATATCTAATTTTTAATGTATGTGATTATAAGTCAAGATGGTCCTCTTAGTCCATGTATACATTATTATTTCTTCTAGGTAAATGATGTCAATAATCAGTCAATAATCATACATCGGGATATAATATTATATAGTGTAATATATGCCCTGAATAATTCTAAATAAAAATGGTCACTAAGGAATGTAACTACTATAAATACACCTCTTACGATATAGTAACATGAGTACCTAATATCAATTAACAAATAATGATTAGTCATTGAACCGGTAATGTTAATAATTGATAATTCAATTCTATTCCATTCATAACATTATACTTATTTTTAACAAAGGAAAAACATCATTCTACTGGTTATATGGTTCTTAATCATTTACACGATAATAGATTTACTAGTAAGAATTCATTAAAATTTATATTTCCAATCAATTTTACCTTTAATCCATAATTATCATGAATCTACAAATTAACAAGCAGAGATGTGAGAATATTATGAGACCTCACCCTCCATTCATCAACTACAAGATTACAAGCTACTTCACTCACAACTTAACTTCTATAGAATTTTGTTCACTAAAAACGTAAATGCGTGAGCCAAGAGCAATGAAAGCTCGTTTAACGCTAAAGGAGGATTTAATGGGTAGGAGTAAATTAACATGCCAAGTTAATGCGATTGTCGCCTCTAGTAAAAACTTCAATTATTAGCTAGTGGAAGCTTCAATTATTAGCTAGTGGAAGCGCCTCTCAGAATCTACGAGGGATTTACGATTTGGATCATATTTCGAGATTGTTGAAATTCGGAAGGAGGGATTTACAGAGTCTAGCGATAATCACCCAGTCTATAAATGAAATGGATGGATTCGGATCTGTATTCATTTCAGGAAAAACAAGACAGAAACATCCAATCATTCCAGTGTAGTCACAAAAAACCGCTGAAAGGAAAGGAAATTATGCAAGATTCCAGAGAGTAGTTCTAACGCTAAGGTGTGTTAGAATTTGCTATCTACTAGCACAGCCACTCAAAACCGTGGCTGATTAACTCCGAAAGAAACCTAAAAAAATGAAACGCACGTGCATATTGTTTGGATATTAAATCGAAGGTAAAATATTCAATACGACTGAGGGATGTGCAGCAAAACCTTGCTCATAATCAAATGATTAACCAGGAATCGTGGTCTTCCAATAAACTTATTTAATAAGGAATCGTGAGCTTATTTAATAAGCTTATTTATTTAGTAAGCTTATTTAATAAGGAATCGTGGTCTTCCAGGAATCGTGGTCTTCAAATGATTAATTAAGCTTTTAAGCTTTTAATCAAATGATTATACCCTGCCATTCTACTTAAATGGGAGCCGACGCGCTTCACCTTCATAAAAACGTGGCTATTAACTGTTATAAAAGAAGGCGGCTAGGTCACATCTGTCAATTTAGCATATTGTTTTAAGTATAATCAAATTTTAATCATTGAATGTGGCAATCTGGTGGTGAGTAAGTAATTTTTTAATCTTATTTAGTAAATGTGAAAAAGTAATCATATAAATGTATTTCTTTATAAATGAGTTGAAGTTAATTTATTAAAATCTCATCTTGATTTGAGAGGACGACTAAGAATATGCCAACATCTTTAATTTTTAGCCATTTAGGACTGATAAAACGTTTAATATCATATTAATACCCCCATTTAAGTTAATCTGATACAAGCTGGAAACTGATTATATAGCTAGAATAAACCACGCCGAAAGAATTTGCCAGAGGACTATTTAAATAAATACTGTGTTAATTAGATGAGAGCCCAATCGCCTAGATACTCTTTCGATTTCCACAAAAAGGGGGATTTTTAAATTCAAGAAATTGAAATTATATTTTGGCGACGGATAGGAGTTGGGATAAAAATTTGAGTGCAATCGATTGGAAAACTACCTTGTTATAGGATTTGCGAAGCATCCAGATAGATTCTCTAAATCATCAATATCTAACCATAAATCAATAACTGCACCGAGCAATATTAGTCAATAACAACTATATAATGCAATCCAATCTACTAGTGGAATAATGCTAACAAAAGGTTCATCGATGGGTTGAGATGCAAGCTGCAAATTCGTGAATATACTATTAAAAATATCTTCGAGGGATCAGATACTCGTTATACACGGAATATTACCAAAATCTTCTTTACTGGTTTGATACAATCACTTCTATCCAACTCATAAATTAAAACAATTCCCTAAATATAATCAGTGGCATCTAAGAAGAAATATGCAGAAATATGCATACTGTACATATATATAGGTCATATTATAGCAACCAAGAAAAATCCATAGGATTAACGTAATGTAAAGATAGAGGAACGAGATAGAGGAAGACGAGATTCCAACACATTAGTTTATTTTACATATATTTTACATATATATATATATATATATATATATATATTATGGGCGCAGATATGCTAGAACTCATCTTTTGTATCACGCATCCATCATCGAAACATACAAATTTTATATTAGAGATCCCATACAATTTACGGAAAATTAAAAACTAATATACACATTAATCTTATTACAAATTCAAATCTCAACAAGAATACAGTAACCTAAGGCTGCAGAAAGTTGGCGGTCCTTCTTTCCTCCGGCTTGTTCATTATGGAGATTTCACAAGTACCTCCCAGCCAATGTTAGAGGTACTTTTATTTCCCCTTATCTCATCACACACACAAAAAAAAACTCTAACTCTATGCTTTCTTTGCAAGGTAAATCCACCATTCTATCTCAAGCTTAGTATCCGAACTCTCACAAATAAAACCAGTAAAAAATAATTCTTCAACATAAACGTTCTAATAACGAGTCTCCCCTTTCTCATCTTGACCATTTGTTTTAAAGGAATTTTCTCCTCACACCTCCCCACTTACACAAATAATTAGCTTTTTATTTAATTAATTTAAAATTATTCCTCGTCACACTTGTCACCCTCTCCCCAAGTTTCATAAGGAATTCTATATTTTATTTCAATTAAAAGTCAATTTCCCTCACATTCCCAAATGCAAAATATGAGTTGAGTTAAAATAAGAGTCTTCTTCTAGTTAGACTAGTAGTAACTAGACTATAGATGTCTTCTATGCATACCCTATTCTCTCATCTTTATTTCTTTCTTATTTTAAAACTTCCCTTTAACATTTTCTTGCACACATGTGTTTTATATCAAGTCTTTATATATATTTCACCTTTTCTTAATTCTTAACTTGATTTACTTCATTCTTTTTTAGTTTAATTTATAATTTATTTTTAGTCTTCTTACGAAAACTTAGACTTAGGCTTAAATTTCCTCCTCCCCTTTTTGAATACGCATAGAATTTTATTGGGATTCTTTCAAGGCCCAAATATTTTCAAGGTTTATAATTATTCTTTCAAGGTTTTCTGGGCTACCTAGATTCATTGACTCATGTTTCATTTATGGGATGTGTCTTTCAAGACAGACTATGTGATCCAAGGGTGTCACTCGCCTTTGACTAGTTTTGGTAGTTTTTCAACCCTTGGAGTCAACATTCCATTTGGGCGACCTTATGACAGACTAAGGGCTTGTAAGGAATAAGGACTCTTCCTTATTTCGTGCCCCTTAGAATATTTGTGCGCGAATGTCTCAGTATTCCATCATGACATCATGCACCTCTCGAATTAGGTAATCATTAACCTACAATTCGAGCCACGATAGGTGTGCTAGTATCTTGTGACAGGGATGTTGCCACATGTCTCCCTCAATGCCTGGTTTTTTTGCATGGCCCCTTTACTCCTTATGTGAGTCATATTAGCAAGAATTCGTCAGTCTGCATTCATTAGCAAAACATTGTCATTAATTCATATATATAATCATACCAAATCAATCATCTAGCACATATGCGAAAAATGAAATACTCAAAAAAACACAATCCACTCCCTGACTCAATCTGGAGTCCAAGGAGGTCCATTGATGTCAGTGGAATCCACAATTTTTCAAGTGTCTTACACACTCAGGAGAAACTAACCAATAACAACTGTCAATACATATATATCAAATAGCATTAAATCACAACCCATCAATATCATCATATGAAATCCATAATTGAAACAAATAACAATGTACTATAACCGGATCACTTGCATGCAAGTGTCATCAAAGAATAAGTCGATAACATGTGCTCGTAATAGCAGAATGTTACATGAACTAACATTTTTTGTGCAAACTATCATTATAAACTAGACTAGATGAACATGTACGACATCCAAATCAAGTAGGGACCCTTTTTCATAAGACTCCAATTGTTAGAAAATTTTAAGCATCCTACTCGAAATATATGTGAGAAAAACATATATATTGAACATCCTCCTCTTCCCATATTTAGTTATAACATCCATAATATTTCCTTTAGTTTCTTTACACAACACTAATTTGTATGTACCCCTCTTTAATATTTATTCCATTTCTTGAAAATATATTCAACAATATTTCACTACCTCTTCGTGTGCCTCAATGGTGCTTACTTCCTTACACTATTCCCACTCAATGGAGTTGATTTCCTTACACCTCTTCTATTCAATCATTCTTACAAAAATGCCCTCCATCTATCTTAACTACTAGTCCTAATTATTGTTGCATATACTACACAAGTATGTCATTCTCCTTTCTTTTTAACTTGACAATTGGTTTTCTCCCTCATAGACACATCCACCTTGTCTATTACATTTCCTGCAAGCATAGCAACTCAATAGAATTTATGAAAATAAAAAACCCCTATCTACTCCCTTAAAAAAAATTATATTATATCACCAATATTCTATTCTTTATCGCATTACTCCATAGGTTCTTGCTACTCCATTTCCTTCAATAATTCCATCACTACAATTAAAATCCCTTTTTCAATCTTCTCCACTTCTTAATTTCAAATATGTGAGTTAAATTTCATCCCATCCTTTTCCAACTTGTAGGTTATTCTTCTTCCACCACGCATAAATATCCTATCAAAGTACCATGGCCTTGAAAACAAAATGTAACAAGAATCCTTTGGAAAAAAATCAAATATATTGCTATCACTATATATTCCAATACTAAATTTAATCAAATACTAAATTTAATCAAGCATTGGTATGTTAGAGTGATTATATTCCCCTCTTGTAACCATTAGTGTACACTTAAATTTAATATTCAAATTTAAAGGTGTACAATTCAAATTTAATATTTGAAAAACTTCATTAAACGCCAATTGTTTTGGACTACCACCATGAATAACCAAATTACGATGCTTACCATTTATCTTGCATTTCATTATGGAGATTGGTGTCCTCTATCTTCTTTCTCTGTCAGCCCCATTCTTAAGTTGAAATAATAATTTCCTTGTAATTAAATTTCCCCATAGGTTGACATAATAATTTCCTCTTTTCTTCTTCCTTCCTTAAAAAATTATGGGAACTAAATTTCCATATTGCCTTGTAATCCACATCTAACGAAAAAGCCTCCAAATTTACCTCCTTAGCATCTGCCTCTTGTCGACCCTCTTTCTCTATCAACATCAAATATTCTTCTAGTAGGTTAGCCCATGTTGTTGGAGCCTCTTTTACCTCATCTAACTTTATTTTATTTTATCTACCCTCTTCCAAATCCTGGACCTCTCCTCATGGTCTATTGCTTTAACTACAATTTATCCTCAATTTTGAAGATTGCTTGATAATCCTCTATAAGTGAATAAAAATTAAAAACATTGAACTCATCTTGAATGTAATAATGTGTACCCTCCACAAAAATATCAATGGATTCTATAATCTCATCATTTTCCTACACCTTATAGAAAGTCTATAAAATTCCTCTATGTACTCCACTAGCATCATCAATTGCTTCAAGTTTTGCAACGTTCTCAACATATTTAAATCATAATCCATAGGAATTTTTGTTCTTTTAAACTATTACACCATCCTATACAAGGATATAATATTATATTTACCACCACTTTCTCTATTTAATTACAATATATACCACCACAAAAAAACATGATTCTTCAATTTTCTACTACAAAGCCTAACCCTAATAAGGTCTCTTATCAATTCTAACTCAAAGATATTTTCCATTTCTCCTATCTAGTTAATCAAATCCTATAGATTTAAACTTCCAAAACATATATGAGTACCAAGTTTAGAAATACCTCTAATACCATTGATTTCTCTAATCATTATCTCTTCCATTCTCACCTTCTTTATCCTTGTTCTTCTCACATAGTTTTTTATTTTGCTTCATCATCACTATGTTCTTGGACCACATGAAAGAAACATCTACTATGGGTTTCGTCCATGGAATCCATTAATGCAATTATTTCCCTTAGCATCATTGTAATGTCATGCATGTTTCTTTCATCCTACGATCTCCTGGGTCCTCCAAATCCTACTCATATGATCTGTAAATTGTTTTGGATATTCGACTAGAATAGTTCATCATAATTGATCTAACAAAATACTAGAATCCTTATTATTAAGATTATTTTTAAATTATATTTCTCAAATATTTAGTTACTGATTTTTTTTCTTATGCATGAAATAGGTAAACTACGGAAAATAGAGAATAGTAAAATGAAATCACACCATTGACAAATAAATGAACCTCGGAAACCAAATATGGGAGAAAACCCATTTGGAGAGTGAGGTTTATTTTATCTTTTTTCTTTCATATAGAAATGATGCAAGTACAAAGATAGGGGCACTCTCTGTGGATTTTCCTTCGACCTGTGGATTATATGGCTGCTACAACATCTCTCATCCTCCTTTATGCTCACAAAATACGACTCTTAGATGTTTTTCTCAACAATGCAACAAGATACAATGCAAAAGAATGGAACCCCTTCTCCTCCTAGTGGCATGGTATTTAACATAACCCAATAGCTATCTAGGGGTAGGTTTTTGACTTCCTCAACAAACAATTGTGATAGGGTTTTGGAACTTCTAGAATCTTCTTGAAATTACATATGTGGCTAGCCCCATATGCATGAGTAATAGGGGCTAATGTGGCATCCTCTCTGTAATTAACCCCCCATTTCGTATGACACCAAACCTCTCATAACAAGTGCATTTTTTTATTTTTTTTTTGTGTGTGTGTGTACAAGGTTAATAAAGACATTATAGTCTGTGTCGCAACAAAACGATGAATATGATGCATGAAACTTTGATGACAACATAACGACCTAATACACACATCAAGCATCTGGAAGCAATAAATGAAAGTCGATGTAATAAACCTCAAATTTATCATAAAAAAAAAAATTAAAAAAATCTTGGAACATTATCCTTTAAATTTTCATAAGGTGGGTGCTTACATATCCTTTGTCTTGGAGTGACCCTTGAACATATTAATTTAGCACAACGAGAAGTTTCAATGACAAAAGGGAGCCTTTCCTAAACCCCTATATCATACTATATAAATGTTGGTACTTAAATTTATCTGCCCATACACAAAGATTGTATTTCCACTCTCCTAATTAAGGGAGTCGGGCTGGAGTGGACCTTGCATGCACCATATTATAACTCTGACATTAATTACCTATACTCTTACCTAGCTAAGTTGACATTAGGACTAAGGGTGTCCCCGGATAACTATGGTTATTAAAGGTGAAACTAAGGGTGGGTAACCACGCACTTCTCTTTGATGTTACATTTTGGTTACGATACGACTAGGGTCTTCCACAATAATGAACAATTCCCTACTCACCCTGCTTAGATCACTGCGTAACTAACTAACTACCCTCCTCATTTTGTTGGTGTAACGAGAGGATCACTTCAGAGAGTTGAGGTGTAACGACCTATCATGTACACTGGATAGTCATGGTTATACTGTTGTTTAAACTACATATCTTCCATATTTAAGGAAGGTAGGTGCATCTGTTAGGGGAAGTTAAGACTCTGACCTGGAATTTAATTGGCCTTAGTATCGATGCCTCGTCCCTTGTTCTTCCCAATCCTGATGGGCCATCCAAGCCCTAGCACATGGCTTGTACATCCAAATGGTTAAGGGTGGTGATCTTCCATCTAGGGTTTTGACAGTCTCATTTCTTTCTTGTGTTTTCATAGAGGAGTTTCTATACTAAGAATTGTTGCACAGGAAAGGGTTGCCACCTCTGCGATCTTCGTTGGTGAAGTCAACAACAACCACCTTCTACCTGGTAAGACCCTATGGAACTATCGAACCTCAGTTTTTAACAAGCAAACACAATGTTCATGAGTGTGTTAAAGAGAATTTTTACTTTCTGTAATAAGAGTCAGAGTTTATGTGATCTCTTATGTCATTCCAGTATAGACCGGGGTAGAGGTTAATACTGAGGGTCCTTTCTTTATACCACTGTGTCCAAGCACCCTTTGTTTGTGTCCCGTGGATTTCTTCCGACTCTTTTACTTAACTCTGATAATGGCAACAGTTTCGAAGGCAAACCTGTGTAGCACCAAAAGGGTTTATCCATTCATCGTAGAGAGACACAAGGGTCTATCATTCGGTCCTCCTCTATGTTTGATGCATTCTATTTGTAGTATAGTGATGGCCTGCTAGTAAATTATTTCTGGAATACTTCCTAGCAATTTGATTGATCGTATATATATATATAATGTCGTTTCTCAGATTCTTTATATTTATTTGTACAAAGTTCTATTTATGTAAGATTGATCTTCTTGAATTCACAGTATTACTTCCTCTGTTAACCCGTTTTGTTTAAATATCTGTGTGAAAAGGGGTATCATTGTATTAATGGTGGGACTTTTTTTTGTTACAAGGTACCCACCAGAAGTTCCAGGCATCACTTTCCCTGACCAGGGTCGCGATTACAAACCAGGCATGGCCACTGCAGGTCGCGACATTTTTAAGTTAAGTAGTATGGCATCCCTGTGGACCTCAACTATTCGATTTTAAGATTTGAAGTTTAATATTTTGCTAACACTTTCTGGTGATAGCCGAGTATAGGGATTTTCTCTCTTTGGCATAGGTATTGGCTTCTGTTCAACATGACAAAGGTACTCGGGTTCCATACAAATGGCTCTCAAATCACTCCTTAAAAATAATAAGTATGGAATTCTCGATTATGTTCGTAGTGTTTCTGTTGTGATGACTATTTTGGGAAAAACCTATCTATGATGCTCTGTACATTACCCCTGTGATTCATTGTATTCAGAGAAATTTACTAGTCGCACTAGCCATTATTGTTGGATCTTGTTGATGACAGTCTATGTAGTCTTTTGTTACCGAAAACTGTCTAATTGGACTTTTCTTGGAAAACTTCTAACAAAATATGAAGCAATTGGTTTGCTAGTTATTATATAATGGAATCACTCCCCTATGTTTCAACCCCTTGATTGAAATTTACAAAATGGAAATAAAAGCATATTTTAGTACTGTTCGCACATTGTTAAATATTCAGTTATGTTTCAAGTTTGAACTTATGTGAGCATGTAACGGTTTTGTTCATGCACTGACACATGTTTCGACTCTGCTTAGTTTGAATCATAGAATTATGTGAATATAGTTATGTTCATTCATTGATGTGTATATCTGATTCTCGTTAAGATTTTGAAACTTTGCTCTGTTCGTGTATATCCGAATCTGATTTAAGGTTTGGAAACCTATATATATACTTATATGCACTCTATTTGTTCCTTGATATTCATGCTCAATTCTGTTTAATTTTTTTTAAACATATATATATACTTATATACACTATGTTTGTTCATTGATATTCATACCCGACTCTATTTAAAGTTTGGAATCGTATGTACACATATAATAATTCTTTTCGTTCACTGTTAGGTATTTGATTCTATATATTTTTTATGAAATCAAAATGACATTCCAAAAAATAATTCTACAATTAGATTCTACCGTCTATTTACTGAATTCTCGAATAGCCATTGTCTAGGTTATTACATGAATACAATCATTAAGTATCCCATTAAAACAACAACCAATTCGTCCAACATAGGTATAATATTGAATTATTTAGGTACAGGAAAAGACTTACAACAGTTATACGATCATTAACACAAAATGAAAACCAGAACTCTTTTCTGTATAACTATAACATGAACAGTATATCTAACAAAAAAATCATTCAGACGGATGGAGTTTAGAGTAACATATCTGAACTATCTTGCGAATAAAACAAAGGGAACAACCACGTTCCTCCCAACCGTAGAACCGAGCAACCACAATTTCTTGCTCGATTCACCCCCTAGCCTGACCATGAGTCCCTAAGGGCGAGCTTGGCAATCCCTCTGCAACACAATCCTTCAATTCAGTCCCTTTTTCCTTCCCTCACACTTTTCCAGTGTTTATAATAGCAAGTGGAAAAAATTAAAGAACTAGACTCTTTTTCCTCCAGCATACTTAGCAGCATCCTACCTCCTCACACATGCTTATTTGTAACTTGCCTAGGTCTTTTCCCTTCCTTGGGATTTTCGTAGCTTCCTAAATCCCTGATTTTTAGGGGCTGCCAATGGCCAAATCATTAGTTTTCCACCTGTAAAAATTAGCCCAGGGGTAGTTCCAACATGTTCCCCAATCATGGAGTCATGGTCAACAACTTGTAACATAGTTGTTCCATTTGTCTTCCTGCAATCAATATAAAATATTTTATTTTTTAACAAGTGTCATTATCCAGCATCTAGTTGGGACAAATCAGATCTCTACCCAATAGTCAAAATCATTTATTACAATTATAAAATTCGGAATTCGGAATTGCCATAAATGGAAACAAATTTCCAATTTCAAATTTACTAGAAACGGAAATAAATTTCCAGCAATTTAAATTCAAAAAATATTTTTATTTTCTTTATTTTGGGGGATTTCATAGTCGACCGACAAAAAGTATAACACTGACTACCCTCCCGTCCTACCCTACAATGGTTAGGACCTTCAAGACACATAAGCAATGCTCAAGCCTAGGTTCCCATCGATTTTGACCATTTATGGTCTCAGGACTGGCGACTGTTCTGAGGAACTAGGAGGTGTCTACATCCCACCTAACACAAGAAGACCAAGAACATTAAAATTTTACAACCAAGTACAAACATTAATTATAATGAACAACAATACTATCAATGGGAAGCGCAAGCTAAAACGACTTCGTCAACAACCCAATCATTAATCAAGGCTAATTCGTCAATATCTATGCTTTTAATTGGCGTTAAATTCAGATCACTTGCCCAGTCTAAATTTCATTAGTCAACAAGTTACCAACTGAACTTAACATGGATCACATCAATCACTAACATCAATATCTATAATTCAACTAATTCAATCAGATATCTATAATTCAACTAACATCTATAATTCAACTTAACATCAATCACATATCTATTTTGCAAGTCTAAAAGTGCAAGATAGTCTTTACTCACCATACCAATTTTAATAATTATTCCAACCAAAAAGAACAAGTCTGTATTAATCTGAGTCCCCATCCAACTAGTCCTAAACTTGAGTAACAATTACTAAGATTCTTAAAGTGGACTGCTACCATTAGCACTCACGAACAGTTAACCTCGACATCAGTCTAATTACCATTTTCCCATCATTACCACCTAATTGACTAATTTAATAAAATCCATATTAGAACCCTAACTATCATTACCATCTAATTTATGGAGCAAATATGAAATAGGTTAACAATAATTATTGGAAAAATTATAAATAAACCACAACAAAGCATTTAGAGATATGTTACACCTTAATCAAAAGGCATGGATAGCTAATCGTTGCTCTCAACCTGACACGATCAGTGTTGTCCATCAATATAAATCACCTACCAACGATAACCCTTACATCAACGTCCAATAATTAATAATCATAATAAATAAAAAGGTTGTCTGCCACTGACCTATAGTTATGGTCTAAAATATAAGAGGTTGTAGTCAAGGGAGTGTCGTTTAATGAAAAATTGAATGACGTTATGCATTTAGAAGGAAATCATATCTTCTCTATTCAATGCAACTAAATGGTATTATTCACGCTAACCCATAAATAAGTATCATTGCCAGAAATAACAGACGGCGGTCAGATTTATGGAATCAATAAACTCGTTGTCAAGTAAAAGTAAGGAAATCACATTCATCAAAGGGGAAATTTTCTATCTCTCACGTCTGCAGACGCAGGCTACGCTAAGGGCCAAAAGAGGATCTTTTAATCAACAAACCCAGCTACGTTTTAAAGTACAATCGTGGTAGAATGAGACAACACACAGTCATTTTCTGGTGAAGTAATAATTAATCCAAGGAAAATAAAAATCTATAAGGTAGTAACCGAATTCTAGGTAAGTAGAATCTGCGTGTGTGGTCCAGGTAAAGGAAAAATAAGTCTCAACGCTGACAGTCCACGACCCCGAATGGTTAAATATAAATTAGTCTTTAAAAACAATTTTGATGAATCTTGGAGTGAATTTTATGAATAAATAAAAAGTATTTTAAAACTGTAAGACTGTTGGTAAGTCGAGGTTCATAAAAAAGGAGCAAGTGCTCGTGAGGGAGTGAGGAACGTTCCTGTCAGAAAAATTTATAGGTAGATGTTGCACACAGTCCAAATTCTACCCCATCACAGGATAGGCAACGATATCACTAGCAGGTTACAATGAAGCACGGGGAGGTTGGAAATCGTGAAGAGGCTGACCAAAGAAATACGCTATTAGAAGTGCTTAAACTTGCACAGCCACTAAATCACGGCTGGTGAACGCCGAAAGAGTTATCGCCAATAAAAAAATTCTCATTTTAAAATAAAACCCAGATAGATAATGAAATTCTAATTGAGCCAGATAATTAAACTTTGAAGAATTTCAAAAGTTAATCATTTAAACGTGGCAATCATATGATGTTACAGTAATTTCTTAATATGATTAAGTAAATGTTAAAAAGTAAACACGGTAACAGATGCATTTATAAATGAAAAGAAGTTATCAACAATAAATCTGATCCATTGATTTTGGAGGACGACTAAGAATATACAAGCATCTTCAATGCATAACCATCAGATTAGAATTTAAGATTAAAAGATCATTAATTGTTCCTATCTCCAATAGGTATACGCCTTTCGACGTAATTAAGGGATAAGATGCGATGTGTACATTGATAAACAACACCCTTAAATTGATGATAAAACTACACAATTAAATGATGGAAGACGCTTGGTTTACCCTGTCAAAAGAATTTTTTTATTTTTATCAATTTACAACTGGTTCTTGGGATCCCAAAAGAGTACACATGTTGCAAAAAGACAAGCAGAGTTGGATTGAAGACTGTAGTGCAAAATCAAAGAAATAAAACATGTTACGGATAGCTCACAAGGTAACCGGTAAGATTGAAAGTTAGGGCCAAGGTAACCGAACTGGAATTTTTCTACAGGGCCCCTTTTCATGGTAAATGTATAGAGAAATTACATTAAAATATAGGAAGTTACATCCGTGACATGAGACATCTTGCCCTTTTTCAATCTAGCACAACGATTCTGTGTGAATCTCAAATGACAGGTCAGTCTAAGATTGCCTCTTCAATCCGTGCTATCCCAATACCCATTATGCCATTGTTGAGATTTGAGGTGCCGAATCAAAGACCTTTGTTGCAGGGTCAATACAAAATCCCCTATTTGAAAATTAGGAACTGATACAAATCAAGGTTTCAATAGAGATTGAAATCAACAAAATCCCCAAGGACAACTGGCTAGAATTTTCATTCTGCAGACTTAGATTGTCGGGGTTGGGGCTGATAACAAAGAGTTAAGTGGTGAGGGAGGTAATGCCACACAGTGTTGGTTCACCCAACAATTTATAAAGTCACAGAGATAACTTATCCAATGATTAAAAAAAACGAAGAATTAAAGAAACTTCACCATCATTAAAAATTCCAAGGTCATGTAAACGCATCAAGGAGCAAGTTGAACCTTCAGCCAAGGACAACATTACGGGTACACGTCTAACAGGGTCATCCTTTTCTCATCATCCTCGCATAGAAAAATAGGGCATTGAGATCCATAGGTCTTTTAATACTAAGGCGACGACCGTAGATCAGGCTACTGGCCGGCTGCTTAGGCGAGGACTGAGGAGCTAGGGACGAAAGGCATACCACCCTTAAGGACACAATCTATCGCATCCAGGTGGTCAATAGATGTGGTAAAACAAGGCCATGCTAGATGACAACCAAGGAGCTAGGCTAAGAAAATTTAGCTATCAATCTAAACATCCAATCTACATTCATAATAAACATATAGATCCAATCATAAAACCTACAACAATCTACCATTCCAACGAAGAAAGCGTACCATTGCCTTCTTGCTCGCTCCGAGTGACCTCCGCGCGCTTCGTGCAACTCACACTCACCGACTATCAAGACTTCACCGGTACTTCCCAAACAATGCTAGGGGTACTCTTCTTCCCCCTTAGCCCCCTCGAGCCGCAAAGGTACCACACACACTATCCATAGATTTCGTCTAGCTCCCAGCTCACCTTGCAAGGCCCAGCTACCACTCCTCTCCGATCTGCATATCCCAGCTCCCACAAGTAAATCAGTCAATTCGATATTTTTGCATCTTAATGTTACGCAAACAGAAGATGATCCTTCATCCTTCTTCCTCCTTCATTATATACAGTTTCAATCTTCCTTTCTTTCCTAAAATCTCATTTAATTAAAGTTTTAAAAATAAATTCCTAAAAATTCTTTTTCATACAAGTGTCAGCCATCCCCTACATTCCTCCATTATTTAGTTTCGTTAATTAATTAATTATCTTATTTCGCTCACTCACCTAGAGTTACTCTTAGAATCACTCCTAGGTGTCCCCAAATTCCCTTACAGGTTTTAAAGGCTTTCCCTGTTATGAAGTTTCTAATTCAGTTTAAAATTAGAAGGCTCTTAAATGGTAGATTCTTTACTAAGTTGACTTGCGCTTTTTCCCTTAAGCCCCCCTTTTTCCCTTTTTATGTTACCTTTTTTCCTGGTTTCCTAAATTTTTAGATTTTCCCTCTTTCCCCTTTTAATTAGAACTCAAAAAGGCAGGTGTGGAATTTAACCCCTTTTCCCTTTTATCATTTCATTAGTATTTTTTTTTTCCTCTTTTTTTTTTTTAAATTATGAAAAAGATAAAATAAATAATTCCCCTTTTTACACTTATTACCATAGATTTTATTTTTTATGAATAGCTTAGTTTCTTACTTCCTTCATGTTACAAGATTTAACGAAGGTCAAAATTATTATTTAAGTCATTTTAATTTTTATTATTATTATTATAATTATTACTATTTTTATTTTTATTTATTTAATTTTTTTTTTAGAGAAGACAAGGTTCAACCACTAGCGTAATTTAGACTTAGGCCTTAATTTTGGTACTAGGCAACATTTAATTAGGGAAGTGTTTTAAAATTACTTAACATGTTATTTGTCTTAAGTCCATCTAGGTTCATCCCTCTTTCATCAACAATGTGATGTGATCTTTAGGACACACTAGGTGCTCCAAGTGTGGCACTCGCCTCATCTGTTCCTTTGTGCGACGTTCCCTTCAGGACACACTACATGCTCCAAGGGTGCCACTCACATATTGAGTGATTTGGTAGACATCAATAACCCCTGGAGTCAACACTCCACCAGATGAACTTGTGGGGGACTAAGGGCTTCTAAGGAGTAAGGCCCCCACCTTATTGTGCACCCCTTAGAATCATCGTGAGCGACTGTCGCAGTTTTCCCTCATGGAATCATGGGTCCTCTTGAAGTAGGTAATCGTTAACCTATATTTCAAGCCACGGCGAGAGTGCTAGTAGGGTGTGGCAGGGCTGTTGTCCACACCTCTCCCTCAACATCTCTGCTAGTCGTGTATGGCCCCTTTATTCCATATGTGAATCTGGTCGGCAAGCTATCGTCAGCCTACATCATCAACAAACCATGTCAAAACATATCCATATCATATCATCCAGTCAAATGCACTAATATCACAGTAAAACAATCAAACCCCAATGGCACATTCTCTGACTTGATCCAGAGTCCAAGTGTTTCCATCGATGCCTCGGCATCCTCTAGGTCTGTAATCCTGCACACTTAGTAAAACTGAGTCAATAGAACCCGTCTGTGTCAAGGCGGTAAAACAACATGTCATCAACCCATAACGCCTCATAATCAAAATAAAAAATTCTTAATAGCATAATAAATTCGGATCACTTGCGGGAAAGTGTCCTCAAAGAATAAGCTTTCTTAGTGCAACAGAGTGGGATGTTACATTCACCCCCTCTTGGTCTAAACTTCATCCTAAAGTTTCACGGTATATATGCTGAAATAAAGTGTATCACAGTATCATATGTCTATCTATCAAACAAAAATGGAAATTATTGGTGCATATCATATCCGTCTTCCCAAGTCGCCGAGTGTGGACTATAATTGTCCCATTGGACCTTGACCTAATCTACCATTCAACGTCGTAGCTGTCAAATGCGATGATCCAAGATACGGATCGGCTCAGTCGTGAGTTCTCCCTCGTCCGATACCTATAAGGAACTGATGTCAATAACATGTTTAGGATCACTAATATAATGTCTCAAAATAGATACATGAAAAACATCGTGCATATGCCTCAAGGA